>JANKOE010000008.1:56215063-56232148 GCA_026284465.1 Erythroxylum citrifolium | reverse complement strand
TTAAATTATATGTAATTAAATTTTAATAATTATTAATGAATATAATTAAATTTAAAATATATAAATATTCAAATAAAAATAAAATTTGATAATTATTAATGAATATAATTAAATTTAAAATATATAAATATTCAAATAAAATTTAATTTAATAATTCAAATATATTTCATAAATAAATATTAATTTATAAATACATAATTTTATTAATAACTTGTTAATAAATATTATATAAAAGATTAAATAAATTTATTTATTTAAAAATAATTTATCTTTAAGTTTTTATCTAATACGTAATTATTATCAGTGATAAAAATATAACTCTATTAACATTAATAATCAAATAAATTTTTGTTTTTATTAAAAAAAATAGAAACAAAAAATTGAAATCAAAAATTGAAAACTGAAAATTACAATAAAAAGACAGAAGTAGAATCAAATATCCTAAACTAATCAAATATAAAATAGTCAGAATTGGAACATCCCGAACAAAACAACTCAACACGTTGACGGTATGAAAAATTGACATTATCACAACGAAATGTTGTTCTCAAGGAAGAAAACCAAACATCAAAAGGCAAATAAATGCTTCGAGTAGTCACAAGAAAAGGCTGTTTCAGGCTTTTTTATTTTATTTTTGGGCTTTTGGGTGGGTCACAAATTAGAACGAAACTCAAATGCAAATCTTCTTATCCTTCCCTCAAACCAGAGTTTCATTAAACCAAAACATAGTGATAATATTAAAACAATAAATTTGAAAAGCTAGATATATTTGGAATTGCTTAACCATAAATATAGACAGGTACATTGGCTGCATAGCAGACAGACACCCGTAGAGGTGGCATGTTTTCTCAATATACCCTGCTCTAAAGATGAAAAGGATGATGAGCATGATATCGTATTCCACTGATTCAACCATTATCGCTTCACCCCCAAGCGAGAATGTAAAAATTCCATCTCAATTACGTGATATATCTAACATCCTTGATAATGATTTAAAGGGTAAACGACCCAAATTCCCACTATGCTTTTCCGTTGCATCAACAACTCCACGCAGTTAAGCTACCATCTATGTCATACTAATAACTCTTAATTAGGAGTCATGCCAGCTTCGATTCTCCCCCTAGTAGATTTACAGCTACCCCGTCGCGGTTTATTTCTCTATCTAAGCCAAACTAGAATTGTTTACAGTTTGAGCCACTTCCCCAATTTCAGAATAGTCCCATTTACATTAGACTCAACAGCAATGCTGGCAAGAGTACCAGGATGCTTCAGAAAATGTTGGTGAAGGTTAGAAACTCGCGAGGAAGCTCCAAAGATGCCACTTAATAGTCTCATACAGATCCTAGTACTAATTGCAAAAATTGAGGTTTGAATTACCTATGAAACTAACCATAAAATGAACCGGCATCTAACTTTCACTTCTTACAGTCCTTTCACTTCACAATGCTTCATGTTCCTAACCTCTTGAATGGATGTTAATAAATAGAAACAAGTACAGATGAAGTTTGCTACCTTCGGGTAAGATGTTAGGATGGATTGGCTGCAGTTTTCATAAATAATGTCTGATCTTTGTTACTCAGCCTTCTTCCCATATATCATCTTCATCATCCCCTGAAGCTTCTGCTTCAACATTCAAGTCATTGACTTTGAAACTTTCAGTTGTACTCCCTGCAGTAATGCAAGCAATAGTTGTAAATGAACATGAAATGAATTCAATCGCATCATATATTAAAAGCAGTAAAGTAAAAGTAATGATATGGTCACTTAATAGCTTCAATCTAATTTTCAACCGTTATAGAACCAATGTCAGAACATTTGTTTCCCAAACGAACTGGCACCAGTACAAGGGAAAAACCTAGTCAATATTAAGTATTAGCAAATCAATTAATGACTACCAATCGTATCATCAGATTGTAGTCCAGCATAGTAATAAGAAAACAAGAAGAAAGTTGAGAGAGAGAGAGAGAGTAAAGTTTCTAGTCATCAATTCTATTGCAATAACAAATAATCAAAATATTTACAGGGAAAGGACATGCTAATTGATCCTCCAAAATCTCAACAAGGAAATAGAGTAACAAAGAGTTTCTAAATTTGCATCTACCACAATCATAAGTTCACCTAAAGTCTTTCCCAAGTGTTGGCATCTGATTCACCAAAGGAAAGCCCAAGAACACAGGATAGGTGATGGATCTCACCAGTAAGACACATGAAGATATGTTCTGGCCCTTACAGTCTTATACAATGGAACAGTACCATGCTACAAAACAATAAGACTTACCTCCAACAGGAGCTTCTTCCCAGTCGTCATCTCCATCAATTTCCACACGTTTAGACTTCATGCCCACTTGACGACTAGAAGATGAATCAGAAACATCGTTGGAGTTGAATGTTTGGGATGACTCTTGCTGTTTCTTAGCAGCTTCTTCTAATTCTTGGCGCTTTTGAAGCAAAGCAGCATAATAAGCTTTAACATACTCATCCTGTCATATAATCAGAACCAGATATCAAGTGAATAAAGGAAATTATACAGCATTTGATCAAAGAAAAGTAAAAGATCCATCATATATGTTACTATAAACCTGCAAATTACTCTGAGCATCATTTCCATTGGTGGATTTTTTTTCATCTGAGAATTCCACCGCTGGTGCTGCTAATGTGCCATCCATCTTAGACTCCTGCTTGACCTCTCCACGTTGCTCCTTTGTAAGGTTCATTCCCTGCTTTATCATCCATGGTGGTAAAACTTTCAGACTCGAGGTTGAAGTTTCTGGTTTGACATCATCTTTGCCTTCAACACCCGAAAATGCAACTTCAACCTGTTCCAGACCAAATATAATTTAGTCATTAGTATAAAAAATTTTATTAACTAGGCATATTAGAAAGCCTACAATCCCTGCTTTTAAAATAGAATACAAAGAGATTGAAACCAAGTAGTGTCTACTTAGTGGTAATTTTATATCCAAAGGATGGAAGCAAAGTTCAGTGTAATGATAAATAAAATAATGTCCAGAAATAGACACTGCTCCATGGCAAGAAAATTTTGCTTTATATTATTTCAGAGATCACAAGCTCTGCTGCATTTTTTATTCCAGCACTCGTGAGTGAATAGAACCACACATCTCAGCACACCGTTTAGTGTATTAGTCTGCTATCCATGTTCTCAAGACCAAGGACGGGTAAGACGGACCATAAATCTAACTAACTGCTTTCTGAAAAGAATATTGATATAATGCAACAGAAAATGTCAAAACTATATGATCAATCTAACTTAAAATTAGAGTGATTGCCAGACTTACTCTTTTCTTCTTATTTCTAAAGTTTTATGACTAACTTCTAAGCTTAAGAATCACTTCTAGAAAAAAAGTATCCTCTTCAAAGATAAAAATCAGATTTCGTAAAATCCCTCATCCTCTTCTAAAACTTAAACATCCAACTTAAACTAGAATCCCGTCATCTAAATCTTGTTAAGGTAAGGACTCAAACTTCTTGCACCCTAATGCATATTGAATCATAACGACTTAACTAAACCAATTCCAATTAAGTTCTAACACGAAGACTGATAACTATAAAGAAACTGTATTAAAAATATAACACGCAAACTAAATCTCATTCCACGTCAATATTGTAGATTTCTATTAGTAGATTTAGAGACCAAAAACTTTAAGAATAACAGAAATGACTAACCAAAATTCCTCCTTGCAAAAATTAGTCATGACAAGGTCAACTTCTGACCAACTTTTTTGAAAACCAAACCACTAAAGTGGCTACAGCAATAACTAAACAGATTGGAAAGGACTTGCAGCATGATACATGGACAACAATAGTGGGAACAACTAGGCTGTTTCCAAGAAGCATGATAAAGGATTTATCACTCTTTACCAGGTTTAAAGTGCTATCAGAATAACTACACTGTTCAGAAACTTCTGCAGCTTGAAAACATGATGAAGATGGTGGGAAGAACTATGTAGTTTAGGATTTAAAGACCATTATCAAGCATGATTATGGGTTTGCAGGTGAAATTAGGGAAAAAGTGAACAATTATACCAAACATGCCAAAGTGAACAAACAAAACCATCTGGGAATAACTTTATGAAAGTCCAACAGCACTGAGATAGCTACTATATATTTTTGTTTCTCAATGATAGTCATATCAATTCTTAAAGAATAAAGTGCATACTTGTCCTAAACCATCAAACTTTGTAGTTCTAAACCATTCTCCTATATTATTACTCTCCTTGGCCTTATTATAGACGTGTCACATTTCAAACAAGAATGAAAGTTACAGTAAGACCAACTCCTAGAATGCCCAATTTTTAGTTTCCTAAAAACACTTGTTTTAACATTCTGATAGTTGGAATAAATGATAGCCTCGGGTTCATACCAGAGGAACCGGTTTATACACATGAATTACAAGTGAAGTGTTGACTATAATATGATCCACGTAATTCTTGGAATGAAATTCCGGGCAAGCACGTTTCTTGATGTGTGAGATGCGGAGGGACAGAAGGTAGTTTAAGCTAAATATGCATGAACTTGGAACTATCTCCGAGCATAATCCACATTAGAATTATTAACAGGACAAAAGGTTTTAATTTAGGTTTCATTCTAGCACCAAGATAAATATCCAAGGAATCAAAGACAGCCATTCCAAGAGCAATGGTAGATATGTTCACGCCTTGTACAACTAGGTAATAAAATTGCTAATGATTATATCTGCAAACAAAAATAACCATCATAAATTGCCTACCTAAGACTTTCAACTTCAGTTTTATCTTTAACTTGCTGAGCTAAAGGTCAGCTATAAATTTCAGAAAAACATTTTAAGTTTCGCCTTAATCATCTGATTAAAACATTATCATATGTTCCAGGATCATACTTCGCTTAGATAGGATCCACTGGTCAACAGCAACTTTTGTGAAAATTTCATTCCGCTATAGCACAGCAAGAACAATAAGGGCACAGGTTCATATAAGGACCAAAGTGCTGTTCAAATGGATCATTCAAAATTGCCAGGAAATAAAACTTCTAAATCTCTGCAAAAACAGCACTCATTCAACGTATTCAATCAAAGTGGTTGAAAACATTACTCATCCACACACTAACAAGTCCAATAATGAGGCAGAATTGGCCAAACAAGAACATGAAGCAGATGAGAGTAGCTTGACCATACACCTAAAAGGAATATGCAGATTCTTATAGTGCACACAAGGTAAAATCGAATTTAGACATCTAAAATGAAACTTGATGGCCTTGATACCTTAGTCTCTCCAATAAATGGCATGGGTGTTCCACCATATCCTAGCCCTTGAGAAGATTTAGAAGGATCATTAGATGAAGAATCACCATTTACTGCCCGGCCAGCAGCACTTGCTCGAGCTTCCCATGCTTGAAGAGTTCCAAATTCTGGTACAGCTAGATCTTTCACTCTGCTTAGTTGCTCCATCAATGGTTTAAGTTGCACCTGCAGCCATTTCATATCATTTTTAGGTGAAGAGGAAAAACATGTGGCACATGCACAGTAAAAAAACCAAGCCTTCCCAGTCCCCTCCCCCCGGCAAACAAAAAAGCCTTCACAATATCTATAATTAGCAGGGAGTTTCTCAGATCTCGCACAATGGTTATCTACCCTCATGCAATTCAACAAGAGAGAGAAAAAAAATAGAAAATCCGAATTGGCCATTTTTTGGTGGAAAATTTACAGACGTAAAAAGGTGGAAGATTAACTGCCTTTCCTTTTGCAGGTGTTAGAATAAAAGGAAGTCTATTGGCTCTAAACTCTAGCTGTAGAATCAATGTGAAAAGGGACAAAACAGCTCCATCACTGTCACTGAAGAAGCATGGCAAAACATCCATTTATAAAGGTAACAAATGATGTGATTGACCTATCCTTGTTCTCCACTTTGCAATCCAGGCAGAATCAAGTACATAGTAACGCAAGTTCTGAAATTAACAAGCAGACATGTAGCCATAAGTAGAACAGTGGTTCATACTAATGTTTACGTACACATGAATGACAGAACAAACACCAAGTGTGAGAGATTTGCAAGGATAAAATGGAAGTCTGACAAGGAAATTCATTATTTGAAACTCAATTAGCCGAATAGCATTCATGGAAAACTTTTTCTACAGTAGCAAAAATACAAAAATAAAATCCTGATTGCCAATACATTGAAGACTCTGGCAACAGACATCCTTCAATTGTGAAAATTTGACTATACAAGAATATTTGCCACCTGTCTTTCGAAAGCCCTTACGAGAGTAAGCTCAGAAATTAAAATCAGGATATCCAAATAAGATATATATCTAAGAAGATGATGGCATAACGCTAATGGTACTAGTTAGAGGAAACAAAGGAAATTTCAGCAACATAATTATGTCATCCAACTGTTTCATTTTCTTTAGAAGAAGCTGCATTGACAAGTATTGAGTTCAAAGGGATATACATATAAAATTATCTTGAAAAAGTATCACTTTCACAAGAAAAGAGAAACCTCCATCTTTTGAAGCATATCTTTCAACTTTTCACGTCGCCGCCGCCTTGCATTGTCATCCCCCTCTCCCACTTCTTGTGCGGCTAACTTGTCACTCTCTGCTACAAGCTCCCCATTGCATCTTTCACAGTGGAAATATTCATCATCTAGTGACACCAATTGTAGTGCATCCAAAGCATTGTACCTAGTTGGATGGCATCATCAAATAGTCAACTAGAGCTACATAAATTCGTTCTAACATACAACGAGTGAAATAAAAAGACTAATCCCGCCAAAAAGAAGAAAAATTTTGAAGAAAAGAATGAGTAAATAGATTAAAAAAAAGAAAAGCACAGAGAGATACCTCTTCCCACAGTTTGGGCATATGTACTCTTGAACAGTGTTCTTGTCTTCTAGCTCGTCCTTCAGATTTTTCCTCATCCGGTGCAACCTGTACCTGACAACATCATATATCTGCCATGCGAAATGGAATTAAGGCATCTCTTTCACAAATTTAGGATCAATTGAACAGAAAAATTACAAACATAAGGAAATACTTAATG
Source organism: Erythroxylum citrifolium (assembly GCA_026284465.1). Taxonomy (NCBI): domain Eukaryota; kingdom Viridiplantae; phylum Streptophyta; class Magnoliopsida; order Malpighiales; family Erythroxylaceae; genus Erythroxylum; species Erythroxylum citrifolium. The sequence goes on along the minus strand of JANKOE010000008.1, from coordinate 56,225,115 downwards.
AGTAGATTATAAGTATGGATTAAGTACACACAACATGCATACAGAGAGAGAGAACCTGTGAATAGTCAAGGCAACAGTAAGAATGAGTGTGCAGCTTAACCTTCTCCTCTCCCTCCTTGCCAACTTGCTGACCATCTGCTGTGGCAGCAATTGCAGCACTATACAGCTTTGCACCTTTAGCTGTCTAAATAAAAGAAAAAAGGTGATGGGTCAAGCTCTAAATGACAAAGAATACCAGTTAAATGAACAAGAAGAGACCAAAAAGTTCACTAAAGCCATCCGCAAGAATGCACCATTAATAGTTATCTTGTATTTATGTCTAGGATAGTAGTATGAACTACATGCACAATGGGAGATTCCATTAAATGACTAGCTGATAAGTACCTTAAGCAACCGTTAAAATTGGCATATATGTCACAGAGCTAATAGTGGTTCAACAATTGGATCCATTTAAGACTTAATGCTGAAGCTCGCTATCAACATCATACGTATTCAATAGTGGACCTCCTAAAGGGTATGGTAAACAACCATTAACCTTTCATGTAAAGACTTCATTTAATACTTTAGCAAAAAGATGACACTGGCATTAGTCGTACAAGAAAAAATTAGTGTCAAACAGGAATACAAAATAAAGCATCAAAGGCCTTCCGCATCAAGAGAACAAATCACTGACCTCTTTTCTATGATCCCGGGTGATTAACTTTTCTTCCTCAAAAAATCTAAGAGTCCGACGAAGTTGTTTAGAATGTAACTTCAAATCCTTTGCCAAATCCTCTTCTCTAACCCATTGCCTTCTGAAGATATATTTGAGGGGTTAAAATTCAATTAAATCAACTCAAGTCCAGTTGCATATCGGCCACTTAACAAATAAACTGCTAGACTGCATAAAACTGCAAACCCGGTGAAATGATTTGAACAATCAAACAAACAAAACCTTAAAACTTCCATCAACTAAACCGCTTTATTTCAATAGCGAGAAAGATAATCCAAATCGGAAAAGAATATCAGAGTACTTCAGAGAGTCCACAACCTGGTGAGGGCATCAAGGACCACGACGGCAATCCCTCTGTTATCACTCCTTCCTCCGGCCTTGGGCTGATTGTCACCTTTCGTTGTTATATCGTCGTAAAACGCTCTCGCCGCAAGCTTCACCAACCTAATTCACTCAATAAAATTAGGAGTAAAATTACATAACAGAGAATGTTATGGAATGATTTTATTAAAAAAAATTAAAAACAGATTCAGCGAATTAGCATATACCGATTGAAGGGTTCTACGCTGGTGCTCATAGTAGACAATTAGTGTGAATTAGGGTTTTCCACAGAACCAAAGTTCGGGTAAGTGTTCTAGCTTCTAATAGAAGCAGATCATAGCAACTTCATCGGATTTCAGAGCTCTAATATACAGAAAGACGCTCAGAGTCAGCGAGAGAGGCAGAGACCAGAGTGGAGGCTCTTCGAACAAGGAAGGATCCACCCGCATGTGCATTTAAATAATTTTACTAAAACATATTAAATAAAATTCATATAAAATTTTAGGATGAAGATATTTCTTTGACAATTAAAATATTAGAAGTTTTTCAAATTTAAACTAATATTAGTTTAAACTAATATTAAAGTCCGGGTAAAAAATGGATCTCAATCAATATGGAGTTAGACCGGATCCATATCAGACCTGTGACGGGGAAGCCCAATATGAAAGCTATATAAAAATGTTAAGGTCTCCTGTAATTGCTCATATAAATCGCAAGCATAAGGATTTTCTGACCCGTTAAGAGAGCTTACATTTTGAGAAAATTGTAGAAAGACGTTAACTGTGGTCTGGTGAGGAGTTCCTGTGAAGACGACGGTGAATTCAGGTTCGTTTCGACTTCGGAAAGCTCGTTTGAAATTGTAGAACTGAAATCAAGTATTTTCTACATTTCTTCATTTATTGCCCTTTCACGTTCGATTCGGGACATGTAACTAAGGTATCGTTACGTGTTACACGTGATATTAGAGTGGTGACGTGATTTGGTGGTTAAAAATGAAGTTTTTCGATTTTTCTCTCTATAAGGTTTTCGGAGAATAAACTTCTTTTTTTCAGTTTTTTCTTGCTTTTTATTGCATGAAAGTAGTATATATGTGTTTAGCTTTGAGAAACGGGGTAAGAACGAGCCCGAAAGTCCCAAAAATTGGCCCAAAACTTGCCCAAAATTGCCATTTCTCGGTGAGGGCGACAGAGACATTGAGCTCGTGTGCCACAAGCGCTCGACGGGTGAACAGTATCGCCCCACGGGGCGGTACGTCTGACTCATGTAGCTAGACACGCGGTTGACATGTGGGTGGACAATGTCGCACCACATGTCGCGCGTGTAATGCATGTGTAGCGGATAAGAGTGCGTGGTTGCGCGTCTACTGAACATTGTTGAGGCGCGTCGCTTGGCGGCACGTGTGATCTCGCAGTTGACATCATTGCTGAAGTTGGCAAATGATGTTAGCGCTACAATGCGCTGATGCACTACTAATGTTAGCAGCTACAGTAATTAAAAAAAAACACACACACACACAGGCATAAATTTCAGATTTCTCGTAAGGGTGCCTTAAGGTGTTTCAGATTTCCCATAAGGGTGCCCTGAGGTGTTTCAGATTTCCCGAGCCTGCTAAAATTGAAAGGAACCGTCAACAAGTTGAAAACAGAAGGGACCTATTATAAAAGTGAAGGAGCCTCTTGTTGAAATGAACACATACACAATATAATGCGAAAATATAAAAAATAATGAGAGAGAGAGAAGAAGGACGCAGTCGATTTATATTAGTTCTGCTTACAACCTAAGCCTACATCCAGCCCCCAAGTATCCAACTTGAGTGTTTCGCTATAAAAATTCGAGTATTAAATTTGACGAGTCTCTTTAAGCTTACGAGTACACATTTTTCAATGTTCTCCAACCTTCCATACTCAAAGTGTATAACAAGCTTCTAAAAGCTCACAGAAAAATAAAATAATAATTTCTCTTTTGATAGAGTAATTTCACTTTCTAAGACACAATAAGAATGATATAACTATCAAGAATATAGATGCTGCTCAAATGTTTCGAAAGTCTGACTATGTTCATTTACAAGTGTTGTTTGTTTTTCTTCTATAGTCAATTTCTTCAACTAGCCATTGCTTCACTTGCATCTTTAGTCAATTGGATGGATTTAAATCTGAATAAATTCGATGTCATCTTTGGCAAAAATCTTCCAGTAATCACGAGGTTAATATACGACCTCCATAATTTGTAGGATCCTTTCGGATAAACCATTTTTAATAAGGTACGTTCATAATGAAGGTTCCTGCAAGAAAGAAAATGTATTTCTTATGACTTTATTTCCTTTTAAGAATTAGACCTTTAAGTATACAAGGAAATAAATCCAATTTAAATTTTGAAATATTATATAGTTATCATCAAAATCGTTAATCATAAAACTTGAGCTAACAATTTCTCTCTTTTTGATGATGACAAGCAATAATAGATATATTTTGCAAAATTCAAATTGATAGTAGATGATTTCGAAAGATACCTGTGACTTTTATATATTCAAACATAATTAGAAGGAGCCTGTCTTTTAATAATAGAACCTATCGTTTATATATCACAGATTTTCACAAGTTTAACGTCAGAATCAATCACATATATAATCGAGGCAGCATTGAGAAATATATCATCATATATGCAGAAATATTCAAAAATATATCCACATAAACTCTCCCCCTTTTCATTATCAAAAATAATAAAGTATAGTGAGAAAGTGAAATAAAACATAATGAAACAGAAAAATATCAATTTACACAGTTAGTGAGGATTTTTCCTAAGGAGAATTTGCAAATCTAGGACTTGGTTTTGGAGGCTATCAATTTGTTCGCGTATTCGATCCTGATTACTGCAAATGTCCCTCAACTATTGTAAAATATCCATACTATTTATGTCCTGAGGAGGGACAAGAGCTTGTTGTTCTAGAGTAGTACCTACAATTTCTGGTATCCTTTCAAATCTCTTCTTTGGCGCAGGACCCAAGAAGTCTACTACTCTTTCTGTTTTATTTTCCACCCAAATATTTTCTTTCAGCTTGTACCCGAACTAGGAGAGGATACAGGAATGAAACTTGCCAGGCTCATACCAGATCAAATTGTCAAAGGGAACGCCAAAATATGTAAAGATCTTGGTTAATAGCATTCCATAAGGCAGACCTCTGGTAGTGTTCTTGTGGCTTCCCTTTTCCACTATAAACTTCAGAATCATTGCTGGGAGATTCATTCTATTGCCCTTTAATAGATTGTATACTGCATAGGTATCCAGGAGACTACATCTTTCTATTGAGCTACTTCTTGGAAAAATTAAAGTAGCTGATATTGATGCAAGGCATCTAGGCAGTAGGTCCAGATTTCTACACATGGGTCTCCCTTTATGGGCATTCTTAGGATGCAGACATATAAAGTCCACAACCTTTCCCAAACCAAGATCAACAATGTCTTACTTATGGCAATCAAGGTCAGTCTTACCCATGGGAGCTATGTTCAAAATGTTCCATAATATATCCTCTGTTATTAAGATCTCACATTCTTACACCCAAGAAATGATGACTAGCTTTCCATTAATTTATTCTTTTCACATGTGTGTGTAAAAACATTTGACTAATTCATCACACATTATATCATCCAAATTCAAAAAGTTCTCCCACCCAACAACAACAAAGAAAGTAGAGAGAGGAATACTAATATCATCAAACATGCAAGAAGGCACAATGCATCCAGCAACTACTTTTCTCTTCTTGTACTGCATTTTATAACGGGCTTCACCTTTCATTGATTAAAATGTTTTTATTTTTTGTGACAATTTTCCCTTCTCATGGACCATGAGTTTCTTGGACCTTTTTGCTCTAGGGATTTCTTCAAACAAGTCCTGTTCTATACATAACTCATCCCCGATGATGGCTTCCTCATTGTTTTCTTTAACCATAGGCTCTTTGCCTTTTCTTTTCTCTTCTCTTTTCCTTTTTCTTGACTCTTCTATTTCTTTTTCTTTTTCTTCTGCCTTAGAAGGTTCCTTTTATGGAGCTTATTCTACAACAACTCCTTTAGTTTATGGTCTTCTTTCCAATTAAGAAGGTTCTTCATCTGAACCATCATCATTTATTGCTCAATGGGCTTCAAGCACTTTTTTCTCTTTTGGATCATGTTTAGGAATTACAGAAGATTTTCGAGAAGGAATGGGTAGGGAGAGAATAGGTAAGTGGAATATCACATTTTTTAGTAACTCCCTATTACTGAAAGTATCTTCTTTTTCTTCACTTTTTTCTTTCTTTTCTTCACCCTTTTCTTTTCCTTTTTCTTCTTCTTCTTCTTCTGAGTCAGAAGGATACTGTTTTTTATTGTTTCTTCTTTGTCATCTAAAGAGGAATTAGGATAATCTAGAGACAACAAAGCAACAATCTTCCTTTTCCTATCTTCTGAGGTCTCCTGACTGGGTATTTCTGAAGTTTAGAGCTTTGAGGAGACAAAGACAAGTTTGTTAGTAGTGTCCAGAGGACCTACTATAGAAGACAAAGACAAGGAATTAGAAGCAAAGGTTTGTTTATGACGAGGTGCTTCATCATAGCTAGAAGTTGAGGCCAAAAATTTATTCTGTCCTTTTGATTTTTTTCTAGCCATTGTAGGTGAGCTTTGTGAAGTTTGAGAAAGAAAACAAGAGGCAATGTAGAGAGTTAGGGTACAGAGAGAATAACAGAGAAAACGAGAGAAGTTTGCTTAGAGTATACTAAGTGGCTCTTGAGCGTTGATCTCGTGAGATGAAGAGTAGACGTATAGGCTAGAAGAGGAAGTGTAATCGGTTGTGTATCTTCTGATAGACACGTACTTAGAATTGTCAGACTGTGTGTGCATTTTTGAAAAGATTGAAAAGACACCATTAATGACTCCCTATTTATGTGTCACTTAAAATGTCAACCCGAGAGAAGCCTTTTAAAGTCTAAAGAGCTACTAAACTAAGAGAGTTTCTAAGGAATCAAAATAGATGGAGCTTGCGAAACAAAATGCAAAGACAAATAGCAAAAAATATTCATGCAGAAATAATATCAAACAGTTTGCACATACTAAGCTCTTTTCTTAACACCTAAAATCTGTGGCTTGGTAAAAATGTCAGCTACTTGATTCTCAGTATTAACATGCAAAAGGTCAATAGTTTCTTCTAAAACATGATCTCTAAGAAAATGGTGTTTGATTTCTATATGCTTAGTCCTAGAATGATGCATATGATTTTTAGAAAGATTTATAACATTAGTATTATCACATAATATAGGAATATGAGAAAATTTTAGAGAAAAATTCTATAGTTGATGCTTCATCCATAAGATTTGAGCACAATAGCTGGCAGCGACTTTGTATTACGCTTCATTCGTCGAAAGCGTCATTCAATTTTACTTCTTGCATGACCAAGATACTAAACATCTTCTAAGAAATTGACAGTGATCACTTATGCTTTTTCGACCGACTTTATCACCTGCATAATCTGCATCACAATAGCCCACTATATCAAATGAATCAGTTTTTAGATACCATAGTCCAAAATCTATAGTTCCATGGAGATATCAAAAGGTTCTTTTGATTGCTTAAAGATGGCTTTCTTTTATATTTTATTCAAAGCGTGTGCAAAGACACACACTAAGCATAATGTCTGGTCTTGAGCTTGAAAGATATAGTAGTGATCCAATCATTCCTCTATACTTTCTCCTTTTCAAGTTCAAGGGCGACGACTTTTTCTTCTGACTATCTTACCTTATTAGAATCATTTTTTAGCAACATATTTTCCAACTTAGCTACTCTTTCTTCCAAAACTTCTTTTTTCAAAAACCTTTTTCTTATAGTCAACCTTAAGAGACATATTCTTGGTCACCAAATTCTCATTCGCAAATTCCAATGATTTAATTTTATTCTTCAGAGATGCATCATTACTCTTGGACTTCTCAACTTTTTTGTAATACTTCACTGTCAACTTGTTGCACTGATCATACAATTCATGATATACATTTTTCAATTCATTAACTTCAATATCAGAGTCAAAATAATATACCACATTGTCGCCTAATTTAGCCATGAAGCAAATGTTGATGACTTCTTTTAGTTCTTCTTTTTCAAAATTTTCAGAATCCTCATCTGACCAAGCTGCAGTCATTGCTAGATTTTTTGTTCTCTGACTTATCCTTTTAAAGAAGAGGACATTATGGTCTTGTGTGCCAAGGCTTCTTGCAGTGATAACATATGATTTGATTATTTTGTGTATTGCTATTACTACCTTTTGATAGGAACTTGTTGTTTCCAACTTTCTTGTTTCCTTCTCTTTTCTTCATCATCTTCTTTTTATAAAAGTGGAAAGAAGTGGGCATATTTTATTACCATAAATTTGTACTCATCATCTCCATCTATTTGCAATTCAGTGTCATTTTCATCACCGTTTGATTTGTCAGTTGTCTTCATCTATTTGCAATTCAGTGTCACTTTCATCACCGTTTGATTTGTTAGTTGCTTTCAATTTCATTCCTTTTCTGTAGGAGGATCCTTCATCTCGCCTAAGCTCAGTTTCATGGACCATCAGATTTTCTCGTAACCAATTGAGTGAATAGTGTCTAAATCCTTTGTCGTTTTTAGAACAGTCACCTTAGGTCTCGATTCCTTCAGTAGTGACCTCAGAATCTTCGTTACAAGCTTGTCATTGGGATATATCTTTCCCAAGTTCTTTAAGGTCGTGATGATGTTGTTGAAGCTTATGAAGAATTCGTCTATGGTCTCTCCCTGTTTCATGCCAATAGTTTCGTATTAGTGCACTAAAAAACTTATTATATGCTTCTTTACCTTATTCGTTTCTTCAAACGTGACTTGTAGTTTGTCGCATATTTATTTTGTTGTAGAGTAGTAGGATATCTTTTCATATTCTTCTAGAGACAACACATATCAGGTGATGTTTTATGTTAGCATTTAGTTGTACATTTCTCCTGTCAACATCAGTCCATACTTTTATGTTATCGAAAGTGGGAATTGTAGCTTTAACTCTAATTGCTTGCCATACTTCGATCTCTACAGTTGGGGATATATGGTCATTCTCTCTTTCTAATATGAGTAGTTGTTTCCATTGAAGTAAGGAGGCTTTGAGACGGATTATTCTTAAAAACTTCTCAAGGTGTTTGCCATAATCTATCACATGCTGTAAAACAAAAAAATTGTGAAACCTCGCTCTGATATCAAATGATAAAGCAAACACACATAAGAGGGGGTTGAATTGTGTGTGACTTAATTTTGCAAGTTCTTTCAATTCGTATAATAAGCAAATCCTAGTTAACGAATAAAAACAATAGGAGCTTGTCAGAAAATAGAGTGTTTTAAATGACAGGAGCTTGCTAGGCGATATTAGTCTTTTGAGGAATAGGACCCTGCTTAAACGAAAGGAGCCTACTGAATGATGAATCTTGTTAAAACAATTTAAACACAAAAGGTGCCTGTTAAAACTGCGGAACTATCAGCAAGTTGAAAACAAAAGGGATCTATTATAAAAGTGAAGGAGGTCCTTGCTGAAATGAACACACACACAATATAATGTGAAAATATAAAAGATAATGTGTGAGAGAGAAGAAGGACGCAGTCGATTTATACTGGTTCAACTTACAACCTAAGCCTATATCAAGTTCCCAAGTACCTAACTTGAGTATTTTACTATAAAATTTTGAGTATTAAATTTGACGAGCCTTTCCAAGCTCACAAGTACATTTTTTTAAGGTTCTCCAACCTTCTACACTCAAAGTGTATAACAAGCTTCTAAAAGCTCACAAAAAATAAAATAACAATTTCTCTCTTGATAGAGTGATTTCACTTTCTAAGGCACAATAAGAATGATATGACTCTCAATAATATAGATGTTGGTCAAATGTTTCAAAAGTCTGAGTGGATTCATTTACAAGTGTTGTTGCTCTTCCTTAAACAGTCAATTTCTTTAACTAGTCATTGCTTATACTTGCATCTTTAGTCAACCGGATAGATTTAAACCTGAATAACTTCGATGTCATCTTTGATAAAAATCTTCCAATAATCACGGGGCTGATATACGACCTTCGTAATTAGTAAGATCCTTTCGGATAAAACATTTATGCAATAAAGAAAATGTATTTCTTATGATTTTATTTCCTTTTGAGAATTAGATCGTTAAGTATGCAAAAAAATAAACCCATTTTGAATTTTGAAATATTATACAGTTATTATCAAAATCGTTAATCATAAACCTTAAGCTAACAATATGGTTGTTTAGAGATGGAGATGAGCAAGTACCGGAAGAGAAGGCAGTGAAGGTGGTAGGTTTTTGCATTGAATTTTAGTTGCAGAGAAATTTTGAAGGCAAGTAACATGAAGAACCCAAAAAGCAATAGCATCAAATGAAGTAACAATGTGAGAACAACTAAGGAAGCATTAAAACAAGAGAAGGGTGTACCTTAAATGGAGAAATCGGAGCACAGAAGACTCATAGATGCTAAAGACGACGATGTTTTTTTATGAAAAAAAGTTTCAAAAAAAGAACGTAAAGTTGTTGTAGTTTCCTTATTTTTAAAACAAAAAATGGCAACAATATTCAACCAATCAAGTTTTAACGGGCTGTTTCTTTTTTTATGAAAATAACAAGAAGAAATAGAAGAAAAAAAACATAACCTAATAACCCCTTGGGTCTCAAATGTTTTAGTTTTCTGTTTTTAAAAATAAAAAATTACAATCAAATTTGGAAAACACAAAATTATTTGTTTTTACCAATTACAAGAATTGGTTGTCGAAAGAACTTCTCATCCTTTTTTTTCTCTTTGGGTAGTTTTCTATACTTCTTATCCTCCTTCACCCCACTCACAAATAAGAAAATTTAGGAGGTTTTTGTTTCCGTTTTTATTTTTGATTTTCTGTTTTTGTTTTCAAATTCAGTAAAAAATCTTGTTTGTTTGAGTTTTTAGTTTTTGTTTTTGGTTTTAGTTTCTTCCGGTTTTCAAAAATTATGAAAACCATAAAAA
>JANKOE010000008.1:56091066-56106355 GCA_026284465.1 Erythroxylum citrifolium | reverse complement strand
TGATTTCCAAATCGTTTTTAATTAATTATGATTTTGACATAAATATATTTTTCAATTTAATTTAATTTTTATTAATTTAATTTTATTTAATCCTTAAATTTTGTTAATTAATGCATAATACGTGAATTATAATCATATGTTTAATTTAGATATAGTTAACAATATATCCAAACAAAAGTGATTTTTATTTTTATGTTGCCAAACAATCTATTATATAAAGCTCTTTTAAAAAAGTTGTTTTTTAATTGACAGCCAAATAGTTAACTGACTTTTAAAAAAAGCTCTTCTAAAAAAAGTTCTACTGACAAAAGCTCTATTGATAAAAGCTCTACTGATAAAAGCTCAACCAAACGGACTCGTAACAAGCAAATGTGTGATTTTTGAAGTTTCTGAAGATGAGGAGACTTTTAAAAGTGACAATGATGAGAATGACATAAAGCTCATCACAAAGAAATTCAACTTGTATTGTCTTTTTATTTATATCAGTAAAGAATAGTGAATTACAAAGTGTTAATTTTTTTACTTTAATGTTTAGTTTTTAAAACTTTTAATTATCTAAAATTTTAAATAATCAAATAACTCAAGTCAAAATTTTGTTTCTATTAACGTTTTGATGACGTGAGTAATGGAGCATGTCAAGATTTGTGAACATTAAATAAGTAAATACATTTCAAATATATAGCTACTGCTGCATTTGTCACAAGAGGTTCAAAAATTATATTGACAAAGACCTAGCCTTCCAAAGGTTAGTTTTTACATATACTATATTAGCCACATTAGTAAAATGTTAATATAAATAACCTTTTAAACTAAGTTGTTGGATTTTTAAAAGTTTGGGCAATGAAATAAAAAAATGGTACTTTTTAATTCATTATCCTTATCATTAATGCCCTTAAAGGTCTTAGTAAAACTTTTACTTATCTTAAATTGATGAGAAATTTCTTAGATCTTTATTAAATTTTTAGGAAGCAAAGATGAAGACTATATATGAAGTAAAAAGATTTGAATACCCTACCATTTGAAGAGCTAATTAAATCATTCCTCACCTATAAAATGTGGATGAATTAATTAGATGAAGAGGAAGTGTATCTAACCAGAAAATGTGCAACTTTTAAAGTCTCCAAATATGAGAAAAACAAAGATGAGGATATCTTTAAAAGTGATAGTAATGAGAATGATATAAAGCTCATTACAAAGAAATTAAGATCTTCTTCGAAGGAGAAGAGGGACAAATAATTGCAGAAGAATAATAATGAAAAAAAAGCTTAGGAAGTGCTTGGTTCACGTGAGACGATGGTAATAGAAATAAGAATGAATATAGTAAGGAATAAGAATAGATATAATCATTACAAATATAATGGTTGGTTAGGACGAAAGAATTATTATCATTACCATTGATAATAGTTGGTTTGTTAAGAACCTTGAGAAATAAAAATTTGTTTTATATTAACTTTTAATTATATTCTAATTAATTATGTTTAATTTATGCAACTCATTTATAATGACAAAATGTTTAAAATCAAGTATATTGTGGTATTTCTATTTTAATAGTTCTTAAAGAAAAAAAATGCTACTGCATTTTCTTGCATCAACATATTGTCAGCCACATAATGTCCTCCAAATATAGTTTAATCATCCAAAATATTGTACACTTTATCAACATAACCATAAAGTCCACCATTTCATCGCTACAATAACATCAAGTAACATAATTGAACCTATAAATTGTATTCCTTTTCTCAAAATGTGCATGAAACAAAGGTAAAGAGCATTCGATTCATTGCATCCATTCATGTCCACAAGTTTAATACAATTTACATTCTCCTTGATGATGTAAATGATCTAAAATATCACAACATATACAATATTTCAACCAAAAGCCTTCAAAAGATGCAAAATAACCAGGTTAACACTACAAGCTTTGTTTGCATTACAACTACAAAATTCCCAACTAATACAAAATAATCTGGTTAGGCAACATTAATTGCATCCTAAGTTCATAATACTTACAAAAGTACTAATATTCTCCCCCGCATGATTCATAGACTAAAAGATGGATAGAGGAACCTAAGCATAAAGGACCTTTTTAACTGACTTGGCAAAGCAAGCAAAACTTGAACTTTAGCAGGATCATTATAGAATGATACAACAGTCTTACCAACTTCTATTTGATATATGCCAATATTAAGAAGTTTATTGATGAGCTCTTGTATCTTCTCATTAGTTAGAGAATCAGATTTAGATTCCGCAATCAAAACATTTGTAATAGCAGCATATTGTGGCGTCATTTGTTTGCAAATAGACTTAAACTTAACAGTGAAGTTATCTAACCTTGAGTTAATAATTTCCTGAAGTGTTGCTGACTTTTTTTCTTGTAAAAACTTTCCTTTCTTGGTGAGAGGTTTTTTTTCGCTTTTTGTTACATGGGTGCTTGAAGGAATAGCTGGGAATCCTTGTATATCAAAGATCACAACAAGTTCATCTTCATTGTCCGATGAAAAACACACTGTCATATTCTTTGGGTAGTTAGCGTTAACACTTGCTTAAGCTATATCCTCAACTTTGAGTCCCGTGGCTCTATCTTTACTCCACACTGTGTCCAGTTTGTGCAAATATGGGAATTTAAAGTTCTAAATTCCAATTGCATTCTTGTGATTATATAAAAAAGAATTTCAGGAAACACAAGATAGAAAACCTCATAACAAGAAAACATGATCCCTATGAGAGAAGAAACTACTAAAATAAGAGCCCAATTAACTTTTAAGTTAGATGTCCTTACCAAGCACCATTCATCAAACCATTGTTTTTCTCAATTGATCTTATGTTCAACATCATCCCACTGACAGCTACTTTGCATACACATTTTAGAAATTGGATTGTACTTATTTTTTAACCATTTAATCTTACAGTCAATGTGGGGATTGACTTCTTTATCGAAATTAGGAATCTTGCTCAATAACATCTTGTGCATTTCAACCATGTAATTGTTCTTAAATCCCCCATCTACTACAGGATCGCAAGCTAGATCTTGCAAAACGTCGATCAAAGCTTCAACCTCATCATCCTTTCAATATTTCTTGTTATTTCCCCTCCCATAGCTAGCCATAACCATTCCTAATAAAAGTACGATACTATAAGAGCCATCAAGGAAATAACATATAACAAAAATAACTTTGCTGAAAAATCTGAATACAACGATGTAATCCAATAACTCACTTACATAGAGTCAACCAAACAGAGATGTTCACCTGGGTGCATTTCAAAAGTAATCCAATATCTCAGTTATATATTACTAATACTAAACAAATAGAGATGTTCACCATTCAAGTACATTAATCAAAATCAAAACATTTCAATGTTCTAATAAGCATATGAAACAAAGTTATCTTAAATCACTAATCTATGTCACGGTCATTGGATCTAATTGTCCATATATTATACATGTTAATTGCCATGTATTTCTGAATGTCAACAACTCATTAGTTGGACTAATTTGTGTAATGTATTTCATTTCATCATCTTCATCACTCTTAACTTCCTCACTCTCCTCTTCATCTTCAGTGATTGACTCTTATGGATCAAAGCTCATGAACTTGCGAATCAAGTTGTGTATAAGGGAGCCAACCATTATAATGCAAACTTAGGTTTAAATTGAGAAAAATGAAGGGGATGTAAGAATCTACCATCTTCCTTTCAACGATCCAAAGCATCTCTCAATAACATTCCTTGCTTTGGAATGTTTCATATTAAAGTATTCCTCTACTATCTCTGATTGATGGCCATCAAATTCTTTGAGGTTATAATGTTGCCCTTGATATGGGGCAAGAAATTCATTTGCATTTCAATATCCCGAGTCAACCTAGTAATAACAACCTTTATAATTGAACAAGTTATGGATAAGCAACATAATCCAAAGAGAAACCGAACTGGATATTGTAACACAAATTTACCTCGAGGGACTCGTAGACCGTGAGGCTTTGAGATTGCATCTCGAAGCATATGTCCATCGTGTGCAAAGCCTTGCCAACCAAGCAATACATATATGAATTGCATGTTTGAGCAACAAACACCTAAAAAATTTGATGAAATACATCTTTTTCTTGTACAATATCGAGGCTTATCTTCATTAGGAAGTGTAACTTTAATTATTGTCCTATCTAAGGCTCCTAGGCAACCCTACAAGAAAGAAGAAGATGATTTATCACATAAAAGCTTGCATATTAATGTTATAGGTTAAATATAATTTTCAATTACCTTAAAACATTTCCATCTCTCATCTTGACATTCCTAAGTAATAGAGTCGGCTTCTTGAGCAAAATATGATGCAATCTCATAATTGCGTAAAGAACTTGATGGAATTGCCGACTCACGATTTCTTTACTACGGAGAAAAAATAACCTAATTGTCATACTCATTTTATGGTGAGCCAAAATGTATATAAACATTGTTACAACCTCTTCTACAGATGTGTTCCTAGTGGGTTTTAAACCCCTAACATCTCTCTAAAGGTTGCTCTATCCATAAGAAGTTCACTAATGCAGGCATCATCACAATCCATAATTAATCTAAATATCCATCTCATTTTATCAATCCTCTTTTCTTCCTTTTTTTTAATTTCACGGACCTTATCTCAAAGGTACAAAAAATGATAATATGATGGACGCAAAATAAGAAAACCATCATATTATCTTTTGTTTGTTGAAGTATCAAAATTTGCTTTAGTTTGTGTCATCGTTTACTAATAGGAGGCGAGCCATTTTGATCTACTTAAAAAAATCTAGAAAGTAAATGTCCAACATATGGAATTTCTCACAAATGTAAACTTGAATGATGCAATGATGACTTGGGACAGAGCTAAGCTGAAACAGTTGGTAGATTAAATAGCAACCAATGTTGAGTTTATTCACATTTTCCATGCATTCTTTTAAGACCAGTTAAGTACCTTCTCATTTGCACAAGTTCAAATTCCAAAAGTAGTAATTTTTCCTTTATGTATGCTAAAAAAGACCCAATTTACTTCCACTGTATAGTTTTGTAGTAGCAGAAAGGATTCAACTAACCGTTGCTAGTTGTTATTGATATGTGTGTAATAAGAATTGAGCGGTAGAACAAAAACAACCCAAAGAATAGTCAGTTCCCTAACTGGTGAATTATGAGCAAAACAATAAAATCTTTAAATCAAAGAGAAAGATTTTGTAGAACCCTATGCAAGCTGAACTTCAGTTATTGAAGATATCGACTTTTACTACAACTAGAGCTTAAGACTGCCAAGTTCAAACAAAATTTAAAAGGAACAAGTTTTACAATGATTGGAACATTATGCTTGAATATGTGCCACTATAAACCAAATTTGGAATCGTCAGGCATTAAGGTTAACCAACAATTTACTAAATCCTGCTACCACAATTAGATTGAAACAAAGTTACATTCAGAGACTTACAAGCCAACCCAATTTGTCCACACCAATTACACAATAATCAACCCATTCACCGAAACCTCAAATCCAGAACTTTTATGTGAAGAACTCGTGAAAAAAAAAACAAAGATTGTTGTGTACGAAACTACATTTGCATTTACAAGATAAAATGGAGAATCTCATTCTTCTCCATTTCTTCTCCGTGTTCATCAGTATCAAGACAAGGCTTAAACCAAAAACTTACGAGACGTGATGTAACATCCCAGATCATCCGTTTACAGATATTATCCGCTTTGGTTCTTGGCCTAACCAAGCCTTCACGATTTTGCTTTTCCCGAGGCCTTCTCAGGAGGTTACCCATCTTAGAACTACTCTCACCCAAGCACATTTAACCTCAGAGTTCCGATGGGATCTGGTCCATTAGTCCATGGAAAACGCATCTGTAGGGGAGAGATATTCATACCCTTGCAAGGCGTACTTCGTTCTCCTTTCCAATCGGTATGGGATCTCACACTTTCTATCCTACTTAGGACCCAACCCTCTTTGTGGTCCAGCCTAGCTGACACAACGATTTAGGTACCGGCTCTGATACCACTTGTAACATAGCCCAAAGTAGACAATATCTATAAGCGGGTGATTTGGGATATTATAAGTGATGAAAAAGAGGAGATTATGAAACAAAAAGAAAAAGAAAACCCAAAATGCATGTCATAGATTAAACCATATTTAGTAAAACCAAGCTATAAAATCTAAGAAAAATCATATTTAGGAAAACCAAAGTGTAAAATCTAAGAAATGAACTTTCTTTCTTCTTATTATACCACAACTGGAAGCACGTGAATAACAGAAAATGCAAGCCCAAGCCTTAGAAAAACTTTCAACTTTTCGTTCTTTTCCTACTCCAATTTACTTAAAGGGATTCCTGAAACCCAGAAAACAAAGAACATTGCAGCAAACGTACATAGAATCAGAATTCAATCCTTCAACCATCGATTGGTCCAACTATCCTACATACAATAACGTGCTAGTCTTGGGCCAAATCAGAATCTATATATAATTATGGTTGTGGTTTTTATATATGATAGTTAACCTTAAAGGAGTTCTAAATGAACAAGTTACTATTTTTTCCAAGGCATAGATAAGAGGAAATTGCAATGAAATAAACAAAGACACTAGCAAACAAGTTGATATATTAGTTGGAGAAAGTTTTTAGTCGCAGAACACGAGATATAGCGTGTCATCATATATGTGATGGAGTGGAAGATGATCAAATATTACCCTTTTGGGCAAGATTATAAAAGAAGGAAAAAAACCTCCAGTTACCTTCAGGTGTCCTGAGGATCGATAAGAACATCAAGAAGGTAGCTATACAGGCAAATAAAGAAGCAAAGGTCGATCTTCACAGTCATCCCAAATTTGGGTTTAATGCATCAACTTTAAATGAATATCCCTTTTATATATGTTTGGGCCTCGTAATATTCTGATACACCCATATTGCAGGGATTTATACTACAACTTTATTAATTACTTAACTTCAAATTCTTTTCGGTTACAAAATGAACACTGTATTATTTCACAAAAAAAGTATTTGCCACATACAACAATCCAGGGATTTGACAAACTGATTCAAAACTGACCTCCATGATTCACTTCCTTCAATTGATCAAACAACCTAGGGTTGTTAATGATTCTTAAAAGGAAAATAGTAAGAAAAAGATAAAGGAATCAATAGAAGAATTCCCATCTCAATCAATGTTTGTTTCAACTTGATTGGATAGAAAAACTTGAAACTATGGTAATATTTATGTTATATCTCTAAATCAATTAAAACCAAGAACTTGGAAGATAATAAAACTTCAAAGTTTGAAAATAAAAAAGAAGACAATCGTATCATCTTCCCCATGACAAAAAAAGCCCGAAACAGGACACGTAAAAGAAGATAATCGTATCATCTGCACACACATGCATCATATGAATGTATTCCAATAAGCCATAGTATAGTTAGTTGATATTGTAGAACAAATGAAACAGAAAGCTAGAGAATGAAAACAAAAAAGTAAATTTATGGGCACAAATAATCGAGTTTTACAAAAATAAAAATTCAGACAAAAATGATTACTTGAACATAACAAATGGATAATTTCGATTCAGTAATGCAAAGATAATCCTTACCTTTTATAGGAATCTAGAGTTGGGATGGAGGAGGAAGTACCTAAAGTATAAACTTGTAAAGATTGAAGAAAACCCAAAGAAACCCAAAAACCCCCAAACAAGAAGCGATTGATTAATGAAGAACCGTACCAAAAAATAAGAGATTGCAGGAAAGGAAAGGAAGAGTTTAGAGTGTGAGTTAAAAGCCTCCAATGAGAACCGCGCCAAATGTAGCACCCCGTCTCTCAAATGATTGAGAGATTTTAAAGAGTTAGATTAATGAGTCATATGAGTGTTAGGATGTAGAACAAAATTAGTACATCCATGACATGATTTTATAATTGTGTTCAAATGCATATTATGATCATACACACATTAATTGTGAGTTAGACAAATGGCATTCAATGAACATATTCTAGAGTATGGAATTGAAGTTAATATGAGATATGATATGTTTTTCCAATGCCATGTACTTTGGTTTACTAGTGACAAGAATTGATGGATTAGCATTAGCAACTTGGAATTAATTTTCATAATTAGGAGATTGATAATTTAATATGTACATTTAGTCTTGGAAAAATGCTAAGTGACAAGACTAATTGAGGTATGGAAAATTTTGTATGATTTAGCCTATAATTGAGTGACATTTGGCATAGTTAAATTGGTGACAAATGGACTAGTAATTAATTGGCAAATGGATCAATCATTGTGTGACAAATGAGCTAGTAAATTGATGACAAATGACATTGATAAATGAACAAATGGCTACTGTATTAATAAAAATTTGTCTCTTTTTTTGTGTGTTTAATGTATGATTATTTTATATATTTTTAATAATCATTCATTAATGTAGATAATTCATTAATTAGTTCTCAAATAGGCTAATAAGTGACCACATATAGTTCATCCGATCTCATGTGCCATCTAGGGACTAATATAAGTATTATTTCTTTAATTCATCATCATAAAAAGTATAGGCCATTTTTTATAGTATTATTTCTTTAATTCATTATCACAAAGTTGAGGTTGAGCTATTTACTTAACTAATATGAATCTTTTAAGTAATTATTAAAAAGATTCTAAACAAATCTCTTGTAAAATTTTGATTAAAACCTTAATTAATGACCTAAATCTTTTTCTTTAGATCAACGCTGATCTTATAATTAGGTATTATATGATCAATAAGATTAACTAGTTTAACCAAAATTCACAATTTCAAAATTTAACATATAATTGATGTTCACTAAGAATTTGAATGACCAATATCAAGTATTCCATAGTCTCCTCCTTACTATTAGAATATACCAAAACATTATCAATGAAATAATAAAAATAATAAAAAAGACTTATCATGAAACTTATAAAAATTGTAGGTGTATTTGTCAAACTAAAAGATATTACCAAAAATTTCTAATGTCTATGTTGAAATTTAAATAATTTCTTAGATATATCTTATTTTCACAACCTGATCCCAAATTATTTCTTAAAAATAATCGAATTTTTACATGAGAAATAGGCTACTTATTTTTATCGTGACCTTATTAAGTTACTCGTAATCAATAAATAACCTTCTTTATAAAATCTATCATTACTCTATAAGGTGAAGAAGTTGACTTGACATATGATGAACATTTTTGACTACTTAAGTTTTAATAATTACAAATTAAGGTAAGTGCCCATTCATTTGGTAGTAATACAATGGAGAATAGAGTATCTATCAAACAAGGAAGCTGTAGGAATCAACAGAAAAAATAAAAATAAAAATAAAAGGATTGAATAAAACTAAAATTACACCTAGGTAAAGTAAGCAATCACTAAAGAGCGTAATCAAGAGAGAAAATAAAAATAAGCAATCCTGTTTACAAGTGTTACTGACGACTACACTGTATAGATACCAAGTATTTATCTGGATATCTTAAGCAATCAGCAAAACCATAGTTAGTACAAGCAACCATTATCCACACATCTCCCTTATGATAAATGAAACCCATAAATAATGTTATAGCCACCTCTTAACCCATCTCCAGGTCCGGCCTTCTGTCAAGTGCTTCCTGCGTCCCTTCATCCGGAAATGCATCTGGATAGACTGCCAAAATTTTTGCCTTCATATTCCTGGTGGAAAAAAAATGGACACTGACAAAACAATGGAAGTCGAAACGGAAATACGGTGGAAAAAACTGTAGTAGTAAATCAGAACTTGGACTACATTTATAATCAACAAACATGTCATTTTACTTTCTAGGATTGATGACACCTACAATCAGGAGGCATCCTGAGAGAATACCACACAACTAGTCATCATCTTCCTCCATCAACAAACAATTTGTTTAGGAATATTTTTGACTGCATCAGACCTTCTTTTCAGAAAATGAGAGCAATTCTAAAACTAATCCTACCAATTTTCATGTTTATGGGATTTCACTACAGTCACTGAAATTAGGTCACAAGTTTCCCGATTAAACATATTGATAAGGTCGTTGAAATGTGCACTCTAGTTCAGTCCATTCTTCACTTTCTTGCATTCATCAAGAAGTGGTGGTCCCAAAAGACTTGGTCATCAAATGCACAAAAAGTAGGAATATCGGACAAGTTTCATACTATTCTTTTCCCATTTGTATTACACATTGATATATAATTAAGAATGAAGCATTCACATGAAATGACAGGCATGGAGAACGGTTCACTTACCTTAGCTTCTGGAAGATGTAATCAAGGTCAGACTTCATAGACTTTAACAGACGAGTATTTCTGGAGAAATCAGGGGAAACCTCTCCAAAACAATTCTCTGAATATTCATTAAAATGAGATAAGACTGCATTACTGTCCTGCAACCTTCCCAATCTACCTTGTGCACAAAAAGGGAAAAAGGACAGCATAAAAACAAATCAGTCAAAGATCGCTATTTACCATCCATGAAAAACAAATGTAGAAAGAAAGACAGCAATGTGGATCGTCAGTTCAAGAGTTTTGGTTGCTGAAAATTCATATTAAAAGTAACAAGTAATGGAGGGTAAGGAACTAAAAATCGTTCCTAGAGTCTAAAATCACTCCTAGAAGAAAACATCACACCTTTTAATTGAAAACTCAAGTTTATATAAAAGGGTTCACACACACACACATACACATATATAAAAGTTCTTGGAATCTTTATTCTACTAGTAAAGAAAGCCTAATAAAAATCTAAGATAGAATTGAATCCAACATTAATAAGAATTCCTTGTTCTTATCTCATAAGCAAAACTTAATAGAAAATAAAATTTCATCCCTGATGTCCTTGTTATCACACCAACTCGTACTTTAATTCTATCAAATTAAAATTTGTGATTGAGTGAGTTACCCTCTTTTATTTCTTTTGTAAACCATTTAACTCTTTTGTATCATATAACCTTCGTGCTAATGAAGCACTGCTTCTTCTTCTCGCAACACTAATTCTTAAGAATTCCACTTATTGGTTATTTTAGTCTATTCATGTTAGTTTTGCAACCCTACTTGTTGGACTAAATTAAAATCCGAACCTATAGTTTTGACGATAACAAAACTTATTGTTATTAATGAATTTAATGTTGGTAATATTAGTAGCTTCCATTGTAACAAAATTAAACAAGATATGAAAAATAAAGTTTAATAGAAGGGTAAAATAAGCAAATGAGCTAATTAAAAAATTAAGCAAGCAAAAGATGGAGAAGATGAGTGAAGTGGAGCATAGATACAAACTAAAGGGGTTGCAAGGAAATTCAAGAGAAGAATCAAAAGAAAGTAAGAATCAAACACATCAAGATTTAACAAATGATTATAATTCTTCTTGTAACTTTCTCTTGGTCATCTTCATGTAAACAAGTCATCCATGGAATTTTTTCAATTCTTATCGCTAAGTGTCTCATAAAGTGTTTGCAGTATGAGAATTGAATTTATTTTGGTAAGAAGCATTTATGGCTTGAGGAGCATTTTTCAAGGAAATAAAATGTGTAATTGAGCGTCTGTTGCATGTTTGTATTCCCTTCCTAATAACAACAGAAATACTTGAGTCATCATATTCAAGCTTTTGGATTTTAGTACCTGATTCTGGATTAGATTATTCGGCATGAGTAAGGTATGGACTACATTCCTTCACGAGTTGACCAAGAATGGCTTGTTATTAGTAGATGTTGGTTCAAGAGAAACAAGATCTTCTAAGGTGTTAGGTCAGACAGTGCTTGGCTCAACTTGGGCAACTTTTTCCATAGTTTATAGGAAAGAGAAATCAAGCAAAATATACTTATCTTCCTTACAACGATCTCTCACCCCCTAAACATAAATAGTAATAAAGAAAGGCTCATACTCAATAAAGGACACATACTTGGAAATGAAAATTTTATGTGAGGATGGATGATAGCACTTATACCCCTTTTATATAAGAGAGTAGCAGACGAAGATGCGCTTTAGGGCCCCTGGGTCAAGTTTTCGAATATGAACAAAAATGACACACCCAAACACTTTTGGAGGTAGGATGTTCTTTATGTTTAAGGTAGGAAAAAGCTATAAAGAGCTTCCAATGGTTTTTTAAACTCCAAAGGTCTGAAAGGTGATCTGTTTATTAAATGGTCCCCCATTAGTTTTAGGAACATTCACTTGATACAATAAGGTTCTAGTCACTTCAAGAAAATGTTGATTCTTACATTCAACTACCCCATTTTGTGGAGGGGTGTCAACACAGGATGAATAATGACCAACTTCCTTCTGAAAGAATGAAGGTAAGGTTTGATTGAAGTGTCCCAAGCATTATTGCTCCTTACCCCTTTTATGCTCACCCCAAACTAGTCTTTTATCATTTGGAAAAAATTAAAGAAGATTTGACTGACTTCATAATTGTTTTACATGAGAAAGATCCTGTTACCCTAGTGCAATTAACAATAAAACTAACAAATCACTTAGCCCCTCACACATCAATTATCCTTTATGGTCTCTATATATCATAATGAATTAAAATCAAAGATAATCAAGATTTATTGTCACTTAGAGGTGACAAATTTTTGAGTAAATAGGCTTAATTCCTTTTCCTTGATGATCCTCTCTATAAATAAGAATTTCTGTACAATCTATTTTTGGTCATAATCTATAGACAGCTAATTACTCTAATATAAAGCTAATGCGATATTCTATTCTAGGTAAGAATATATACACAGATCTTAGGCATAATTTCTACCATAACCTTTGCACAATTCTACCATAATCTTTGCCATTAATATCCCCCCTCAAATTGATTTTGAGTGATCAACTAGCTTCAATTTGTCAACAAGAAAGTGATGTCGATGTTTGGAAAGAGCTTTAATAAATATATTAGCTGTTTGGAGATCAGTAGTGATATGTGGAAGAGAGATGACAAGAGCATCATATGCGTCACGAATAGAGTAACAATCCACTTCAATGGGTTTGGTTTGCTCATGAAACACTAAGTTAATAGCAATTTGAATAGCACTAATGTTATTTGCATGGAGCGGAGCAGGCTCAATTTGAGGAAACCCAAGCTATCCTAACAATCCACGAAGCCGAACAATTTCAGAACATGCAGAGGACATAGCACGATACTTAAAACTCGGTAGAAGACCTAGACACCTGATCTTCCTTCTTGCTTTTCCAAGAAACAAGAGAGTTACCAAGAAACGTGCACCAACCAATAACAGAACATCTAGTATCAGCACAAGCAGCCCAATCAGCATCATTGTATGCAACCAGACAAATAGGAGAGTCTGCTGAAAAGAAAAGACACCAGGCACACTTGCCTTTTAAATAGCAAATAATGCAATGAATAGCTGCTAGGTGAAGGTGCCTAGGTGCTTGTTTAAATTGACTAACTTGTTGAACAACAAATGAATATTAGGCTGAGTAATGATCAGATAGTTTAGGCTGCCCACCAGTGTCAATATAAAGAGTGATTAGAAAGAAAATCACCCTCATCAAAAGTCTTCAAGCATGCTTTGGCATGGGTTTTTCCTGTGCGAAGATCACGGAGAGTTTGAAAATTTGACAGAATTGAGCTTGGACGGATGCTCTAAAATGTTGCTATAAATAGAGGAAATACTGAGGCTTCAGACAGTGCACCAAAAACACAAAACCAGCATTCCTTCTTTCTTCTTTCATTTCTCTTTTAGAGAAATTTATTAAACCTCTTTGTACGTTTTGTAAATTTTCACAATATTAGTAAAATTGCTCACCCTCCGGCCGTAGACGTAGGTAACATTGATCGAACCACGTAAATTTTTGTGTTCTGTCCCATTTTGTTTTGCCTATATTTATTTTCGTTACTATTTTTCGGGCTATTAAATTCAACCGATATCTTATTCGAGGGCATTTTCCTTAACAACTCTTGAGGGGCCAAGGCATGCAACAAATTTAGTATGATATTAAAGAAGATTTTACAAATTTCTAATATCCACATAACACATATATATGTATAGAAAATTCAATTTAAAATTTTCTTATAAATGACACGTGGCCCTAAACTAAATAGCAAACCCAATTAAACATTAAACTCTAAAAGTTCGTTCAAGGTTTAGGCTCATATACACCTTTCACTTTGCGTATGATATCGTAATTGGATGGAGAGTTTCATCCTCCATCACATGCCAAATGAAAGGGTTTAGGGATCTGATAATTTGCATTTGGTTCAACTAACATTTTGTTTTATTGTTCAATTACTTCCTTCCTATAGCACTTCAATGCAATTCAACGGGTTTTCCTCGACTATGAAGTTTTCTGTTACCATTCAATGAATCGGACAATAGTAATAAACATCTATTCCAAGATAATTACCAATGCAATTAGTTCTTAAGAGAGAGAAAAACTGAAACTTTGGGGGTGGAGAGAGCGTACATGGTATGCTGTAATTGCTTGAGAGTCTCCAAATCACTATCTTTTACGAGGGTTTTGAACTCTTGAGACACCTCTTCCGAAGCATCTCTAATGGCTTCCTTCTTCAATTGCTCCATCCCCAAACAATCGATCAAAGCAGACCTACACACGGGTGATTCTAAGGAAATCTACGTTCAGGCATCTATGTAACTGAGCATTGGATAAATTTTTTTATTGAAAATATTGAACTCAAACAAATAACAGCAACTACAGAAACGCCTTCCGACCCAACGTCTTGGTATTTGCTGGAGTTTAAACACTTCCTTGAACGCCTATAAATGTTTTCATTAAAATTTTTTTCAATTAAACGGAGAAGAGAGTCCGTAACCATTATTTTTTAAATAGATACCAGGTAAACCGTCCTTAAAAATATATAGTCATAAATGGGCCAGCCCCAGTCAAGGGCTGGCTGGCCTGTAACCCGACGAATTAGAGCTGGCCGACCCTTGATCGAATAGGCCACAGATGGGCTGAGCCGGCCGGACCCATTTAGTTATATTTTTTATAAAAATTTAAAAACGACATCGTTTTATTTTTGAAATTTTGTGGCCCAAAAAACTCATGCCAAAATCGGGCCGGGCTAAAATTGACATCCTTATATAGTCATCTTTCAATTTCAAATTATCGTTTGTGATGCAAATAATGACTGACAGACTACTCCAAAGAATTCGTAATGAGATCAAATGGCACTTCCCGTATGCAACTTACAGCACTAGCTTAATTAAACTTTAATGCCCCCAAACATTACTCTTTGTCGGTGGTGAAAACAACAAAATAACGACGATATGAAATTCAACAAAACACTTTCCCCTCCTTAAAACCACAAGTCTACTA
>JANKOE010000008.1:56059142-56074557 GCA_026284465.1 Erythroxylum citrifolium | reverse complement strand
GAGGAAATGAAGTAGAAAAGATAATCTATGCATAAGATGGTTTGAATGTAACATGTAGGAGTTAAAAATCTAGAAAAATTGAAAAAGAATGGCTGGAATATGTTAGATGGAGTGTTTTCACCGAATATGTATCTATATTTTGGCCATATCTTGATCTATAGATATCCAAATGGGATGGTTTTCGATCAAGATTAAACTAGAGACATATGGATACAATTTTTATGAAGGAATCGAATTTTAATTCTGTCTCTAAGAGTTTCAAATTTTGGCTTGAAGTTGAGTACAATGAGTTGTGGCGGTTTGGGAATAGTCTGTAGTATTTTAGGTATATCTTGTAGAATAATGAACCAAACTACATGAAATTAGTGTCATTAAAAACTTAAGACATAAAGGAATAATTGTTTAAAATAATTTATTGCCTAAATACTTTATTTTCCTTGTCAAAATGATCATGCAAAATGGACCCGAAAATTGGTTTTGGAGAAAAGCTGGAATGATGCTTGAATAATGGAATTATCAGGTAGTGCACGATTGTGCACAAGCATGATCATGACAAAGAAGAACATTAGGGAGTTGCATGATTGTGCATGACAAGGAAAGATTGTCAATTGGTTGCACGATCGTAAGGTGCATTGTTGTTTGACAACTTTCAACACCCTTCACTCTTTTGACCATAACTCCTTCTCCGGACCTTCAATTGACTTGAAATTTGAACCACAAAATCCACACACATGTCCTTCCTCTCCACCAAATTTTATAGTCATATAAATTCACTAGGAAAGGATTGGTAAATGGTTGATTGATGAACTTAGGAAGATCAAGTTTCGCAAGATATGATATATGAATTTATCTCAATTTGGAAGTTATGAGTTGTTAATGATATAAAAGTGTTATTAGAAATGCTAATATAATTGTAAGGAGGTGAGTGATGTGTATCAAGTAAGAATGAAGGAGAGTCTGGATATTGTGTGATCATATAATGTTAGAGTAACATTAGTGAATTATTGATTGATGATATTATAATAATCAAGTGTATTGAGTTATGAACCTTAGTGTATGATTGAGTGATGAACTTGGAATAACCAAGTGTTCTGGAGGTGTAAACCTAAGAATAAGCTAGGCACATACAAATGATAAGGTTCGATTGATCAAGAGACATGATTAAGGAAACATACCTGGAATAGTCAAATTGAGCATGCATTATATATTACACCTATACATATGTGTACAATTGAATGTTTATGTGTTTGTGCAATTAATAATGTGTGTGCAATATGTGTATTGCATAATGTTGATATACAGGATAGAACGTCAACATCTAGATGTTTCCGGAGCAATTGCTAATCTGGAGCACACTGTGAGTAACCTAGATGGTCTCACTTGATTAATTGTTTATTTTAAATTCTATATTTAATTATTATGTGAATATGATTGTGTTGATTCCAGACATTGACTGCCCGAGGCGTTTGATTAATGAATAACATATTGGAAGTGCTCATTGAATGTGAATTTGGCGAAATAAGTAATTCTCAACTTATATGTTGAATGCTGGACTAAGGTCCGATGACAAATGTGAATGAGATTATGATCATGAATATGAATGTGTAACATTGAGCACATTTGATTGACTGAATACATGTGATGCATTTCATTATATGAATGCATGAATAGATAAAGGTTGTTGTGACCACAACAACCACCGAAAAGGAGCTTAAAACTCGGAAAGTGATTAAGAGCCAAGGCTCACTATGTATAATGAGTCATGTATCCCCAACGAATATGGATACTTGGACAGTTACAGGCATTCGGTCACAACAATAACAATTAAAAGTGAGTCTCATGAGCATTGCATATGCATATGATATGTATGATTTAAATGGTTGAAATAAATAGTTTGAATGATTTTTAAATGTGAAATATGATTTAAGTGAATATGAAATGTATGTGACTCAACATGTTGAATTGATGAATTGATATGTTATGCGATTGAGTAAGCCATGAAGAATGGTCCATTCATTGAGTTCGCAAAACTCAACCCAAAATTTGCAACAATTTTCAGGCTTCGTGAAGTTCTCCAGTTAGACAAATTGGAGTCTAGCCACTACATTCGAGAAAGAAATAGAGATTGGGATCAGTTCACGTCTGCATAGATATTTCATTATTTTGTATTAAAGAATGTATTCCGTAATTATTGTGTCATGTATATTTGAATAATTCTGTTTTTTAATGACTTTCCAAATTGGAAATGTTTGTAAATGAGATTGATCAATGAGTGTAATAATAATTGTGATGTTTTATGGAGAAAAAAAAGTGGGCCCAATTTGATTAGTGGTTTTCTGAAATATGAGTATAATGTGTGAAAAGTTTTTAATAGTTATGATTGACTGACTATTCTAGCATGCCACCTTCGTAGGGCATGTTCTCGAATATCGTCGGTATGTTCGAGGATACGCACTATAAGAGTGGGGTGCTATAAACCATTCCTATAAGCACAAGGTAAAAGCTGGCTAACAATAGGGAAAGTATTTGCGAGGAGAGACTATTATGAGTTGCTAGGGCTAGATATAGTCTCCACTGAAGGAACCAAAGAGCTTATCAGAACTGCACCTATGAAAGGGACTTCGAAGGATTAAGGGAACTTAGATATAGTGGATAGAATCCCAACTGATGACAACAGGAGTAAACAACATGAACCCATAATCTATCCCACACAATCATTAGAAGACTACCAGCATATGCGGCTGGAAGTAGGAAACTTGGCAATGAACTAGAGGATTGAAGAAGATTTGATGAATATTCCTCACCATAAAGGAAAACAGATTGAAGTTTTAAAGCAAAATACAACCCAACAGTCAGTAAAAATGCCACAGCAGTTGGTAGACCAACAAAAAGAGGAAGTTCAAAAGGAAAATTTTGAAAAAGTGATATCGAGAAAGAGTAACCGAAGTAGTAGGAAAGGCTCCAAAGTTAAAAGTATTACTACATGACTATTTTAGTATGGAATGTACAAGGAATAACAACCCTTTGAAGCCCCAAGCTTTAAGGGATTTTGTTCAGTATGAGAAGCCTAGATTAGTTTGCTTATTGGAAACAAAAATCAGAGTAGGAAATTTGAATAAATTAAGTTGTTTTGATAGTAATTGTAAGATATTAACTAATCATTAATATCATGGTTATGGTAGAATCATTATTGTGTACAATGAGGAACAAATGGAAGTGGAAGCATTGGAAGCTAGTGAATAGTTAATTCACACAAAATTGATATTCAAATTGGAGAATTCAATAGTTTTAGCTACTTTTGTTTATAGTTTTAATAGTGTTGTCCAGAGATCTGATTTATGGAACTCACTGAGAAGACTAAAACGGTTAGCTAAAGGACCATGGATTATTAATGGTCATTTAAATTCCGTTGTTTTATCGATCTGAAGCTGAAGGAAATTGTAATTTGTTCAACTACAATTTAGATCTATTTAATTGTACCAAGGATGTGGAACTTTTGGATTTAAAATCTAAAGGTCCTCGATTCACTTAGAGCAACAAATAAAGTTCTAAGTGGTTCATTCGGAAAAGTTGAATAGGGTCTTGGTGAATGTTGATTGGTTAACAAATTTTCCAGAAAGAAAAGCTATATTTTTTGATCCAGGGTTCTCAGATCACATCCCTATCAAGGTGGATAACTTTTTTAAAAATGTTAGTATTAAATATCCCTTCAAGTTTAATAACTTTCTTACTAATGTGGAGGGCTTTAAAGAAGCCATTTCTAAGAGTTTAGAGTTTGAGGTCTATGGTACAAAACAATTTATTTGTATACAAAAACAAAAGGTGATTAGTAGGAATTGAAGAGTTTAAATGCACGTAAGGGACAAAACATAAAAATGAGATAGAAGATGCTAGAATATGACTCTCATTCACCCAGAAATTGCTAGCAAATAACCGACTGATGAGAATATTGCTAACGAGGAGAAGGGTTTGCTAGAATACTACATGCAAACAGTGAACAACCATTGTTCATTGTTAAGACAAAGATCCAGAATTAATTGGATTAGGGAGGAGACCGCTGCACCATATTTTTCTTCAATACAGTATCATCAAGAAGGAATATCAACATGATCACATCCATTAAAGCTGATTCAGGGGAGTTCATCTATGAGTAAGCTGGGATTGCTAAGGATGATATGGTTTAGGTTTTCTATAATTCATAGAGAACTCATGACCTTTGTTTCTACTAAGATTCCTAAAGATGCAAGTCATAACCTCACCAGGCTTGTTTCTGATTAAGAAATAGAGGAAGCAATTTTTAAAATGAATGGCTCAAAGGCTCTAGGACCAGATAGTCTGAATTTTTCTATAAAAAAACTTGGGATAAAATAGGAAAATATATTAAAGAAGTTGTGTAGGAGTTCTTCAAAAATGGCATTTTACTTAAAGAGATTAATAAGAACTTTCTGTGTTTGATTCCCAAAATCCATAACCCTACAATGTGGACTAATTTCATATATATTCCTGTACCAACTTCCTTTACAAGATCATTGCTAAAATCCTAGCGAATAGCTTAAATCTGTATTGCATTTCATCATTAGCGAGAATCAAGGAGCTTTCTTGAGTAAAAGGAATATTGGTGATAATATTCTAATTTTCCAGGAGCTTTTGAAAGGGTATACAAGAGGAAATGTTTCACAAAATTGCACCATTAAAGTAGATCTTTAGAAAGCTTTTGACAGTGTTAACTGGAGATTTATATTGCAGATTATGGAAGTTATGAATTTTCCTCAGGTGTTTATCAAATGGATTCAAGAGTGCATCACTACAGCCTCCTTCAGAATTCTAATGAACGGGAGTCCTACAGAGATCTCCACGGGCAAAAGAGGACTTAGGCAAGGGGATCTTCTTTCCCCTTACCTATTTCTCATCTGCATGGGAGTTCTTACCCTAATGCTGAAGCACAAAATCTCTTCATCCCCTCAGTTCAAGTACCACTCCAAATGTAAGATGCTTTTACTAACAAATTTATGTTTTGCAGATGATCTCATCTTGCTAAGCAAGGCTGATATTCACTTAGTTTCTTTACTGATAGATACCTTACAAATCTTTAAGTAGATTTTGGGTTTGAGCATTAATTTTCAAAAAAAGCTTCTTTATCTTGTCAAAAAGTGCAGCACATGTTACTCATAATTTGTTCCTTATTACTGGAATGGCAAATCAAGATCCTCCTATTCCTATCTTATACTTGCGAATTCCTATAGCCTCGAGAAGACTATAATTTAGAGAATATCTTCCCCTTATTGAAAAGATACAAAAAGACTAGGATATAGGAATTCGCAACCTGGACCTAAATTCCAACCCTCTTAAACCTACATTCTAGCCATCTCAAACCTATATTCCAACCATAATAAACCCTAAAATCCTAAGCCTAAAATTCCAACAGTTAAACCTTAAATTCTGAACTTTACAAAATCTAAAATTTCTACATTCCTTGTCAAAATTCAACCTTGAATCCTAATATTTCAGGAGCCTAATATCATCCACTCTTCCTAATTTTATGCTTTTAACTACTAATTTATAATTCTTCTATTTGTTCTACATCAGAGCCTATCAGCAGAAGAAATAGATGCCTAATGTTGAAAAGATTATCGAGAATTTAGGTGAAAAAGAATCTATGTGCATCAAGTGGATATATAGCTACATCCTTAGGGGTGGAAGTTTGCGGGCAATTATACCTAAAGACGGTCATTCTTGGTTCTTTAAACAAATCCTTAGATTGGGGGAAGAAATTCAACAACAGATCATATGTAGACTGGGGGCTGGAGATAAAATCTCACTATAGTCTAACAACTGGATAGGTCATGGGGCATTAATCCAATAGCTAGGGTTACCCTAGATAGATTCTAAAAAAAAGCCAAGGTTGAAGAGATAATTGCAAATGGCAATTGGTCTCTATCCTTAGAGGAGATTAGAATTTTGTCAATCCCACAGTATAGGTACTATGGTGTTAAGGATACCTATCTATGGAATGGTATATCAATTTTGTAAATAACCAATCGGAAGGCAAAAGAAGTAATGTATGGGATAAACACAAAATTGGGATGGAGTAAGCTCGTCTGGAATAAAATCCTCAAACCAAACTCTAGTTTTCTGCTCTGGCTAGCCCTATTGAATAAACTCAGCACCATGACAAGATTAAGTTTCTATCTATTTCTAAGCAATGTGTCTTATTGAATTTGGAGGAAGAGGATAGAGATCATCTGTTCTTCAGGTGTGAATTTTCTAAAAAGGTTTGGCAGAGCATATCTTCTTTATGCACACTACATCTACAGTCAAAATAACCTGAATGACATCTTACAAGAGATAATTGCAAATTAATCATTCCAAACATGATAAGGAAGTCTACATGGTTGCAATTGCACTTTTGGAAGGAGAGAAATAACAAGAGATTTGCAGGCAGAAACAGAAGCTTAACTTCTCTTACTAAACTCGCAATTGCACGTATAAGAGCGCAGCTGATAATAACTAAGATGGAGAAGAAATCTAGTATGAGGCTAGTGGTTTCTTGGAGACTTCAACAAGACGCCAAAAATCCCAGATGAGGCGCATAGGTGCATAGTCCTGATTAGGGTTCCCTATTCTAGGGTACCCAAAAACAGAAAGAGGAACATCAACAAGAGAGTACTCCTAAACTTGTATAAATCACTACTGATGAAGAATACAAAATGCTTGAAATTCACTAGAGGGCAGTCAATCAAAATTATTGTAAGAGGTAGAAACTGTGGAATCTGGTGAACATTCAACCGAAATATGGGAATGTGGAGAAATTATTAAACACTGAGGATGGCGTTCAACAAGCTGGAAATAGAGAGAAGGCAGAGAAAATCGATCCTTTTCTTTAACTCCATTGACAAATTTCCTTGCCCTCGTCCCTTTATTGTGTAGAAATTTTATGTCTTTTGCCATAATGAATTTATTCAATAAATTCGGTATAATTAGTGCAGTAAAGAAGACAAACTGCTTTCCTCTTTAATGAATGACATTTAAATCAAAATAATTTTCCAGCAAAGCAAAAACCATCAATGGCTTTTGTAATGAAATAGACGGAATTAGCTTAAAACCGTTTACATTGAAATATATGAAAATTGCAAAGCATTACAAAGTCTACTTTGAGCAAAACGTACCACTTTACTCTTAGGCCCCTAAGCAATCCTCCAAATACATTTCGTTCCTGTGGTTATAAATTATACTCGACCCAGTATCCATATACCATTCCCCTTCACAATACCAAGTTTTTACATGATTAGCAAGTAATACAGTCACATCAAATTAACCAAGAAGAAACACTAGGTTTGTCTACATACCCGTCCTACAGAATATACATTGCAAAACATACACATTTACAGATTCAACTCTTCCTTTCCATAAATACGTTGAAGCTCGCGAGTTGCCGCTTGATATGACTCTGATAAGAGAGGGGCATAATTAATAAGATTATGATATATGGAATATTATAGTTAATATACGAAGAACTGTGAAGTTTGAAACTTGTCTCAACTACCACAAACAAACCGGTCCACCTTTTGCCAGCAAGCATCGAAGAATTTGGATAAATAAAATACACAAGGCTTAAAAACCATGGGAAGGTTTATGATTTCACACAAGTTTTAAAGCTATGAGTGAGTCTAGACTTACTCCCACATTCTTAGAATGATAGTTAATTCTTGTTAGAGTTCGTGTATGTATTTGTAAACCCCACAAATGACAGCATTTAACCAAAACAAACTCATATAAATCAAAATACGGTCTCCAAATAGATCAATTCTCCTTACCTTTCCAAATACGGAAGGATTTCTGATTAATTGGTGCACCAAACACAGTTTGGATAACATCAAACAACATGCTTTCAGGAGTGCTCCTTAATTCTTGAACTATCTGGTAGATAGTCTTTCCATTCTCGAAGTATATATGATTGTTTGGGTGTTTAGTTTTGCAACCAGCATGACGCTCGAACTCATATGCATTGAGCACCTTACATGCAAATAACAAAAGGAGATTAAGTTGATATGAGGAAACTACCCTAAAACAAATAGGAAGTAGTAAACGACTTACCTTTGAATAGTTACACGAGTGACAGCCGCAAAGATAGCCCGAACCTTTAATAGTCCCACGTAATTCCTTATTGCAAGCAGAGAATGTCACTAACCAGCAAATCCAACAAATAAATCAACACCTAACAATGTAAGAGATTTACCTCCCGTGACAAGGAGACATACTTCACAGGGACACCATCAAGCATACCAGTTGATATCAAGCTTCTAACATTAGAGGGGAAGCTGTTTGGAGCTTCTTTCTTGGTAGTTTTGATCTCCAGTTTGTTCTTGTAAACAGATTCGGGTTTCAGTTTAGCTGTCCCGCCATTGTTAAAAACTGCATTGGCATTTGAATGTTTTCCAGAAGCAAGTTCTGGTGTTAGAACTGAAGGCTGACCGTATGACTGGTCGTAAGTGCTGACGGGCCTGCCAACAGGTATAATATCATGTGCATCAGGAAATCCTGCAAAAGATATCATGTTCCCATCTTCTTTAGCATAGGCATCATTCATTGTAATAGCATTATCATTGCCTTTTATATATGCAGGACTTGCAGATCGAACATGAGTATCTCCTCCATCATACATGTGACACATTAATGGCACATTGTCATTCTCCTTAATATAAGCATTTCCCATTGAATCAAAACTACTTTCACTTTCCCTATTAAAAGCATGTGCTGGGGAAAGGTTAGTGGCACTTTCAGCACCAAAACTGTGCCCTTTTGGAATATGCATACCATCTTCAGAGTCCTTGACCTGATTGACTTTGACTTTTCTAAAACCACCGTAGTTGATACAGGCTTCAAGATCTTCCACAGTATCAGATATAGACCGACTAACAGAAGAATTTGAGTTGGCAGTTCCAGTGTCACATACATTCCTCTCCATGAAATTGACAGGTTTTGATGTTTCAGATCCAAATAATCTGTGAATAAACTGGTTTGCAACTGGCTGAAAACTTGAGGTGTTATCCCAAGAAGCTACATCTGTATTTGATATTCCTAAAGATGAACTATTTGGAGTTTGTGCAGCTTGCTTCTTGTTGGGGAACAACTCAGGCTCAGTAGAATCCAAAAACCACTGATTTGATCTTTTCAATTCAATTCTAGAAGAATTATCAAATACTGGATCACCATCAGCACCCTTAGCCACCCAAAAACTCTTGCTCTGGAAAGATTGAAAGAGATAAACT
The DNA here is from genome assembly GCA_026284465.1 of Erythroxylum citrifolium. Taxonomy (NCBI): domain Eukaryota; kingdom Viridiplantae; phylum Streptophyta; class Magnoliopsida; order Malpighiales; family Erythroxylaceae; genus Erythroxylum; species Erythroxylum citrifolium. Next base: position 56,065,288 of record JANKOE010000008.1, on the reverse strand, counting down.
CAGAAATGAAGGTTTCCGAAATACATATGTTGTTGTCTGTGCAAAGAAAAAAACAACTCCGGTAATCAAAAACAAAAGAAAGAAAAGGAAAAGTAAGAAGACAGCAGATGGTGCAACAGTTATTCTGTGAGGCACACAATTCCTTACTCTGCACAACATTCTTTTACCCCATAATAACCATCTCTAGATAGCACCTGAAATATTAACTTCTAATATCTGCTCAAACTTGGAAACTGATTAACTGTATTCAAATACGAGCACACAGCTCAATGAGAACTAAAAAATATATCACCAAACAAAGATATTTAATGATCTTCAATAACTAGCATAAGACAAAAATTTCCAGTCATGAAGAATTGCATCAACTATTTTACTTCAAGCGTAATTGCAAGCTCTGGTATAAGGCATAAGCTGGGGATATGACTCCAAATGTCAATTCAACCAAATCGTTTGTGATGCAAATAATGACTGACAGACTACTCCAAAGAATTCGTAATGAGATCAAATGGCACTTCCCATATGCAACTTAGAGCACTAGCTTAATTAAACTTTAATGCCCCCAAACATTACTCTTTGTCAGTGGTGAAAACAACAAAATAACGACGATATGAAATTCAACAAAACACTTTCCCCTCCTTAAAACCACAAGTCTACTAAGTGAGTTCTGATTCAGTCAGTAAACAACTTTTTCCAAGAATCCTATTAATCTTTAAAGAGGGGAGAAAAAGTACGCACATTTGAACTCAGAATCACACTAACCACATGAGAAAAGGAAAAATATAAGGAATTAATTCAATGTAGAACGTACCATTATGATTCTCCAAGGCTTTCACTTTGCTTTTTTGAAAGAAATTGCACTTCTGATCTCCTCCGACCTATGTTAAGAAAAGTTACTATCTTGGAAGAACAGAAAGTTAATTAATTAACTACAAATTTTCAAGTTTACACTAAACTTAACCCCAAACTCAAACAAACCACCAAAATTGTACCCATAAAACACACAATTCCATCGATCAAGAACTAATTTCGACAGAAATAAGGAGCTAATTTCGAGATTATGCAACTTAAGCGATTATGATGTGGCGACTAACAGAAAAATGGAAAGTTGGCGTTTCAAACCTAGAATGGAGGCTCAAAACGCAAAGCTCAGTTGACCGTACACTTGACGTTTCCCCGAGCCCTAACCCGATAGACAAACGCCGGCCGAATAATAGTGGGAAGTGCCGCCGGCGGTGAAAATTTAGAAAAGATCGGAGTTGATATTGTGTGTGTGAGATGTACTCGAATTTTGCTCAATGGGCAGGCTATAATCTTAATGAGAGCACGAGGCTGAAGAGTTTTCAGCCGTTGATGAGCAGATCTGACACGGGTGGTCGTAAGATAGAGAGTACATCAGAACACGTGGGTGGACAGTAGTGGTGGATGAAAGTGTTCTTTTTTAATATATATCTGAACAATAATAATTTCTTTTTATATAAATGTATTGAAGTAGCTTTTTTGTTGCGCTGACATAATGTGTTTAACAAAGTAGTTATTAAATTCGATCGTTGAATAGTAACGTTCTTAGTCTTTGGATTTAATTTTAATAACATTTATATTTTAATATTGTTCGTATAAAGAATTAAGTATAAAAGATATAAACCTCTTTTTATTTTAAAATTGTTAAATTTTTCAAAAAAACATTTTAATTTTCAATTTAAAAAAATAGTTAAAAAATAATGATGAAATATATATTATAATGTCAAATATGATTAATCAAATATTATTTATATGACAATTTAATTCAAATTGAATTAATTATTTTAAATTATTAACTTGAGTCAATTTTAATTTATTCAAGTTGAGTTTCAAAATTAAATTAAATTATTATATTAATAATATTTGATTATTTTACATCTCAAATTTATACTCTGTGTATTTTTATATTAATAGAAAATTATCTTTTGAAAAAAAGGAAAGATGAAGCATCTTATAGTTATTAAATTGAAGTTAGTATTGAAAACTTGAGTAAAGTTAGGAAAATATTTTTGTAAGTATCCTATTTTTTTGTTGGAAAACTAGGTCGAGATCTGATCGCAACGGAATAATCACGAAATTTTTTTGTGACTGTTGATTTCCCAAAAATTAAGATCTATTTAATTCTATAAAATAATTAACACAAACATAATAAAGCGAAAATTTAATTCGTACCTTATTCCAAAGCTTGATCTTTATCTTGTTGTTCTGTGTATTTTTATATTAACGGGAAAATTACCTTTTGAAAAAAATGAAAGATGAAGCATTTTATAGCTATTAAATTGAAGTTAATATTGAAAAATTGAATAAAATTAGGAAACTGTTTTTGTAAGTATCCTATTTTCTTTATGTCCCAGTCATTTGTCTCGATCATCTTTCCTATGAAGCTGAACTTTTGTGCAAATGCATATTCACCGTTCAATTTCCTGTATACTTTTTCAGTCTTTTTTAAATTATAATTGAGTGTGTCTTTTTTAAAAAAATAAATTGATTATAATAGAGTGTTGCGGATGATATTGTCCTGATAGATGAGACCAAGGAGAGGGTTAATGCCAAGTTAGAACGTTGGAGAGCCACGCTAGAATCAAAGGGTTTTAGAATGAGCAGGTCTAAGATGGAGTATTTGGAATGCAACTTTTCGGGTAGCCAGCGGGCACAAGGGGTGGCGATCACAATTGGAACTGACATCATACCACAGAAATCGAGTTTTAAATACCTCGGTTCCATCGTGCAGGGAGATGGCAACATAGATGCCGATATCTTACACCGTATTAGATCTAGGTGGGCCAAATGGCGGGGTGCTTCAGGTGTTTTATGTGATAAAAAAGGTCCTGTAAAACTTAAAGGAAAGTTTTATAAAATGGTTATTCGACCAACCATGTTATATGGGGCAGAGTGTTGACCTACTAGACGTAGCCATACGCGTCAGCTGTTGGTAGCAGAAACTTAGGTGGATGTGTGACATTATCCTAAGGGCTAAGGTCCGGAACCAGGTAGTGCGGGCCCGACTCCAGGTTGCTAGCATTGCGGACAAGTTGCGTGAGCAAAGACTTAAGTGGTTCGGGCATGTGCGCAGGATGCCCTCTGATGCGCCGGTTAGGCGCGGTGAGCTAATCAACCTTTGTAGCTACAAGAGGAGGAGAGGAAGACCTTACAAGACATAGAGGGAAGTGATCAGGAACAATATGTCCGAGTTGGCTCTCACTGAGGCAGTTGCTAGCTTTAGGAAAGTCTGGCGTGATAGGATTAGAGTAAACGACACTCATTAGGATCCTTGAGTCTTGCACTTAACTGTTTAGGGCGTCCGACCCCATGCTCTTTACACCTTTGTGACTAGTTCGTTGTGGTCCAGACTTCCGGTTTGGAGTAGTTAAGGGTGGTCGAAAGTACCTAAAATCGTAGGAGTTGTTAGGGTAGGTACGGGGAGACTTCGAGTGCGTATAGCGTCACCAAGAACCGGTCTTTACACAGGGTGGGGTAATGGCCGATCTGGCCATCTAGCAAGTATGTTTTTTTCTGTCTGATAGTTTTTCTGTTTGATAGCAGGTATGTTTTGCCAGTTCTTTTATTCTTGCTTCTGTTTTCTTGCATCATTATTTTGCTTGTCACATCTGCATATGGGTCTACCGGGAAACAACCTCTCTACTATGTAGGGGTAAGACTGCGTACTATAAGACCTCCCCAGACCCTGCCTCACTGCGGGACCTCAGACTGGGTGGATGATGATGATGATGTTTTGAGACGGCGAGTACAATGGGCATGGCAAACTTGTGAACGGTCTATAGAAACGTATGCATTTAAAGACGGACTTTATTATAGAAAATACCAACTAGTTAAGTTGTGTCAAGAGACTGTGAATGCAGAAAGTATTTCAAAATTCATGTTGTGTGTTCTTAAATAAGGATGAGATCAACTCCAGGGTGTAGGTGAGTTGGTAAGGAGTTCTCCTAATTTAAGTGAGATCGTGGGTTCGAACTGCCCTCATATATGCAATCGTTTAAAACTTAGGGCTAGAGCTTTGCTTCCCATAAGGGACCTATCTGGCTTGAGCGGGGATTAGTTTGAAAGAGGATGACTTAAAGGTGCCTTTCCATAATCCTAGGACACCTCATGGAATAAAAAAAAGATGAGATCCAACATCCAAATAATACTCATTTATTAGAAACATTACTCTACTTTTTTTAGAGAAAAAGATAAAGAAAAACTTAAAAATTAAGGGTCATAATTACAAAAAATTAAATATTGAATTGAATTATAACATAAAAATTGTTAATCATCCTAGTTTGCTTACCTTGAAATTTGGTTTTTTATAAATTTAAGACTTTTTAAAAAATAAAATGAGTGAAATAAATAGAATATATTGAATACAACAATATTTAGTGAGAGTCATATTAAAATACGGGTTTGGAGAGGTCTCATTATACACAACCTTACTCTTACATGATAGAGAGGTTGTTTTTGATAAAATAAAATAGACTTAATAAAAAAATTATGGTTGAATACTTAAGAGTTTTTGAGTTTACTTAAATAAAACATTTAAATATGGTTGGACTATGTTAAATGTCTTTGAATGCAATAGTTTTGAATTTTTAATTTGAAAAGTGTATGGAATTACAATTTGAAAAAAAAATGTTTGAGAGAAAAGGAAATAATATAAATTACTTTAAAGGATAATCCTTAAAAAGAAATTATTATATTTTAAGTTATATTTGGTTTAAATTATTTTTAAAAAATCAATAATGTTTATAGTTTTCTTATAAGAAAAGCTAATTCACAATTATTGTATATGATACATATATCAAATATTTATACTAAAATTGTTTAAGGGACCTAATAAATAGTACAATAAAGTGGCTTAAAGGTATAGGTACCTATTAATTTGAGTCAAAATTTTTTTAAAGAATGAAAATAATTGTATTAAGCTTCAAAAGGTATTATGAAGGTTTGACAATATGATCCATTAGTATTGGACTTAGGTGACCATTAGCTTTCATGCCAAAAACAAAAGTAAAGCAAGATAGGATAATGAAATAGTGCAGTCCTCACTTTTCAATACACAACTCACTAAATTGACATTTGTCTTTGTAAATATATAAGTGGAGTTTTATCCTTCTTAAAAGGTTTGTGACAAACAGTTCTTCATCTTGAAGGTTGATCTTTGAAATTCCTTGTTTTTCTCCTCTCATACGCTCGCTGCTAGATAAGAAAGAGAACTACAGAATATCTATATATCTTGTTAAGTGCCTGGATCGCTACACTGCCTCGGCCACATCCTCCTCCACGCCTTGTGGACTTTTCTGGAGCTACGGTGATAGGAAATATAACAGAGAAATATTGCAAGGCAATATACTATTTTTAATAAATTTAGAAATCTACCTTTGTTCATAATTCACTAGCCTTTAAACAGGCGTATACCAAATAGTTCTAATTCAACCAAATAACATAATAAATATTTAACTAAATAACAACTCCTACGTCTAATAGGCAGAGATAATTAGGTTTAACTAAATAATAACTCTTACTCTATCAAAAAATAACAACTCTTAACACAATAGAACACACCTAATAGGTAGAGATAACCGGGATAGATTTGGTATACGTAACATATCCGCCCCTTAAAAAACTCCATGACCTCAAGGAGTAGGAAAATCAGGAAATTGCTGACTGAAAGAGACTTGATGTGTCCAACTAGCTTCAGATTCAGGTTCACCCTGCCAATGAATCAAAAACTCTTGGTTCTTTCCACGACCGCATTTGTTTAAAATAGCAAGAGGTTGTCTCACATTTCCCATCTCAACATACTCAGGCAAATCAACAAATGTAGCCTTTGAATCCCCAATATTTACTGAGATATGGAAGACGGGATGTACCTTACTAGAAAGATATGCATTACTAGAAGAAGGCAAATCCAGCCTATAAGCAACCTTCCCAATCCGATCAAGCACTTGGAATGGTCCATATTGTTGGGCCCCGATTCCTTTCCTTTGGTAAATAAGTTGTCTAATTTTAGTTTGAGGTTTTAGTTTGATAATTTTTAATTTGGTTGGAATGAAATGAGGATTTTATTGTGTAGGTTATGAATATTAAATGAAGGGATTTAGTAAAATTCGATTTGTTGAGAAATTATTAAT
>JANKOE010000008.1:56036973-56048951 GCA_026284465.1 Erythroxylum citrifolium | reverse complement strand
TTTTTACTAAGTACTCTGAATATATAATAGAAAAATAAAATTAACAATAAAAAGTATAATTACTGGAAAAATAAAATACAATCAAAAACTTACCTATTCTTCGTCCTTAGATTACAACGTAAATACGGTCATTGATTCTTTGTTGTTTCAAACAATTTCATTTCTTCATTATATGTTCAAAGACACTTCATATGTGCACAACTTTATGTAAAAACTGTTTTATTGAGCAATCTATTGAGGTTTTTTAAAGTTAGCATTTTCACCAAACAATCTCCACTACTCATCAATATTTAACTTAAGAGTTATAATAAAATCATAAAAATATAGCATTAATAAGTAAAGAATGAAACAAATTATAAAAATATATTAAGTTGTATCTTTTCATCATAAGTTCTTTCTTTATAGATGGTTTAACAAAACTCCCTGAATCTTCATGATACAACCTAATACCATTTGTTATCTTTGATTGCTCTTCATTAAAAAAATACCTTCACATTCGATCACATTAAAAGAATGCCCATAATATCAACATCTATAAATACATCTTTATTATTTAAGCAATAAGGATTGAGAAAGTAAGTATTAAGTGGATCTTTTAAGTAAGATGTTTACCCCATCACTGATAAATTTGTGCAATTTCTACTTTTCTTTAAAAATATTTGTAATTGCGTGAATTATGTACATAACATCAAATATATAACAAAATATGGCTTGCATCTTTATAATAATCAAGCAAGCATCCCAAGATTTATTGTCTAAAATAATAGTATAATTTTTTTCTTTCACTCCTTTTAATAACTTGAAAAGTGTTTATTTGTCATTAGATTTTGAAGTACTTGTTTATGATCATAAACACTTTTCAGAGTTATAAATGTCGTTGCAAACCTGGTAGCGACAGGACCATAATATCAATCCAATTTTCTTACTCTCTTAACCAAGACAAAACTATAAGATAATTGCATATGAGAATTGTGATATTAGATGCATGTGAAGTAAGAACAAAAATATGGTCCATAAAAACAACGTCTTTTAAGATGAGAACTATACATTGAGGAGCACATAAAGACAATAAATAAGCTTATACTTTGATTATAAAGTATGCAATTAATATATAATTAAACACATTATTTATAACAAAATGGACAACATATTTTGTCCATCCCATTCGAAAATTAAAAAAATATTTCAAATGAAGTATGAGAACTTTTTACCATATTAGAAGTATGAACAATCTTGATAAAAGTTATTCCAACATTTTTTTTGGTAAACAAAGTTATTCCAACATTACAATAAACTAAAAAAGTAACCAATGTTTTTGGTTTTTGATCAGTGAACTCATATGTCATAACAATGCAAACTTTTATCCACTAATTAGATTTAAAGGTATCGATAATTAATTGATATTATTTTTTAAAATATTGAAGTAAAGAAACATGGATCTCATAATAAGTTGATTCTAATTTACTTCATTAATTTTGAAAATAAGTACTTAATTTGCACTATGATACTTTTTTATATATAATTTAGACATTCAATAGAGTTAGAAATGGATTCTTTTTAAGCAATTCCAGTATCATAACAAAAAAGAGAAATTTTGTTGGATAAGTGAGCATTAAATAAATTCACCATGGTAGCTTCAAATTAAATAACAATGTTGAAGTTTAAAAGCGATGCTAGACTTAATTAAATAACTAAAAATATTCATGACAAGATGTTTACTCTAGTACGAAAAGGTTATATGCATTTTCAAATAAGATTTTAATTGCTCTTGTGTATTATTTTAGAGTTAATGTTTTTTTTTAATTATTTAGGGTTATGAAAATATTTGAAAGTTGAAGCATCTTTCTCATGTATGTTTACTTTATGCATTACATTAAAATTTATGGATTGAGTTAAAGTTCGAAGGATTGAGGGGTGAATTGAATTGATTTATGACTTAAACCAAGTAGCTAAATATTTAACAATTTGATGGAATTTACGGTTGAATGAATAATGAAGAATCTTGATTGAATGTAATTAATTTGTTAATTTTCTTCCTATACTTACTACCTATTTATATTAAGAGTGATGAAATTGATTTACTTGAGAACAAGAAAATGATTAAGTATGGTGAAATTTTATAAGTGCTAATTAGATTATATTTTTCGTATGATTTTAGGAGTATTTGGCTTATATTTAGATTATTTCTATAAGATTGGGTACTTAATATGGCTTATATTTTATTTGTAGACCTTGTTTTAGCTCTCCAATAAAGAAAGAATGAATAAGGGAATTTAGATCCAAGTTGGAGAAGTTTTGACATAATTTTAATGGAACATAAGTTGAATATGGACTCACGTTCAAGATATAGGACAAATACAATTTCATATTTTACATCACGTATGCAACTGGATCATTATGTTTCTAAGGAAAATTTGCAACATAAAGAATACATGTCAAATAGGGATTCAAGTTCCAAAATACGACTCAAATATGAACATGTTTTCATGCATTTAAGAACCATGTTCATAAGATGAATCCTTAAATGCAGGAGATAGTCCTAATTTATGTAAAAGAAAATGCCAATATGGGTTAACAACACAAAGGAAAATTTTTTGGTTTTCTTGAGATAAAAGAAAAGGGACACAAAGGACCAAAAAAGTCTTTGAAAAGACTTGAGAGCAGTCAATAGGGGTTGAATTGGAGATTCATAACACAAGGACAAAGTAATCTTGGATTCAAAAAAAGAAATTCCATCAAGATTCAATCAAGAATATCAAGATTCAAGATCCATGATAATAAGCTCTTTCGTTTTGTGCTTTTTTCTTGTTCATTTTTTATTTTCTTTTTTTTAAGGATGATTTAAATTGAAGTATAGATCTTAAATGAATGAATCTTATAGCTATTGTTTTGGATTGATAAGAATAAGCTCATGGCTCTTAAATATTGACCCTTCTTGATTGATCTTAAAATAGTCATGCTTTCCTTTAAGATTGTTTTGTCTTTAATGTGCTTTCGAGTCTCTTTGGCCTCAAGTTTGCTTTTTGGTCCTCTCATATGTCTCTCCCTTCTTTCTGCTCTTTTTCCTCATTTTATTTCATGAACATATGTCTAATATGATCTCATATTGTGATGAAACTATACTGTAATAAAACAAATATTCTCTTTTTCAGCTGCCTTTATTGATAGTTGATTGTGTGTATATATAGGCATACAGTAGAAGAGTCTAGAGCATGCTATAACTGATTGTATCATTTGGACATTGTAACATTTGGACTTGGGCTTGGGTATTATGTATTAACCCATTAAGCCCATGTTGATAGTGTAATTGCTTCTGGAGACTTCCTGCGTGTCTCATCCCATTCTCCTATTGCGCGTGGAAGCAAAGCTGTGTTATTTATTCTTGTTCAACTATTATATTGGTCTTGCATTGCTTTCACCGAAAACAAAATGAAACAAAACGAAACAACATAGAACACTAGATGTACAAACCCCCTGATGGGTCCCTTATTGGTGCCATATTTTGATTCCTTCCTCTAAAATATCTCAAAATCATTCTAAAGTCAACTAAAGCTTGTATGAATTCATTCATTTTTTATGGGAGAGCTAGAAAAGGGTATGTGAACAAAATATAAACAAAATTAGGTACCAAATCTCATATAAATCAGTAAAATACAAGTTAACTGCTCTCAAATCATGCTAAGGGCATGATAGTAATCAACACCTATCAATAGGAACATATAAATCTTTTGTGTTAGAGTCAAAATCTATCATGAAAATTCATAAACAAGTAACTGTGTTCATAGTGGTTTTGATTAAAAAGAGATTTCAGTTAATCAAATTAAGGATAGACGTTGTATGTCTTGAGAAAGAATATAGTTGTAACTTTAGAGTTTCTACTAGTTCACTAAAATACAGCAACAACAATCCAATAGAAGTCCCGCTAACATGTGAGGTTTGGAGAGGTCTAAAAGTACGCAATCTTACTCTTAACTAGTAAAGAGACTATTTTTGATAGATCTATATAAAAAACTCTATAAATAATAAAATAAACAACATAAAAATTTAATAAACTATACACATTAAAATAATAAATTAATAAAAATAAAAAATAAAATAGACATAAAAGAAAATAATAATAAAATAAAACTATAATTAATTATTGAACTAAGATAAATTTAAGTATAAAAAGGTTTTAAAGGGTATAGATCTTGTTTATTTATTGGTTGTATCCATCTTTTTCATTTCTACAGTTTGATACTTCATATTAGTTTAGTTAATTCCTTTTCATCTAATTTAATCATTTGTTTTATTAAATTAGATAATAGAAATATGATTAGTACTAGTAATTATAATTATCATAGAATCAACACTTGTATTAACCTAAGCTATACTATAAAAATGATGGCATGCTTGTCTAGTGATCTTTAGTACAATTTTTGATAGGATACACACATCAACAATAGTTGTAAATTCAAGTCGATTGGGTCGAAGATTGTGAATCTTCTTGTTATCAAATTTGCAACTATTTATAACTTTGAAAAGTGTTCATTATCATAAATATGTATTTCAAAATTTAATGAAAAATAAATATTTTTTAAGTCATAAGTTATCAAAGGATGTGAAAGGAGAAGAAGTTTATACCATTATTTTAGTTAAAAAAAATTGGGATGCTTGCTTAATTATTGTGAAGATTGTGGCTCCACTTATGATGTTATTAAGAATTATGGACTAAGATTAAATCATGTTGTGAACATAATCGGAGTATCTTTAAACTCATTCATATGAAAAAATGAAATCATTTTGATAATTAAAGACTTAATGATCCTGTTTAATGTACTTATAATTTGAGGATGAAGAATATGTATTTATTAATTAAAATTTATTTTTCTAGTAATTATACTCTTTATTATTAATTTTATAAATTTTATTATATATTCATAATGTTTAGTAAGAAGAGAATATATAATCCAATTGATATTGATTGTACTGAATATACTAATTTTTAGATCATAAAAGAACTATCTCTTGATGTTGATTATAGTAAACATGAAAATACAATTTATGAAAAAAAGCTTTTTGTTATAAACGAATTAAGAATATTTATTGATAACCAGTTGATACGTTATTTTTGGAAATATTAAAGATTAAAACTGTAATGTGTTATAATTAAAAATAATTTTATACATTAATATTTTATAGTTTATTTAAATCCATCAGAAAGCCTTGATGAAGATATTTGGAGGAAAACTTAGTCTATAACTCTTTAGATAATGTTAAAAAATTTAAAAAGTGAAACACAACTTCCTTTAAAAATATAATTTTAGTAGTTATTTTTATTTAAAAATTTTATATTATATTCAATTTGACCTAGAATTATTAAAATTGCTATTAATTGATTTTTATTTTAATAAAATATTTTATTTCTATATTATAATTTTGCGTACTTCTTCATTATATATCGATTTCATGTGTTAACTTTTAAATCTTAAACTTCTCCTTACCGGTTTGATTTTTAGTACGTTGGTTATATCTTTACTTGCTCCAGGGAGCAGGGACGTAGCCAGCCAATGCATATAGGGGGGCCCAAAACAATTTTTTTTAAAATATTGAAGGGCCCAAACCCCAAAAATTATATTTTTATATAGAAAAAAATTAAAAATTAAAAAAAATTTAACTTTTTTTAAAATTTCAGCGGGCCCAGTGCCCCACTGGGCCAAACATAGCTACGTCCCTGCCAGGGAGTACCTCATTTTTGGTTTCCAAGCTACACCAAGGATCAAGTCGGCAACAAAGGAGGAGGGGAACATACTAGTGTACTCGTAAGGCTAATCAGTCGTCTTTGAACACTAACAAAGGCTTATAGCTTATTCTAAGAAGCACGGACACGACAAAATAGAGCCGTATCCATATGTCGGACACGTGTCCGTGTCAAATACTTGTTTGACACAAACACCTACAAAAAGTGCATATATATGCTCCATATTTTTTGAAAGGGGCTTATAAAGTACAAAATATTTATGAACTATCAAGATATTGAAAGTTTTGAAACACATCAACCAATATATATTATATTATGAATTCTGAAATTTTTTTCTTAATTCTAAATTATATATATATATATATATATATTATATTATGAATTTTGAATTTTTTTTCTTAATTCTAAATTATATATATATATATGCCGTGTCTGTGTCCACCAAATTTTAAAAGTTGGTGTGCTCCCGTGTCCGTATCGTATCGTGTTACGTGTCCGAATCTGTGCTTCTTAGGACTTATTGAATAGGTCACCGCTTGTTCCGTTTAAGCAGATTATGAGATAGATACACTCGTTAAGGACCTAGTTATTGTTTCTACAACCAACATCAATAAGGGCAGGATCTGGGGAGTCAAAAGGCTTCTCTTCATTATAGCCATGCATCATTAAGCCTCTAAATAGCGAAGTAAAGATGTAAATTTCCTGTTTTTGTGGGAATAGGACACAGTTGATGCACAAGATACCATAGATTCATCTCAGGGGACAAAATTAAGAAAACCAGGGAAGCACAGAGTAATCACTTCTGGAGTCAACAAAGTACTTCCATAATCTAAGCATCTGCTTTGGTCTCAAGCCAAAGTATAGTAAGTCTGGAATTCCACTGACAATTTTATGCGGGTAGTATTAAAATTAAACTCTCAATTAATTACTTCAGCTTTGCAAATGTTAAAACACATCTCACCAGGTTTTGTAAGCTTTTACTTCATGTCTTCTAGAGTAATCCCGAGCAATATGCCTGTTGAGCAAATTGTTTACAACTTAGAGTCAAGACAAACAGAAAGTAACTGGTACCTTTATGACCCTTCTGCGATGCAAATACAATTTACCAGTTATGCTAAGCAGTTTGGTGAAGATTGAGCGTTTAGAAACCCAAGTATTCATGGTGGCAATCTGCCAGACAAGTAGCGAGACAGCTTATCTCTTAGAGACACACCTTTCATGTCACTAGATCCACAAATCTGTTGCTTGTAGCCTGGGTCATGATCATGAATTGACGACATCTGATCCTGTTCCTCATCTTCCAAGTCAATAGCAATGTTATGAAGCAAGCAGCAGACAAGAATAATCCTCGGCAACCTATGTCTGTCAGGTCTCCACATAACCCCTTTAATGATTTTCCATGTTTCCTTCAACCTTGCAAATGCTCTCTGGGCTACCATCTGAGTTGTAGAAAGCCGCTTATTGAACTCGGTCCTAGACTCTGGGAGTTCTGTCCCATCATAGGGAACAATGAGGTAGGGAAGAAGAGGAAATGCTGCATCTCCAATTATGTATTCCCTTATCTCAGATCCTTCGGAAAGTTGAAATGTTCTTCCATTTAACCTCTCCCCTTTCTCACACAGTTTGTAGAAGTTTGAACTTTGAAATACCACTGAGTCGTCCAATTTTCCAGGCCATCCAGTGACAATGTCCCGGAATCTCATTTGAGCATCTACAATAGCCTGCAAGACCATGCTATGGTTTTCCTCTTTATCTAGCCATGCATTACTTGCAGGGTCTGACGATGACAATAGCATTGTGATGTGAGTGGTATCAAGCACGCCACAGCAATTTGGAAGGCCTAGTATTTTCTCAAACTTGGATTTTATTTCCAATATTTCTGATTCACCAGATTGCCACCGTAAGTGGTGAAGCCCCCTTTCTTCCATGGACTCCACAAAACGCCAGGTCACTTGTGACACAGTCGAGTGATTCAGCCCAAAGGAATCTGCAATTGTGACTAATGAATCACCAGAAGCCAGCCTTCTCAAAGCTACTGCAACTTGGTCATGCAATGATAAAGGCTTGCCATTTAGAAAAATAAATTCCCTTGACTTGGATGTCATATCTTCCTCCACAAGTGAGCATATGTAGTTGAAGGTTCTCCTTGAAATGTTGAAGATGTACTTGAACTTGTCCAAACACTTAGGTGGAGAGTGAAGACCTGCAGGTACAACAATCAGCAGAAAATATTGCGATTAAGCTCTATGGGTACTTCTTAGAATTTGTATGATGTCCATAATCTCATTCGTCCACGTACATATATAGACATCAATCAGATAAACAATCTTTTGAACCCACCATCTCATATGAAGAATATCAGAAAGGAAGATGTCCTGGAACTTTACAGAAGTAAAAGCTAAATAGTGGTATCAGGAACCTATAATAGACCTTCATATATGCAGAGGCCTGTGCATCTGTATACGTCTATTCATATAGAGGACAGACATCAGGTGCAGGATGTCATGAAGAAACCTACAGCAGTACATTATACCTAGATAAGACAACATTTCGGATATATCTTCCAGAACAGCCTCAAATGCTTGTGTTCATGCCCAGTTGAATCAAGTGTTGTTTACAAGGGGGATCTCTTTAAACAAAATATATGAATCTAACACCAACCTAGTCAGTACGTTGGAGAATGTTAGGGTAGCTTAGCTCAAATGTGCTTCTCTAACTTGGAAGGACCGAGATTTCTTAAAATTATATTGTTAAATATGACAAGCTGGGGCCCACCTCTGAGTCACTATACGTGCTACTTACTGCGTCATCGTCAATGCAATATGATCCGTGGCAAAATGTACTGTCAGTTTCACATCTCTTTTTCTTATGATACTCGAACATAAAAAATCATAAAATCATCAAGAAGTAGTCTTTCAATTCCACTCTAAGGCTAGACATTTCTCTACATGATACTTATTATATGGTTGCAAATTTCCATTATGTACTTTGGGAATCGTTTTTGCTTTATTTGCAGGATTTCACTACTGGGTGAGTAAAATCTTTGGATGGACACAACCTGAAACTTCACTTGGGAACTTCTTACTCTAGCTGTTCCAAGAGCCTCTGCTAGTTAAATTCCATCCAGTAGACTCCCTGTTTTGCTCATCTCCTTTGTCAGCAGTTTGATCAGGATGCTATTACTATGTTCTGACTGAAGAGTTTGGAAATTTCTTTATGTGCAATATCTCAAGAGATGTGTCAACTATTCAATCAAATGATATTGAGCACGAACCTAAAGCTTCAAGCTCCATAGTAGTCATGAAACATGTGGTCCACCATGGCTTTTCAAGAGGATTATTTATTTAAGAATAAAGTTCTAGCTCATAAAGCTTATTTATTTAAGAATAAAATTCTCGCTCATAAAGCTAACATCGGAACTTAGTTGAGATGCATTGAATGGAAACTTAGAAGCCTACCCCTTTCCTTTTTTTTTTCCCCTTTTTTTGTTATCTTCCAACCCCTCAGAATAAGGTAGCTAATTGATTGACAAAATCCATATTAAGAGCAAAGTCATTCCACCTGTATTAATATTGATCCATTGATGGTTGACTAAAGTGAACCATTGGAACTAGAAATCCATTTTTAAAAGCTTTTGTTTACAACCTCATAAGTAAATGAACCAGAGTTTAAAGTTATTTTGACCTCAACCAAGAAACTGGAACTGCATTTGTAGCAGAGGAGGCTCTCTTAACCATTTGCTCATTAAATGACAGGAAAAGATTAGAAACATAACAGGTTTCATGTACAAAAGCTGAAATGGTACTATCTGTTCAATTTTTGGCGACAATAAAAATATGAGGCCTAAACTAGCTATTGGCCATATAGTTCAAACTTTTTCTACTTGACTTTGGTACAAGCAGTTCACCTCTTTCTCTAGTCAACAGATTTCTCATTCCAGGATGGGAAAAAATGGATATGAAACACCAAACATGAGTTTCTAGAGAACTCAGCTTATAAGACAAACATACTGCTATCCAATCCTGGACAAGGTTTTTGGCCTTTCAAAGAATAAAAATAAACCATATTCGCAGTTCTCATATAATGGAGTAGCTAAACATCTAGATCGCTACATATAAGAGGAGTATGGATAGAAATTGTATTAATTTATTACCCCAACATCAAAGTTCTGGTTTCCACTAATCTCTTCTTTTTCCTGTCAACAATTTGCTGAAGCACTCAACAAGGAGCTATCTTTCTCCAACCAGTTTTACTGATATATTATATAGCTATAGCAATAGGGTTCTCATATTTCAACGAAACTAATCATTTCAAATACGTGAGCAGGAAAAAGTAACACTGGTAACTTTTTTTCTTCTTTCGTATTCAATAAGAGATCATCAGAAAGTTAGGTAACAAGGAAGACTGAAGTATCAGATTAGGGATCTCCTTTTGCAATGCATTAACTTAGACCTTGAACATTTGCTGAAACTTAAAGCCAATCAAATTAAAAAGTTAACTTTAAATCGCGAACTAAATTCAGCCGGACATAGATGATAAACTGCATATTCCATCATGAAACGAGTGATCAACACAGAGATACGAGCATTTTGAGCAAAAACATCTAACAGAAGAAGAAAAAACAAGTAAATTTAAAATGAAAATACAGACAGCAGAGAAGTGAAATTTTATGAGAACAACATACCATTAATCCGTTTAGAGAAATCATCCCACCACTCCACAGACGCTTCCTTCTCAGTGGACCCAGAACCAGAAGCGTTTTCTTCAACCCTTCTTTCAGTTCTTTTTCTTTTCTTCTGACCTCTTATAGGACCCATAGTGCTTCAAAGACTAGTATCAATCCAGCTGAAAGACCCATAACACAAAGCAACCACAATCAATTAGAATCCACACGACAACCAATACCCATTATCGAAGACGCAAAAATACTTACCACAGGCACAGAAAGATCAAGGAGTTATGACGAAAGCACTAGTGGGTCGTACTCGTAACATGCAGGGGAATTATGAACAGAACAAAAAGCAAGCCGCAGTGTGTGAGTGTTTGTGGTTTGAGAATGTGGTTTGTGAGCATGCAAATAACTCTTTAACCAAAATAGAGAAAAAGAAAAAGAAAGAAAGGCTTTGACGAAGTAGAAGGATAAAGAAGCTAAACCTATGAGCTATAACATGTGGGAGAAGTCGTTGGTTTTAAGACAATGTGGCAAGAGAAGGAAAGTGTATAACAAAGACTGGTAGTAGTAACTCTTCCCTGTAAGGCCCGCTCTTCCCCTCGCATTCTCCCAAGTGAACTAAACAAAAATGTGACAGTTAGCTTAATGGTATTTTTATACATGTAAAGGGAATTACGTGACTTTTTTTTTTGAAACGAGAGAATAGCGATTATCTCGAAAAATAATGATCCAAGATATAGTTAGTACATCAATCCACACCTGAAAGCGACTATAAAAAACAGACATCCGAGCAAAAAAAATGGGCTCCTCTATTTCCGAACGCCTAATTCAAGATACAGAGATATTGCTTTTGTTGCTTTTATTAAAAGACGGCATCCGCTCGTCAACAAGCAAGAGGCCTTGAGGAAACTGGATTTGTCGGGAATTAGAGTATTTGTAGATTACCCCCAAAATTAATGAATGAGTCCGATATTAATTATGACATTATGTTTAATGATTAATTCAATTTTTTAACAGCTTAGGACTACATGCTATAAATATCTTTCCTTTTTGGTAACATTAGCTTAATAATAACGCAGAACATTTCATTGAAAATGTGTCAAGTAATAATATGTGAAATTACGGGTCGTTTGTTTCTATTTCTATTTTTATTTTCTGTTTTTGCTTTCAATTTTAATTAAAAATTTGTTTATTTGAAATTTTAGTTTCTATTTTTCATTTTAATTTCTCCCGATTTTTAAAAATTATAAAAACTGTAAAATGTAGTTTTTGTTTCAATTTTTATTTTTCATAATTCGATTTACTATCATTTAATATATTATTTAATTATTTAAATTTTAATAAAAATATGAATATTTTAATTCAACATTATATATTTAATAAATTATCAATAAAATATGAATAATTTAATTTATATAATTAAATTAATATGTAATTACATTTTAATAACTATTTAAATTAAAAATATAAATATTCAAATAAAATTTATTTAATAATTAAAATATATTTCAAATACATATTAGTTTATAAATAAATATTAATTTATAAATTATTTATTTGATTAAA
>JANKOE010000008.1:55869039-55881393 GCA_026284465.1 Erythroxylum citrifolium | reverse complement strand
GCAGTCTGGATCTCCCTAGAAGTAATTGTAGGCTTCTTGTTAGACCTTGCCAGTCTCGAAGATTCCTGAGCTAGCTTCTCGAAGATATCGTTGATAAAGGAGTTCATGATCCCCATGGCCTTGCTCGAGATTCCGATGTCAGGATGCACCTGCTTCAACACCTTAAAAATATAAATCTTATAAGTCTCTGTGCTCTTCTTCACTCTTTTCTTTTTCTTGTCTCCGGCCGCCGCGCCGCCTTCCTTGGGCAGTTTCTTCCCGGCCTTTGGCTTCTTCTCTGCGGGAGCTTTCTCGGCCACCGTCTTCTTCTCCTCCGCTGGCTTCTTTTCCGCTGGTTTTTTCTCTGCCTTAGGCGCCATTTGACTCTAGAGCAGAAGTCTTAAGGTTTGATTGTGATTTAGGTTTCGCGTTTACAAGAAATTGAAGAGAGAAGAAGAAACTTTGCTTTAAAGGTAAGAAACCGAAGTGGAAGCTGTCCTTATATTGGAAGTTTAACCAAAAGCTTATTGGTCGACAGGCCTTCTCGTGGATTAGTGACATGGGTATTCTTGCACCGTTAGATTATAATTAAATATTTTTCCAATCTACGGTCGAAAATATCTTAACATTACTGGTCCGTTTGGTTTGTCAGAGATTGATGACTTGGACTGCGTTCCTCTGTTGGATTAAGTCTCTGTGTGGACGGGACACGGATAGGTGACGTGGCTAAAAAAGTAAAGAGAGATGACGTTGCATTGGGGCGTCTGACTCTTCTTGGGGATTCAATCAAGAAGATCACGAAGCACTAAAAGTTTGGCATCAGGAAGAGTGAAGGTGGAGGTGTGAGAGACTGAAAGTTTGGTCTGGAACAAAAGGGACTGCTTGGGGAGAGAGGGTTTGTCTGGAGACTGCTGATGAAGACGGAGGTGCTGGAGTCGATAATGACGGGAAGGAACAGAAGGGAGTGTTTGGAGACAGAGGTTGGTTTAGAGATTGCTAGAATCCGATGATGGCGATGCGAAGGTTGTAGAGTCAGAAAAACTGTGGTTAGGATGAGGGACGGAGGCGCAATTAGAGGTGGAGCACGTGAAGAGCTAGGACGGAACTTTCAAGGAGAGAGTGTCGAAGGTGTATCCAGCTTTCTTGATCTAGAGAACATCCCATTAACAGTTATCACATTCTGGGTATTGCATAGCCTCTCCACCGGCGTTGCTTGAATCTGTGCCAAGTCAAGTTACAAGTATTCAGTTCTATTAGCACCTTATATTGATAAACAACAATGGTATAGACTCAAAATTGATGCGTAAATTTTTTAATTATATTAATTTGCATATATTTTAATTTTAATAATAATAATTAATTATTTTTAAAACATAGTACATTATATTAAAATTATTAACATAAAAGTATAATTACAAAAATAGAAACAGAATTATAAAACCAAAACATGTTTTTAATTTTAGTTTTTTTTTATAAATCTCAACTAAACAAATTTTTGTGTTCAATTTTTATATTAGAAAATTTAACCAAACATATTTTTATTTTTTTAATAAAAAATTAAAAATTAAAAATAAAAACCACAACAGAAAAATAGAGGTGAAACCAAACAACTCTTAAATGTTTAACTTAAGTTTAGAGAATTAAAATAAATAAAGATTATTTGATTTAATTTTTACTTTTATTATGATTATTTTGTGATTGGTTTGCATAATTTATTATATCTACATTTTACTGCAACTAGTTCATTTATTGTGTTTGAAAAGATATAAATCCACAAATATACAATTCATTCTTTTTTGTGCCTCATTCAAAAATTAATTTATAACTCTAATCCTAGTATTTTGAAAAAAAAGAGTTAACGTTTTTATCAAATTTTAGTTTGAATAAAAAAGTTTCAAAACCGTTTAAACAAAGCTCAAAAAAGCAATTTAACACTCAACGTTTATACTAAAATCTAAGTTGGATCTTAATATTTTGGAGCATTCAAAATGAATTCATAACGTTTGCAAAGCGTTTAAAATGAACCCTAATATTTAGAAAATGTTCAATATAGGCCTTGATTGGACCGGACAACTAACAAAGTTAGGCTTCAGTCAATTAAATGTTTACATGATATTTTTTTGTTGACATGGATTTTTTTAATTTTATTAAAGTGAGACCCACAATGATGACATGTCATTTTTAGCTTTAAAATTTTATTAAAGTATACCGAAAAACATTTCAATAAATACACCTTTACTCTACATTACATTGATGGTAGACAAGTTAGTAGCTTGAGACTAGAAATGATTCGGAGGCACTTAGAAAAGATTAACAAGCCTCTTGTTATGACCATAGAGATATATCAACATTTCTTCTTCATCCTTTACAATTACTTTTAAGATAAAAAGTATTTACATATGTTATACATTATTTTGAGTTGTTTGTAATTTGATCACTACCAAAGCCCACATGGAGATATCATAGATTGTGTTCATAAAAGAAAACAGTCAACTCTAGATCACTCTCTTTTAAAGAATCACAAGATTAAGGTACCAAAAGTATTTTTCAAAAAATATATGCTCTCTTTTTTCACACGCAAAACATAGCTTAACACGCGTTCCATTCTAGCCTTCCTATTATTTTGTTGACCTATACATGTAAAGTATATATCAACATTTTGGTTTTGTGCTTAGGTTGTTCAATTTTGTTTTTATCTCGATCTAATAGAAGTGTATTATTCTTTGCATTCCCTTTTTTTTTCTCTAGATGGTATTAGTTAAATCATGAAAAAGGGTCTACATGTTTTGACATTTCACTTCTTCAGAGAAAGCCATCAGAAAGGCCAAAAGTGATGAAAATGTCAAAAGAGAGAACTAGCAATGAAGGAGAAGGAGCTTGGCAATTGTGGCATAGAAATGGGATTAGCTGTTTAAAGGGTACAATCCCTTGATGGTGTAACATATTCTCTTGTACATATTAAGAAATATCTACGTATATGCAGGTGAAGAAAAATGAAAATTTTTGTTTCTTGTTTCTTAGATGGAGTTGATAATCTTGGGTTGACTTTTTACATTTTTTTTTTGTTTGTTTCCCATGCCATTTGGTTGGTACGTTCAATTGTGAAGCATTGAAGTGGGAGGTTGTTTTCTTGATAAAGTTTTCTCAACAAAAAATGGAAGCCTCTCAAACCCCACGTAAAACCCTGCCTAAAAGTTCTTATCGTGGAAAAGAACCACTTAAAGCCCTAGACCCAAACGCCAAAACTCTCGAATATGATTATAGAGTTGCTTTTGTTGGAAATACCCAAGAAAAAGGGGTTAAACCTCTGTAAAAAGAGAACAAGGTTGCAGTGTTGGTAGTTGGGACTACAAAAGTCAGGACTTTAATGAAAGTGATTCTGAAAATGGAAAGATTAATTCTTTGTTTGTTAGAGTTGGGGTTTTAAGGATTCTGAGATTAATGGAGTTTCTTCTCTATTAAAGATGTAGGAGACTAAGTAGCTTCTTGAGGATTTTGAGATTAATGGAGTGTCTTTTTTATTAAAGATGCACGAAAGTAAGTACTTTGAGATTAGAAAAGATTTTTAAATAAGAAATGTCACATCATTATAGGTCCCACTTTAATAAAATTTAAAATTTTCACGTAAGCAAAAAATGTCACATAAGCATTTAACTGACGGAGGGCTAACTCCATCAGTTGTTTTATCCAATCAAGGGTCGTTTTGAACGTTTTCCAAACGTTAGGGTTCATTTTGAATGTTTTGCAAACGTTAAGGTTCATATTGAACACTTTGAAACTTTAGGGTCCAACTTAGATTTCAGTGTAAACGTTGGGGGCTAAATTGCTCTTTTGGCCTTTAAAAAAAATCTCAACATTTTATAAATGTTGAACTCAACTCAATATATCCATCATCTATCTATTAAAAAAAATCCTACCTAATATTTTTATTTTTTCTTTAGATTGTCTTATCATATGTGCATATTACATGGCAAGTGAGGTCCATACATACATATATATATATATATATATATATACACATATATATATTCCCTTTGTCTAAATTTTACACAAATTATATGGTAGACTTGTGAAGCTTACCTTTGTAATCAAATCAACTTTTTTTTGCTTCATTCCCCTCTTTATTACTGTCCTTTCTGTAAATCTTTTGTTTATTTGAATCTTTTTAATATATAGGTCTTTTCACAATTAGAGGTTTCGACTTTATATGGTACCTAATTTAGTTATTATCACCAATCTTTGTTGAGGATATTTTGGTTTACTTGGAAGTGAATCAGGATCTAATGAGTGTGATTCTTATAGTGGAGAGACGTTAGGGGATTGAAAAGTGAAGTAGTTACACGGTTAAGGGAATGAGAAGAGTGTTTTTGTCTTTGCTATTGCTTATTGGTTTCTTTACTCTTACATTTGTGGAGGAGGTCTATTATTGTGTTGCTTTAGGAAAATTTTGGATGGTTCTTCCAATCGGGGTTGTAAGAGTTACTACAAGGATTATTTGTCCTGAAATTTCCAACAACAAAGTTAGCACTTTCAATAGATTGAACATTGTTAAAGTGATTACTTGATTGACACTCATGATTCGGGTGCCCTTCCCTATAAAAATTGCAATTTGGCCTTCTTGAGTCTTTGATTTTCTTAGCCAAAGCATCCAATTTTGCAGTAATTGCTGTAGAATCATCAATTTTATGAACTCCTCTCTTTGATAGCCTTTCAGTAGGCCAATTATAGGCATTGAATGTCATCGGACCATGCAAATTCAAGAGTTTTGCTCATAAATGATGTAACATCCCATGTTTGGGGCTAGACCCCAAAATAGTGAATTATACAGTGAGAAATTAGAAGTGCATTTCATGCTCATGCATTATAGTATATTCACACACATGAATATTTATTTTGGCTCATTAAAATAATTGTACATGCATCATTGACATTTTTTGGGTATAATTGAATTACAAATGCGATTAAAATATGAATTGTGAATTATTTGTATTGAAAAGTTATTTGGAGAGTACTATGGTTTTTTCAAAATTTTTGGTGAATTTTAGATAATTTCTGAAATTTTGGGATTTATTAAAAAAAAAGATAAATGGAAAGGTGACACATGGCCCACATGCAGAGGTGTCATGTGTCATTGAAGTGTTAACCCACGTAGTTAGGTGTCTTTCTCTCATTCTCTCGTTGCTCCATCGAAAACACCCACATGAAAACTCCTTTCCTTGTTCTTTTCACCCACCACCGAAACTACTTATTATGCATGTTTTTGTATAACTCTCAACTGCTGGAGAACTAGCTGAAGAATATAAATGTTCGTTGATGTTTGGTTGCTTGAGAGGGTTAGAAAATATGGAATTTTTGAGCTGAAATTTTTCTGCATCAAGTAAGTTTTTTAGTGTGAACAACATTTGCTAGTGTTTTAATGTTTTGTACATGGGTATGCATGAGTGATATGGAAGAAATAAATTCGGTAGTGAGAATGAATAAGTGCTAAAACATGGAGAAAAATGCAGAAAATAAGGAGTAAGAGTAAGAGATATCGATTTTGATGTTTATGTTTAAATCTTGGATATTTTACATTGATTGTGTTGAGATGAGCTTAGATTTGATGAAAGTTTATGAAGTTAACATTAGAAAGATGTGAAAAATAAGGTATAGTTTCTGTTGAGAATATTACTGTTCATGAAACACAAAAATTGCAATAGAGAGAGGAAGAAGAAGGTGATGGATTGTGTGTTTGAAATGTAAATATGAACTAGAGTAGTTTTGTTGCACAGCTTGAGTCTTTTGGCTATAACTTTTCCATCCGACCTCCAAATGACTTGAAACTTAAACCAATAGATTTCTAAGACATTTTTCTTTCTCTCCATAAAAATTTAGGGCTATCTAAATTGGTTTGAAAATGATTGATAGAATGAAAGTGTGGAAGTCTACTGGAATGTTATGAACTGGAGAATTTTCATGAACATGATTCGGTATTCTGATTATAACTTGATCTGTAGATTTTCAAATGAAATGATTCTTAATTTAGATTGAATTAGAGACATTTGGCTACAAATTCTAAGAAGAAATTGAATTTGAATTATGTCCTTAAAGGTCTTGAAATTTAGCTTGAAAGTAAGTCTTGGCTTAAGCTGTAGCACTACTAGGGACAAAAATCATGTCCTGTGGTTAATGAATAAACTGTATTGATGTAGGCCGAATTAGACTGAGGTGTCTTCACAAAATTATAGCTTATTCTCTTAGCTTTAAATTGGTATAAAGTTTGTAATTTTTGGATACTGGAATTGAGAGATATGAGGTGTAAAACTTGAATGCATGATCATGCATTAGCCAAAATTTCACATGTACACAGTCTGAGGTATTTTGAGCATAACTCATTGAATAATGAACCAAATTAAATGATCTTGGTATCAATAGAGACTTAAGACATAGGAGAATAATTTGTTAGAAAGAAGTGTTACCAAATTCCTTCACTTTCCTATGAAATTAACTGTGTAAAATGGACCTGAAAGTGTACCTTTAAACAAATCTGAGTTAATCAATGGAATGTGGATATCCGAACGATTAATGTGACAAAATAAATGATAAGAAACCCGAAATTTTCATGAACATGCATTGTACATATTTAGTAAACATGAATGTGCATTAATGAATACAAAATTGTGCAATATTGTGATATGTGTATGTATCATACGTATAGAGGAGCGTATTAAACGACAACACCCAGACATTGCCGAAACTTCAAGGCAATAACTATTTGGAGCATATTGTGAGTAACCTAAAATGGTCTCACCTTCTTGATTTGTATAATACTGAACTGTATTGCTATCTTATTGAACTGTATTGAAATGTGTTGTTTGGTACTGGATTCCGGACAGTATTTGGCCGAGGCATTTTGATGCATGGAAATGATATTAGAAGTGCTGATTGAATGTGAATGCATCTGCCTAAATGATTTTTTGATTCTCAACTGAAAAGTTAAATGTCGGACCTAGTCCGATGATTACTGTTATTGTGATTGATACTGTGACTGTTGTACTATCATAATATTTGCAAATGAAAATGATTGAATTTGATTATTGAATTGTGGCATGCATTCCATTTCCAATGCATGTAATATAAAGGAGTTGTGATTGATGTTGCTACTAATACTATTACTGATATAAGCTTTAAGCTCCAGCATATGTGGTTCGAGCCTATGGCTTACTGTGATCAATGAGTCACAGACTGACTGACTGAGCTCGATGTTTCGGGATACTGTTAAAAGCACACAGTCACAACAAGATAAAAATGAAAGTGAGTCTCATATATATAGCATTTGCATATGATTTGAATTCATTGAATGATTTGCAAAGTTGTGTGAATATTGTTATATGATTGAACTATTTAACTAAGAAATGATTTATCTGTGATAGTACTTGATACTTGTCAAGTGGATTTGAACTGTATGATTGCATGATATAGTTGATCTTGTTTTACGACATGAGTGAACCATCGAGGATGATTAATCTGATGAGTTCGCAAAACTCATCAAAATTGCACCGTTGCTTTTTAGGTTCGAGAGTGAGACGACCTAGCTTCTAAGACTTCGTAGAAGCATATTTTGTGCAACTATTACAGTTAGTTTTTGGCTCAGAGGTCAGTCAGTTGGGATTGAGGACATAGTTGTTTCTGTCATGTTTATTATATTCGGTGTGTACTGAGTTTTTTATGCACATAGGATAATGTTGTAAAACATGGATGGTTTTGTATTTTATGAAACAATGTAATTTATGGTTTTTGATATAATATGATAACATTTTGGGTTTTAGAAAATGTGTGATTGATGGTTTAGTTAATGATATCATGTTATGTACAGTGAAGGTGAGGTAGTTAACATGTCATTTCTGTCAGGCACGTACACGTGTATCCGATGGACGCACATGTATATGTCAGATGGGAATGAGGTGCTACATTTATATTATGAGTTCAAAAAGGCATTTTGAAATAGTAATTTCAGAAAAATGAAGTTGTGTTTTACGACATGTTATTGGATTACCAGATTTATGATGCACGAAAGCATTATAATGCTTAAAGATGAAAGCATTATAAATTCACCAATGTCAAAAGACAATAACAAAACTCATTCAATATCTAAAAGTAAGACAATCTCAAACTCTTTCTTGCTTATTTTAAAAATATTTTGTTATCATTTTCTCAATTTTTTCACATAGTTGCCCAAATTAAATTATTTCTTATTTCCAACACATATTGGCATTTTAATATTTTAAATTTTCATTTTTAAAACTTTTTGAAGCCTACTACATCCTTAATAAGAAGTCTAGAAAAAATTTCCCGTACACACCTAAATTCCAAACTAAGGTCAGTCTTTTCAATCCCCACCACTTTGAAATAACTTCGGATTGGCATTTGAGCATAGAATAGACACAAAGACGTAAAGATTCAACTGGTTACATTGTTTGTTTTTCCCATGTCTCAAAAGTCAAAATCCTCGGGTCGATAAACAAGTAAAATTGAAGACCACAGCTCCGAAATTTAGGCCCATAAATTTTTGTCCTTACAAAGACCAAGGTACCAAACGTTGACCACTGCCCAAAACTCCAAACTCAGATGGACAAGATTTACGAGATTCGATAAAGACTCTTCATGGGAGTCCCCAACTCTCACTTTTTCCCTAAAGGAACGTGCACGCCGTGCCGTGACTTTCGATCTACCAGCTACTTCCCCACACTTTGACCTTGCTACGGTACCACCATGTCATACTTCTGTTTTGGATTATGCCCTTAGTTTCAGGTCCAATCTACAAAGTTACTTTACACAGAGAGATTTTTTGGCGTTTCATATATTCTTCTCATTTTCAGATGGTAGGAAAATCGAACCTCTTGCTTCCCATTCCACTAGTACCGTCATTTTCACAGGCATTAATGACCTTTTTATTTGGAACTGACTTTGTCTTCAGCGGTATGCATTTACTGCCTGTTCCTTCGATCTCATTCTCTCGCGTTTGCAATCGGGAACTCTGGCTGGGTAAAAACATAAACAGGGTGAAGTTGATTAGCCAAAGAAAAAAATATCATGACAGTAGAAAATCCTGCAAAATGTTAACTTATTTAGTCAGGAATCAAACATAAACTGAATACAACAAAAGTGGAGCTGCAGAAGTTCACACGAGTAGGATTCATTTTTAGTATAAAATGGTCCCACCTAAGCAGGACTTAAGTAAGCAAAAGTCAGCAAAGGCGGTGGTGTTGGCAGAGATCTCTTCAATTAAATTCCTCACTGTAAGAATTTAATTCTGGAACCACCCACATGGAGCAGAGTACAGGCGACAAATATGGAAGCAAGAAAATGGGGTCTTATAGTAAGTTGATTGAAAAAATTGTACACTTTCAAAAAAAACGAGGCTTCTACTATTCTCGTGAATCAAAGAGGTGTAAGGCAGCAAGGTGGCCTTTCCGTATATCAAATCTCGTAAAAATCTTGGAGACCAAATGAAGCCAAAAAAGAGCCTACAGAGAATCAAAAGTATTTCTGACATAGAATTCTAAGAATGAAGAGGGCACGAAACAAAAAGAGTGACGCTTTGCAAATTGTAAGATAAGATTGAGGCAGTGAACTTTCCTGTCTTAAATCAAATTTCACTTCTAGTATCATATTGACAATGACATTTAAAGAAGATAAGAAAATGGTTACCGGTCTTCATGATAGGAGTTGGACCGCTTCAAACTCTGAATTTCTTCTTTTTTGGTCTCAATTAAGCTTCCGCTGAAGTATTCTTTATCTTCCAATCTTACCCCTGAAAAATTCGTGATTTCCCTACCCGTACCAACACAGTTCCCTCCACCTCTACCTCCACCTCCACGTGGTAACCTTCCCTTGTAGTGCCCAATCAAGGAGAAACCTTGTTGCTCTTTCACTGCCGTTGCCCCACAGTCCCTAAACGAGATGGAGCCGCAAGAGATCAACTGCATTAGAACCGTCGACGCCTTCATCCTTCCGCAGCTCTCCAGCGGACGTTTCGAACTATCTTCATTGCCACTCCCAGCATGGTTCAGTACCAGCCGTCCATCAGCTTTCATCAACGATTCTAGAGTCTCGGGACTAGAATCCGAAGATGGCGGCGAAATCTCAATCTCTTCTCTAATCAAGTCCGATTCGCGGCTCTGCTCTCCCTTTACTTCCTCAATCTCCTCCTTCTTGGCCAGTCTTCTTCTCCGCCTCTTATCATCGGTCTGAGTTGACGCGTCGGCGGCGAGTTTGCGATCCGACTCGGAGACAGGCTCGGCTTTATAAACCTTGTACTCATTAAGGTCGATGGAGCTCCACGATTGGTTCCTCCGCCGAACAATAACCGGGAACTCCGAGTCGTCTCCGGGGGACTGTTTTCTGGCCTCCGGAGGATTCAGTGACCTAGAGGACGGCGTTGATTCAAGAAGATTTTGGATAGGGCTAGTAGAAGCGTCGAGAAGCTTAGATCCTTTGAGAACGTACTCATTGCCGTGTGTTGGGTGGATGAGGTCGTTCTCAGCCAGGTCGTGCCAGACGAAGCCATTTTTGTAGTTCCTGGTGATTTGATGAACCGAGCGGTGATCAGAAAGGTAGTAATTAGATCAGACGAATGAAGATTAGCTTACAAGTTTCTTACCTTTTGGCGGACCAAGAGTATAGGCTTGCCATGCCTTTGCCTCGAAGGACGTTTAAGCGGTTGATTACATCTGACATTATGAAAATTAAGGCAATAGGATAACGATTTCAAGCTCTGTTTGGCTGCAGAGAAAACGTAAAAAAAATAAAAATGTAACTGAAATACCTCTGAGAAAGAGGCCATCGGTAGAAGAGAGAGCGACCTCCATGAAATGTGGGTGTTCAAGTTGGCCATTTGTGGAAAGATAGTAAACAACAGGGAGTTTTCTCTGACTAACTCCATTGTTGATGTAAAGCTTATGAGAGGAAGGTTGAGACCAAATTCTGGTTCTCTCAGGAGTAGCGTCTCTGTCTTTCTGCTGCGCCCATTCTCGTGAAACGTGGAACTTTGTGTTCCTTCCCCTATTAAAACTCGCTTCTTCCATTTCTCCCTGACAGCAAACATTTTCAAAAACAAACAAACTGTTACGAGTGTTATAAGTGACAAACAGTAACCAACAAATGAGAGAAAGATAGATTTACCATGTTGAAGAGGAAGTGCAATGAGAGGGTTGGTGTGTGGGATTTATAGGAATAGGACGGATGGACTTGGGTCGGTGGTGAAGAGATTCGGATGCGGTAGACAACAGCTACGCTACAAAAGACCGCTGTTTTGGTTTCAGAAGTTGCAGTCCCCTTCCCGATCCCCCACGCCGTCTCTCCATCATCTATTTTATTTATTTCGTGTACAGTAACGGTGTCGTTTCCCTTCTAACGATATGACCTAAGCTCGCAATTGGACTGTTACTTATCGGCATGTTTACCGAGAGGACAACAGATGCGTTGACTGACTCGTAACTTATGCAGCACATTTTGATATCGGCGTTTAGTATTTATCTACTACACCTATAAGGTGTCATCTTATCTTTCTAGAAGATTTGTCTGGGACATTAGTCCACTGTAATTGTCTTCGTTGTTTTCCCTTAAAAAAAAATCTAAATTCTAATTACAGAAAGAGTGTCTCATCCATCCATTTTCGCATGTTTCCTTTGTGCATAATGTGAACCCGTAGAAAAAAGAGAGTAGCAAATTCAAATCAGATTCTGAAATAAAATAATTAAAAGCGACTGGGAAGCATTGAACTAGGGTCAACCCTGTCGCTCCTGCTCATCACCAAACTTTGACTATTGCTCTGGGCTAATTGGCTCAGACTTCTTCTTTTATCATGTCGGCGTACATGTTGTACTCGAACAGGATATTATTTAATTCATTCTTAGTCTATCAAATTCGGTCAATTTACTTTCTGTTCACATTTTATATTAAATCATTTTAAAGTCCTTTATTAACAGAAATTCAACGCATATAAAATAACATGTATTTAGGAATTACAGTTTTTGTTTTTGTTTTTATTTTAGGCAAGTATCAATTTTACGTATATCTTATCGGACTGGGTTTTGATATGGTACTATACCGATACTAGTTAATACTGGATATCATTTCTGGTTTTATTTAAATTTATAAAATATTCCTGAATTTTTTTAAAAATTACAAAATAGTCCATTGTCATATCGTACAGTTGTACTATATATTTTTCACCATGTCTCTAAAAATTATAATAATAAATAATAATCACAATTTTAATTTAGTTTATAAAATTAATTTAAAAATGATTAATAAATATAATTAAATTTAAAATATATTTTTAAAATATATAAATTTCAAATAAATTTTGATTTAATAATTATAAATATATAA
>JANKOE010000008.1:55614393-55631160 GCA_026284465.1 Erythroxylum citrifolium | reverse complement strand
TAATGGGAGTTGTGACCAGAGTAGTCAATGATTAGAGCTTAAAGCTCAACGAGTGAAAAGAGCTTCGTGCTCAGATATTGATTCAGAGCCTCAGGCTCAATGACAATGAGCCCTTTATGGGACAGTTTACAATGAGCCCTATATGGGACAGTTCAATGAGCCCGGTATCCAATGGGTACGGGACAGTTTAGACACTCGGTCACAACAAAGTAATAAATGTAAAGTGGGTCTCATGCACATATGCATACTATGATTGATTACATTGTATTGAATGGGAATGCAACATTGTATTGAATGGGAATGCAACATTGTATTGAATGGGAATGCAACATTGTATTGAATGGGAATGACTAATTTGATTGAATGATATATTTGATTATAGTGAATATGACATTGAATTGACACAATGAAAATGTGAAACTGTGTGTGACTGTGAAGAGTCATAGTGAATGTGAAATGTGTCATAATGGGAATGAAATTTTGTGTTATATGACAGTGAATGTGAACTGTGTAATGTAACCGTGATTGCATTATATGTTGGGTGACTGGGTGAACCATCGATGATGGTCACTCATTGAGTTCGCAAAACTCACGCAAAATTTGCATCTATTTTTCAGGATTCAGAAGAATACCCCGTTATGCAATGGGAGTAGACTTACTGCTCATAAAAGACAGTTAGAGTTTGGGATCGGTTCGTGTCTGCATTAGGCTTTTGTATAGAGAGTTTTCCGCAATTTATGTGAAATCTGTATTTGTATATTTTGATCTGTAATAAGTGATACAAAATGGGAATCTTTGTAATGGATTTATAAATGGCTAGGATTGCTTTTTATATCAAATGGTACCAAGTGGAAATGTTAAGAAATGTTTTGTGTATTAAAATGGGCCCCAATGTCCTAAGCAAATTGTATGTATTTGAAAAGGGTTATTACTGAATTTGGGCCCTGATTGATCATTGAAAATGTTTTGATTGTACTGTATTGAAACAATATATTATCGAATTTTAACTTTATTTGGCCCAAACTGAAAATGGATTTCCGCAATGTTAGTGGTTCCAAAAAAATTGATACCGATATACGAGTGATTGACTGGTTTAGCATGCTACCGTCGCGGGCACAGACTCGGATATCACCGTCGATGTCTGGTTCGGGTCTTGCGGAGGTGGGATGCTACAACAGATGATGCAATTCTTTCAAATAATGCATGACATTATTACTACGTCTCCAGTCCGAGGTGATTATGGGGTGGATCACAACTATGAAAGGGTCTGTAAGATGGGTGGAGTAAAGTTTCGAGGTACTACTGATCTTAAGGAGAATGAGTCATGATAGGAGCAGAAAAAGATAATTTTAGACCGATTAGAGTGTACCTTGGAAAGAAGGTTGAATGTAGTACATTGTTTCCTTATTCTAGGACAATGCACTAACTTGGTGGAAGTCAATGAAGAGACCCTAAAGATGACTTGGTAGGAGTTCCAGAGAGAGCTCAGAGATAAATACACCCCGCAAATATATCAGGATTGAAAGAAGATGGAATTCAAAAGTGTGGTTCAAACAGAGGAGATGTTAGTGGCTAATTATAAGACTCGCTTTACAACCTTATCTAAGTATGCATTGGAGATTATAGAAAATCCCAAAGATAGATGTTACCAATTTGAGTAAGGTTTAAGGGCGGATATTCGTTTGGGTTTAGAGGTTGCTACTTCTAATTTCAAGAAGTTAGTAGAGACTGCACTCAGAATGGAGGATGTAATAGCACAAGGTAAAAGGAGAAGAGAGCTAAAGAAGCGATCGAAGAGAGCTAAAGAGGCGATCGAAGAGAGCTAAAGAGGCGATCGAAGAGTCATCAAGGAGAGGGGAGTCAAACACAAAAATATTCTATACATCACAACTACCCAAACTGTCACAATCAAAAATATATACAATCGAATAACTTTATTCAATTAATTTGATGGCCCCACTTAAACTCCACTTTGTCCGTCCTGTACACTGGGGTTATCAACAATCACTCGATCTCTTAAAAAAATAATGGAAAGGGGTAAGCTACCTACTTAGTAAGGGTAACCGATTGTACCCTTAAAATCAAGTAACTCAATAAATAATTATAACACTTAGTCAACTGATTAAAACATACATATAATACGAATGTTCATAACATTACTTAGTCTAAACCAAACAATTAACAAATATCTAAAAAATTTTACCAAACAATGATTAACACACATATTAGTACATGCTACCATTTATGCTTTATCCCATCATTAACTTGATTGCCTGAGCCCTGCTTAACCTAGCAGGGTTACATCTAATGGTCTACCGGCTCATCGCATCTCATCTCCTCATAATCACTCACCAAGTGGACACGTAATTAAATGTATAAATATCAGCACAAGGCACCTTAATTTCTCAATCTCTTTTAGTACCTTAGTATTACTCTAGAACCTATCCATCGGCACAGGATATCCCCAAGACTCAGGATATCCCAATACCTAACCATCAGCACAGCACATCCTCAGGACTCAGGATGCCTCGATATATGCTCCATAGACATATACCTAGCTACCACTCGCTTATATTGACACAATCTATTAATCTAAGGCCATCAAATGTAACATATCCTAGGTAAGCCACCGATTCTCAATTTGTGCTAATTATTCATAATATATTATCAACCAATCTCTATTTAATAACACATTTTTGCCAAATTAACCGATAGATACATCTCAATATGCATAACAAAACATAAACACGAAACACTTTGTAATTCATATATGAAACCATTAATCATTAATTCAATTAATGACTAATTCATAATATCATTCAATATAAATAATAATTTATTAACAACAGAACGGTACGTTATTCTAAGAGTATAGTCCAAAGTTATCCTTACCTCGATTTCAAACTCAACTAATTTATAGTCCAATTTATTCCTTATTCAGACTGTTAGACCTAAACATTAAAAAATTCTATGAGACTAATTTATGAAAAAATTCAACTCAAATACACTTAATAATCCAACATTATTCTCGTTCTAATTTATGCTTAATTATAAAAATAATATCCATACCAACCTAACCACCATAATTACTAAAATACCCTTAACTAATGAAAAGCCCTATTTTACCCTCATCCATTTCAATTAATACCAAAATTGCCCTTCTTGGAAGTAAATTCCAGATTTACCCCTTCACTTTTTGTATTTCCTATTATGCCCGTACATGCAAATTAAAATTTCAAAATATGTCATTTTTCTTCACCCTCTCCTCTTCTCCTTTTCTTTTATCATTTTTCAGCCACATTTTTTTTCCCATTTTTATCCCTTCATGCAACTTCAATTATTGTACTAAACAATCACAACATGCAATCCAACTATAGACTAGTGTAAGATGATCAAAATCACAAAAAAGACGTAATAGAGTTGCTGGAATTTTTACGTAAATGTAAGGCACTTTGAGGTTGCCAACCTTTACAACTCACCCCCCAGTTTGCTACAAAACAAACCCAATGAGAGAACACATAAGAGAAGTATCACATGCAGGACAAAATGGTGAATTTAGACATACTTACTAGCTGAAAATTTGAGAGAAAATGAGGAAGGTGATTTTCGTTGGTTCTCTTCTAATTTCCAAATGTTGTCTTTTATGCATCTTTAAACACTGCTTTTCGGCCTTACTTCCCAATTCTGGGCCTCACAGCCCAATGCAACTCATTTTGTCCACACACTTTGTGGATCCACATTGCCCTCTCGTCAGTTACAAAGGCAACCAACGAAACAACGGGAATTTGCAGAAAGCGAGTCCTGCTCGCTAAAATGCTTCCATTTTCGAAGCTTTATCTTTTCTCTTACAACTCCCTTCAGGCCTTTGGATGGTAATCTTGTCTGTCAGTTTCCGTCATTTCTCCCTGTGTGGGAATTCGTATATAAATATATATTGGTGGTGTCTCCTTGACAGGTCTGTTGCGCTGTTCAGAATTTTGATTAACAGTGTTGCCACCAAGTCACTCAGTGGAGCTTATCAGTCTGCTGGAGAACTTATCTGTAAGTCAAATCCATTCTCTTCTTTTTTGCTTAAATGTTTTTTTTTTGAATGGGGTTTCTAATACAACTACGCATCTTTATTGTTTCCTGGCTTTCTTTTTTCTTTTTGTTTTTGAGGTTTATTGCAATCCGTTGCGTTCTTGGAAGTAATACATGGAGCGTTGGGTAGGCTTGATTTGTTTCTGTGTTCTTAAGCTAAATAACAACTGTTCTAAAGTTTCAAGATTGAGCTAATTTTATTTCTATTTCTTGGATATACGAAGGGGTTGTTCCGAGTGGAGTGTTGTTTCCTTTCATGCAATGGGCAGGACGGACCCATTTCGTGTTGGCAATCGTTCGTAACATAATTGAGGTTGTCTTGTAATTTCGATTCTCTCTCCTCGTTAGAGACTTACCGACGTTTTTAGTATCAGATGCTCGGAGGATATAGTCCGCGAAAGATGAATGCCTATCTCTGGTTGATTAAAATGGTGATACTATGGAATACTGCTGAGTTTCACTTGTATTTAACATGTGATTCGGTAATGTTCTGTAGGTCCAGAAGTTGCCTGCTGTTTTCATAACTTTTGTTGCGTGGAGCTTATCTGAGGTTAGTAAGTTGGAGTCGGCGTTCACATGCACAGAAATATTTCTATCGGTTTTACATTGGCTGCATATTAGTTCGCTGGTCATTTTAATGTGTTCTTAATGAGCTTGTTAGAGAATTCTCTCTGCAACAAAATATAAAACTGCCCTTGTCACATTGTACTCTCAAGTGGGCTGACACTTCTGTTGCCTTGAAAATGGTGAAATTCAACTCTTTCAGTCCTTGGGTAACTTTGAACAAAGGGAAATGCAGGACATGTGGATCAATTTTCTGTAGCTAAATAGTTATGTACATATACTGGGTAAAAGTATGTACTTGAAGAAATTCGAATCTTTCACTTCTCTGGAAATTTTGAGCAGAAGGGGAAATGCCTGACGTATGAATTAATTTGTTTTACCTGTATTCTTAGTTATACATATGCTCGCTCAGTGTATATGCTCGAAATAGCACAGTGTCACATGCTCTGGAACAGCTAGCAGTCTTAAGTTGGAAATCTAAGGATCTCTGAACTTTGGTCTGAGTCTGACAAATCCATATGCGGCTGGCCTCTGACTATTGCACTATGATGTAATGCTAAAGTTTGCAATATAATGTTTCAGTGAATGGAGCTTTACATGTCAATGTCTAATAACAGCATTGATAAATTGATCATCTAAAATGAAGATAATCTGAAGAGCAGAAACTGCAATTGGGGCTCAATTTGTTTCTTATTGCTTTACTGCTCCTCTTTTCAGGTGATATTTTTCCTTAGTCTGGAAAAGAGCTGAAGTTTTGCTGGTTTTTGACTGAAATATGATGCATCCATCTTTTTGCTCGTTTCTTTCCCTTTCATATTGCATCTTATCCCTGAGAATGTTGACCAGAAAATGAAATGTACGTGATCCTTGATGCAGGTTATTAGGTATCAGCATTATGCTTTGAATTGCATTGGAAGTTGTCCATCTTGGGTCACTTACCTCAGGTTTGCATTCTTTTTCTTCTAACTCCTAACATAGAAGCACAAATTTGTCAGGAGAACAATACAAATTTATGCCAAGGACCTTGAATACATTTTTACATACTACATGGCTTTTACATAACCAGGTATACTGCATTCATTGTGCTGTATCCTGTAGGACTCGCTGCTGGTGAAAGTAAGTGCTTGACCTTGATCTTCCATTTTTTTACATTTTACAGTTCTTAGAGAAAAGGAGGAAAGAAAACTAATAATTTGCATTCAACCACCAGAGGATATTTTTCATTTACATCCTTGTCTTTTAGTTTTCTTAAGCTTTGAATTGTTTGAATCCTTGGTAGTGTGGCTCATGTACCAAGCTCTTCCAATTATAAGAAGAAAGAACCTCTATGCAGACTTCTTTGCTGTTCTCCCATTCAGCTATGACAACTTTCTAAAGGTATGCTTAAAATATTGTAAGGTTTGCTCAATGCCCTTAATTTCACATGGTAGATTAGGTGACTAACTAATTTTAGGGATGAAATCTTTTCAACTAGCCTGATTTATATTATACATGTTCACAAGTGAAAACTTTGATTCCAGTTAAATGGATAAGTTTCTTGTAATAGTTAAGTAATAATATTATAAATGAGGCCCAAATTTAGAAAATTTGTTGGCCAAGGTCTATTAAAACCGATTAGGAGACCCCTAGCAATAAGTTAGATTCCAAAGTTACAACAATCCAGGGGCGGAGGATGACCAATGTTGTTAACAATTGAAGAAATCAAAGCATAAGTTAAAGGAATCATGTTTGCTCGGCTTTAGGACTTAGGTGGTATGTTGGACCTTTTGCAAGAAGCTTCAAGACTTAGGTGGTAGGTTAGACCTTTTGCAAGTGTTACTGTTCTGATTTTGAGTAACATTTTCTCCATAAGTTCCTTAGTCTTAGAGGAGTCATTGGCAAATAATCTTTTGTTTCTCTTAATCCATATATCGTGGTCAAGAACAACGAATGCTAGCTTGAACAACTTGTAATCACCTTTGGAATGTTCTTGTGATTTAGAAGCCTATGATATAATGTCATACCACTTTGTGTGGGGACATTGCAATCAAAATAATATGAGAGTTTTGTCTATATGATAGAAGAGAATCAATAATTTAAGTAGAGATGGTCTAGGTCTTCTATAAGATACGAGCAGAAGGAGCAGCTCCTATCAGATATTAAGAATTAAGGGAGTCTTTGGTTCCCAACCTCCCTCAAGCAACTAACTATAAGATAAAAGCATTTGAGGGGATCACATCAAAATCCTAAACAAACTTGCTCTAGTCACTTCTAGGGAGAGGTCCCCTAAGGATTTCTTTGCAAGACCTTGTCGTAAAAGCTATTGATGCGGAATCTCGAGGCTAAAGAACCCGAAACTCCTTTAAAACACACATTGGATAGAGCATGGACAAGAAAAAATCTCTAACCCTAATGAACCCCCATTCAAATTTATGAAAGAAAATACATATAATAAGGTTGATTTGAAAACAAGAATAGAAATTCGCCATAAGGGATTACATTGATAAGAATTATATTCTTGATGCAATAGAAGAAGACCAGAAAATCCTCTCTTAAAGAATTCGTTATTCATCTAATTTAAACCTTAAACAATGTTTATTATGAGGTATTTAAACCCCTTGAAAAGAAAGAAACCTCAAATATGTAAAAGACCTTTAAACATGGGCTTCCCACCAAAATAACTAAAGCCCAAAACACAAGTAGTGAGCTGCCAAAACTATGCATCTAACTTTAAATAATTAATTAAACAAGAATGAAATTCTTCTTGCACATTCTGCCCAACTTGAATTATGATACCATTGGCACTCATTGTCTCTTGAGATTCCATGTCGTCTACAACTCGGCCCATGTCGCAGGTGCTAGGAGCCTTCGCAATGGTGCCGGGGTCTATAAGGTTGCATCTTAGTGTTCCTTTTCCATTGATAACCATTGCCTTACCTGGATTTGCCTAATTAATATCATTGTCCACATTTTTTTGGTTCATTGTTTCTACTGGGTTAATATCCAGAGGTGATTGAGCTGGTCTATCCTTGTAAGAATCCAAATCCTCCAAGATCACAACATTGTCTACATTTTCTTTTTGCTGCCTCACCACTAGATTCTCCTTAATATTCCTTATGGTCATTGGCTTCTTAGGGAACCATCTTTGGATTTTACCTTTAGAGAGGGCTTCCATAAGTTAAAAGAGATATAGTACTTAATTAAGTTCCCAAGTTTATCAAGCTTCAAGATCCTAATAGTTTCAGGGAGCTCTTTTCCAATGTCAACCTCTACACATAGTCGTGCATATCCTATTTGCATTAAGTTAGCGGTATTTCCATCCAAGCTTAGAGGCTTACCAAGTCTACTAGTCAAGTGGGAAGGTGAGGTTGAGGAAGGTGGTTTGTTGGAGATAGATGCCACTTTTAACAACGGCGGAAAAGCTAGGCAGGCAAAGTGGTAGGAGAGCTGAATCTGTGGCAGTGGGCTTAAAGTAGAAATATTTTAGCGACAATGGGCTAGGAAACAAGGCTGGAGGAAGTCGGTAAAGGGTTGGGAAAAGGTTGAGATGGCAAAGGTGGTGTATATAGCGAACCTGAGAGACTCTCTACTGTATCATATTTTAAATTCTCATGCTGGTTATAGTTAAATGGGTATGTTACCTGCTTTGAATTGGGTCATCCTTTCCTTATTAATTTTCCAGGCGGAGAACAATCCCTTTTATCCTTTACCCCATCCACTGACTGGATTCAAGATACGAACAAAGTTTCAAAGCTTTGTTTGGTGGGGAGAATTAGAATTCAACGGGAACAACTTGTTTTGATATTATCTCTCATCAGACGACCCAAATTGATTGGTACAGGAGCATACGTGCGTAGGTCAAAATTGGTGTTTCTCAAGTCAGTTTAAGAGTAAAATCTGTGGAGTTGATTGTTCACAACACTATTCACAATTATTGTGGTTTTTGACATTTATCTAGAGCATGTATGATATTATAAACTCTTGTAGGCTTTTAGATGACTTGGTTACTTCCACTAGATGGTGTCTTAACAACTAATTAGAAACATGGCATACCATTTGCTTGGTTTCTTCCATAGGGGTTCATTTCTGTGTAAAGTTACTACAGTTTATAAATTTATGATCACTGGGATTCTTGATTCAGGGTCTACTTGTCTGCTATCCCTTCCTCTCGTTGAATCTTTATCTGCATTTATTCAAGCAACGGCGGTCAAAGCTGGGAAAGCACAACGAAGAGAAGAAGACAAAGAAGAAATGAAGTGTACGTCAAGAATTGAGAACTTATGAATTTAGAGTTTGAGAGACCCTAGGATACGAGAGGCAGTTTGACTGGGAAAAGACAGTATATGGCATGTTCATGTACTTCTATGCTTCTTTCTTCACACGCAGTTGCCTTGCCTGTTGGACACTATTTATATGTTTAATGTATTAAAGTCTAAAAACTTGTCATAGTTTTAAATGCGTAGTGGCCCATCTTAGGCAAACTTTAAGCTAATGCTGCTCCAAATTTATCTTTGGTCCTAGTCTTGACAATATTTGCATTTGCTAGCACATTTATGAATTACAACTTTGTTTTGGCGTCTTCTATGTTAAGAGGCTGATTCTCAGTTATGCAACTCTCTCTAGATTCTTACTGTTCATTATACGTTGATTGGGTGAGAGCTGAAGCGAAGCTGTCTGAGTCATAGGCAGTTTTGCCCCTTGCAATTAGATGCTAAATGTTGGTGTTAAGGCCAGAGAAGATGGCCTTTTTCTTTATCTCCTTTCTTTATCTCCCTTGTTAAGAGATTAGCTCTAGTCTGTCTCTTATGCCGTCAGCCGTAGAAGCTTTTAGGTTACAGAAAAAAAGTGGAAAATTCTGTCACGGACCAAAAAACCTTCTTGCTTATGGTTAAAGTAGTTAAATTGTGCTAAAAGAAACACTTGATAAGTTTAGTACGGAGACTATAGAAAGGCCAAAATAGAAGAAAAACGAAGCCAACAGGCAAAACAATGAGCCCCTGATCAAAGTTCATATAAACACTCTCCACAAACACTCATTAGCTTGAACTCAGGGGGCTAACAAACAATGAGGGAGAACTATGGGAGATGAGTTCAACAGCTGCACTAAGATTAACAGTGGTCTCTTTAGCTACTGTTGTTTCTCTGATCCAACTAGAATAATTTATGACTTTTTTTTTTGATTATTTTGAAAATTTATAATTTATCAAAACATAATTGATATCTTACAATAGATCCATGTTAGAAAGGACGTTTTTAACATGAGAGTCACACATATGGAGATGCAAACATTAGCAATAGTAGAAGATTCCTACGTACAAAACGTCACTTAGAACGATGCTATTTAATCGTTCCAAAGGTCATTTTCCAAAAGCTACTAGATGCGGTGTCGTATAATTGTTATCAAATCTTCTAGGAACTTTATCTGGCTAAGCCTCATCTTCTTGCTTGATCGACAGAGTGGCTTCTATTCAAGTTGTGCATAAGAATCTGCTCTCATGTTCTGTTGATGATTGCATAGAATAGCTAGGGCCTCCTCTTTCTGTTAGGAATTTAGAACTCCTAAACCCACACCCAAGGATTTTTAATAGAAAAAAATATCAGAAAATAATAACACAAGAGAATTTACTTGGAAACTCCCAAACCAGAGAAAAACCACGGGCAATAAGAAGAAAATACACTATATGAAAAATCTTACAATCACACAAATTTTCCTCTCACCCAATCCCCTAATACACCAACACACCCACAAAAAAATACCAAAGACAAACTCTCCAACTCTCACCTCAAAGGAGGAATTTAACTAGAGTCAAATTTGTACTACAAATTCTTTGACTTTGGTTGGTGCATTAAATAAGGAGGTAGCAATCTCCTTATATAGGTAAAAGCCCTTGCCCATTTATTGTCCCCAACCAATATGGGACAACAAAGGAGCCAAACAACTTAACACTTTCTTAGCTCCTTTCCCAAACACCCAGTGGTTCTTCTCCGTTAACAGGGCATTCACCATGTTGCATAATACCATTTTGGAGATGATCCAGTCCGCATTCCTTCTTCTCTTGTTTTTACAGTACCTCTTCACAACAGTGAGTTCCCCATGTTATAATTGTTAGAAAAATCCCTTAGACTTGCAGATTCTTATGAAATAAATGGTCATTTGATTATGATATTTAGTGCTTGGTTTTAGAAATAAATTTAGAGATATTCAAGATTTTCTGTTACATTTCAGCTCTATATAATGAGCGTTGTTTCTTTCAATAATATAATGGTGTTCTACGGCAAAATCTATTTATTTTCTTCTCTTTTATTCACTTATTATACTTCAGCTCTATAAAAACAATAATAACCCCCAATTACGTGATCAAACCTAAGATGAGTTTAGAGTAGCGACATTCAAAATAAAGATGCTTTATAGTCTTTGCATTTTGCTCACATAGGACATTTTTTTAGATGTTCATGTATTTACAAAGCCTATCCTTGGTGTTAAGCTTGCCCTTGATGAGAACATGCACATTCAAACCATACCAGATTGGACCACTCTACATGGGGTATATCGCTACTCAGTTTACTTTTATATGATTTATTAGTAAAATAGCCTAATTGATGGTGTTTCCACCATATCTAATCCTCAATTTGGGGATTTAAGGATATCAGTAGATGATTAGCGAGCTTTGTTCTTAAAATTGCTTAGTGGTGGAGAGTGATGGCCTCTAGTGCAGTGGCCTCATCTCCTACCTCAAGCATTAAAGACCTTAACGCTTGGGCTTCTGATAGTGGTCCTAAATTGGTTCAATTATCATGCCATAATAAGGTCGAGGCTCCATTCCTTATTCTGTAAAAGAAATCTTCTCTATGGAGTTGCTTGAGAGTTGGTATATGCTTTAGTGTTAAAGAGGTATTAGTTTTAGGGTTCTAATTATAAATATTTCCTGGTTTCCCATAGTGAGAATGCACCCATCTAATCTAAAGTGAGTACTTAACAGTTAAAAGCCTCCATTCTCTTTTTAGCACGTGACCTTGGCTATAAATCCTTATAGATGGAATGCCCAATCCCCTTTCCTTTTTGGCTTTGCATGCCTGCTCCCATTTAAATTTTAACAGGTGCTTTGCCTTCAACTTTGCCATTCTAGATGAATCTATTTAGTGTCTTATTGATTACCTTGATAGATTTTTAAGGACCCAAATATATGATGTCTAATAGACATGTAAGTTGCTCAGTACTAATTTCACCAGTGGTATCTTACCCGTCAAAGACAATGATTTGGTTTTTCA
Source organism: Erythroxylum citrifolium (assembly GCA_026284465.1). Taxonomy (NCBI): domain Eukaryota; kingdom Viridiplantae; phylum Streptophyta; class Magnoliopsida; order Malpighiales; family Erythroxylaceae; genus Erythroxylum; species Erythroxylum citrifolium. The sequence goes on along the minus strand of JANKOE010000008.1, from coordinate 55,619,268 downwards.
ACTTGCTAGCCTGCCTTGTATCCTTTCCAGAATAGGTCTAAAGTCCATAAGGGAGGTTCTTTTCGTGTTTATAAGGATACATGAATAAGTGATGGGGGATTTGCATCATTTCCAGCTTATTAAGGATGTTAAGGAATTTGTAAGGGGTTCTGCCCCTCCTGATATCATTAGTTGACTCTTGTTAGTATTTATAGACAAACTAGATAGTTTCCTAAAAGATTCCAGGGCTCCCATTTGTGAATAGATAAGGGAAACCAAAGGCATGCAAGATGTTTTTGCTGAAACACTAATATGGGCAATCAAAGGCCTTCTGGAAGTCAACCTTTATAACACAGTTCCTCATTGTTCTTCATATGTTATAGCCTTTAGGTAGCTCTTACAACAAGAGAATATTATCTCTAGTATATCTTCCCCTGCTAAAGGCTCTTTGAGTACTATCAACTAGTTGTTCCATAACAAGTTTAATCCTATTTGCAAGCATCTTAGCAATTATCTTGTAGACAATATTACAATAAGAAATTGTCCTACAATCTTTTATAGAATTAGGAGTGGGTACCTTAAGAACCAAACAGATAAATGTCTTATTCAATTCCTTCAACGTCTTTTCTTTCCTAAAAAATTCTATCACTGTTTGTGTAAACATAAGTTTGGTTTGGTCCTATTAGATAGAAGTATGCATTGTACCTATAAGGACTAAAGGCCTTGTGGGGATGTAAGCAGAATAATGTTCTTTCCATCTCCTCAGCCTCAAAAGGTTGGTCTAGGCTTTCAGCTAATTCAATTGGAATATGATAATTCACAATTCTCTTTAGTACCTCCAAACTGAATAAGGCTTAAAACTTATGCCTATAGTGTTTTAGTAGAAGTTGTAAGTTTTGGTTCTTATCTCTTTATAGTTGGAGAGGAGATTGTCATTCCTATCTCTCAAGGAGAGTATTTTGTTTGTATTCTTCCTCTCCAAAATGGCTATGTCCCTTTCCTTTAGCCAATTAGCCTTATCTCTTTGCCTCTGGAGAGAAACAATGATTTCTAACATTTCTTTATGGTGTAATAGAGCAATAGCTTCTTTGTTTCTAAGGTGAACATTCTTAGGATCCAAATAGAGCTCCTTTTGTATCTTAACTAATGTCTATTTTGCCTCAGTGATTGCCTTATTAGTCCCCAAAGCTGGGTTCAACGCCTTTGGCCCCCACTTTATCACCTCTAGCTTCCTCATATAGGAAAACATTTTAGTTCCAAGTATTCTTATATTAATTCCTTTAGTAGTTGCAACATTGAAACCCTCTAATCCAAAAAGGAAGTTATTAAATCTAAAGTGGTATATCTTTTATATTGTTTAGAACATATTCTAGATGAGGATGGGACTGTGATCAGATAGTAGATTGCAATTGAAAGAGGCTTTGCTTTCTAAAATTTCCTTAGCCATTCCATATTGACCAAAGCCCTGCCTAGCTTCTTCCTAATAAAACAACGTCCCTATTGTTTGTTACTCTAAGTAAAAAGTTACCCCTCCATCTTTGTGTATGTGACCTAGATTTTATTAATATAGTCTATCAATTCATTCGCATGTTTCCTTAGGTAGATGGTTCCTCCTCTACTTCATTAGCATTTAGTATACAATTAAAATCCCCAGTTATTAGCTAGGGTTCCTTGATCCCATTCCCTATACTTGCTAGGCTATTTTAGAGGTCTGCTCTATGAAATCTATGATTAAAAGTATAGATGATTAACAGTTGGAAACTTACATTAGTGTTCTTTTTATATACTTTGAGGTAAATATATTATTGCTTTACCTTGATAGGTTCTACATCTAACTCCCTTGTGTCAAAAGCTCCTACTATACTTCCATTATAATAGCAGTGGTGATTTGTAAGGATACACTAATTTTCCTTTAAAAGGAAAGGTTTAGCACCATTATTTTCCTTTATTCTTGTTTCAAGGAGTTTGGTCATAAGGGGTCTAGCTTCCTAAATATAATCAATGATCATTCTTTGTTTATTAGGGAAATTAAGCCCTCTTCTATTCCATATTAATGGAGGCATTAATTCTAAAGAGAAGTAGACTTCTTCTTCCACTTGGAGCTTTTCCTAGTTACTCTCTTAAAATTAGAGTTTATCTTAATTCCCTCTAGTCTTTCATGATGATTTAGAGTTTCACTAGATGTTAAATCTGAAGCATTTTCCTTCAACTGGGATCTATTTGGTGAGCTATGAGGTATTCGTTCAATAATGCTCCCTTCAATGGCTCCTTGTTGCTCCATCTCTAGTGTTTGAGAATAGGTAAAGAAGGCCAGAGAAGATTTGGAGAAGTGCGGAGGAGGAGCCAAGGTCACGATCATGACATGCCAGTCATGATCATGACAGAAGCAACCAATATAGGTCACGATCGTAACTCATTAGCCATGATCGTGATAGAAGCCAAACAGGACTAAGCTATGATCATGACTCACTGTCCACGATCGCGACAGAAGCCAAATTTCAAGTGCCACAATCGTGACTCATTAGCCACGATTGTGGTAGGGGTGATAATAGATGTGGGAACTAATTCTGGACTCTAACTTTTTGGGGTTGTTTCAAACATTTTGGCCTAGGTAAAACAAATTTTTTACCCTAAATGGAAAAGGATACAAAAGGAAAACAAAGAAGCCCTAAAAAGAGAGCCTTCATTTGCTACATTTGGAAAGAAGCTAAGGAAGAAGGGAGAAGAAGAGAGAGGAGGAGAGAGGAAGAGGGAGTTGCTACTGCTATCACCATTCTAGTCCACTCCAAGTTATTTTTTTAAAGATGTTCTAAACTCTTTTAGGGATTTGTTCTTGAATCAATGTTAATTTGATTACTTTTGATGTTAATGAGTTAGGTTTCGTGATTGTTTGTTATATTTATATGCTTCGGTAATAAATCGAGAGAGTGAATTGATGGTAAAATGATTAGATTGGGTAATGAGAGTTAAACAATCTAATAGATCACGCAAACAATCAAATCGGTAATATATACGAAGAGAGATCTTGTGTGAGGATCCGATTGTCTATTAAAGTACTTAAGATCTAATTAAATGTGTGGGCTGTTTACTAATTGAGAGATTGCAAATTTCATAATGCAATTCAATTAGGTTTATGATTTAGAGTTAAATAATTATAACTTGAGAGAGAGTAATCACCCTTTGAACTTCTAGGACCGATACCGGATTAACTTAAAAGTGATTAAGTTAACATTAGATGATAAGATAAATCCCCTCTCTCATAATTGGTTAATATTCCTTGTTTGAATCCTCAATTGTTAATTGGTTGCACTTAATTTTGATTTCTTTGTGTTAATTTTACAATTTCACTTTCAATCTATCCATATTCAATTGCTTAATTTTCTGCTCATTTTTATTTTCATTGTAATTACACTTTGAGGCCTTATACATATTAGGATTTGATTAATTCACTAATTCCTGGTAGGATCAACACTTCATATACTATGCTACGACCTGTGCGCTTGCGAAATATTGAGGATTTTATAAGATTAAAACTTGCTTAACAATTTTTTGACGTTGTTGCCGAGAACTTATGATGGTGGACCATCAACTAAGGCCCTTGAAGATTTAGCAAGCACGGGATTTAGTGAAACTCAAGTGGATCAGTCGACCAAAGAAGATGCATTTGAAGACTACATTGATTTGGGTTTTATCATGCAAGTTCATGTCCATGTCAAGCCATTTGGTTTTGTAAAAGCTTTACTCACACTTGAAGAAGATGTAGCCAATGAATCAGCCCAAGAAGCCTCATTAAACATACTCGTCCAGCTTATGGAGAAGCTTAAAACTGAGCTTGGGTGTTGTCTCATTGGATAAAACCCTGGAACTTCACTTAAACAGTTTTCAGCCTATATTTACCACTTTTCGTCGTATTTTCATTTAAAGTTGCCATGTTTTTCGTTTTCCTGTTGAAAGAATATTTAAGGAATGCTTAATTATGTTTTTGGTATGTTTTGGAATGCTAAGGATATGTGAGTTGCCGATTTAATATGGCTTCCCAAATTCTTCCCAACTTTCCATATATAGGTTCGTTTGTGCTTGTTGAAAAAAGGAAGATTTATTACCAAAAAAAATGACTTTCCAGCTCCATTTTGCTGTGAGTTTCGAGGGTTGTTAGTATTCCTAAACTATCACAACGTGGGTTTGTGAGTTTCTCCAAAAACTTTCATCTTCTCTCGACCATTTCCAAGCAGCAGCCGAATCTGACCTTCTAGCACTGTTTTGATCATAACTCAACAACCACTTATCCAATCAGTTCATATCTTATATCATTGGAAAGCTTACAGAAAAGCCTACAACCTTCGTGAAGGGCCTATTTGCCCAATCTGTCTAGTTTTTCCTAGAAATTGATCCCAAAATCCATGCATTTTCCAAACCTGTTCAAATTACCGTGAGCTTGCCCTTCCTTTTTCTTAGGCTAAACAAAAATCAATCCCAAGTTTGTTAATCTCGCCATCAAGTGGTATTAAATCCCGGTTTGTGTTTTTTCAACCCTTTCGATCATGTCACAAGATAGCCAAAAAGATTCACCGTTAACCCAGGAGGAGTTGTTACACCAATTAGAAACATTTCAACTTGAAAATGAAACCTTGAAAGCCAAAAAATTTCCTTTTCACCCTCGTAGAGGACGTGCCCATAGTCCTTCTCTTAGCAACGACCTGCCCATTGAAGTAGTTGATGGAGACTCTGAGGACGACGCTTATGAGGAAGATTTTGGTGATCAATATGAACAGCGAGGGAGACAAAGCGGGCGTGGCAAGATAGGTGGCGCAGGCCGTATTCAGATTGTTGCTAGACATCCTCAAAAGCAACAAGATGATTTTTACAATTTCAAGGTGGAAATTCCAGAATTTGAAG
>JANKOE010000008.1:55459490-55473573 GCA_026284465.1 Erythroxylum citrifolium | reverse complement strand
CCTTTAATGCAATCCACACATATATCCCAGTCAACAAAATCCAATGGAGGTAAGATTTCATTTTTCACTAACCTCTGCACCCTTTCCTTGGATATATGACCTAATCTTTTATGCCACAAAAAATTAGAACATTCAGTATGTGAACTAAGTTTATTTCCTATTATATGGTCAACATGAAATAGAGATTCAGAAAAAATCAATATCAAGATTGAAATGATATAAACAATCAATTAATGTACCAGAACTATAATAGTACTCATGTTTATACAATGAAAAAACATCGTTTCCAATCTTAAATTGAAATCCTACATCATCCATTTTTGCAACAAAAACTAAATTCCTAGCACATTCAGGAACCTAAAGACACTTTTCTAGATCTAAGTAACACCTAATGTCCAAGACCAATCTGCACGTCATAATGCCCTCTATCCGTGCCTTCATTATGTTCCCTATATACAAGAACTTTTCAGTTCCGTTTATGGTCTGGATTGAAAGGAATCCCTGTTTAACATGTGATACATGAGTAGTTACACCAAAATCTAACCACTAGGTATTCTTAGGCACTTCAATAAGATTTGATTTAAAACATACTGAGACATAGTATATACCTTTCTTTTCGAACCAAGCCTTTCTTTTAGGACAATCTTTCTGAAAGTAACCAGGCTTTTTACAGAAGTGGCACCTCTTATCTTTCTTGATTCGACCCTTATTAACTTTACTGAGAGCTTTGTCCTTATCTTTGCCTTTCTATCGTGGTTTATTCTTGCTGCCACTAGCATCTTGATGAAACATGAGATGAACGGAGTGTTCCTTCATTTTCTTCAATCTCCCTTCATCCTGAACTAACATGGCCTTAATTTCTTTAAAGTTCCATTTTTCTTTAATAGTGTTATAATTCACTTGGAACTGGCCAAACTCTAGAGGAAGTGAGTTGATTATAAACTGTACCAGAAAGGACTCACTCACATCCATATCCATGGATTTCAGCTTTGTAGCGAGGTTTGACATGTGAGTTATATGATCGTGAATAGGCTGTGACCATTCAAACTTTTTGGTCGTTAGCTCACTCATTAAAGTCCCTACTATGGACTTGTTAGCTATATCTGATTGAGTGCATTCCTTAAGCTTTAATATGAACCCCTTTGCATTATCCGTCTTAGGCATTAATGGCTTCACATTTTCTGCGATTGTCATTCACATCAATTTCAAACTAAGCCTATTAGACCGTTCCCAAGCCTCATAATAGGACTTGTTAGTTTCAGAACTAGTCTCCGTTATGGCTGCAGGCCTTACATCTGAAACTATGACCAAGTCCAAATCCATTACACCCAATTGGAACTAGATTTGTTTAGACCAGTCCCTATAGTTCAGACCATTGAACTTGATCAAGCCATTGCCTAAGGCGAACAAATTAGTAGATGCTACACATACAACATATAGCCCACGCATTAATGCTTTGAGTAAACCTCAATGGATTCAAACTAACTAATACATTTTCATTATGCATTTAAATTCTCCTTTGGGTGAAATTTAAATATATAGTTGTAACCTATTATAATGCATATATATAGTTTATTATAAGGGACAATCAATCATATTCTAGTCAACATGCATGTTATCGTTGGATATACAATCATATTAACCAAATATGCTGATAAAGTCCCTTTAATGTCATTAATTATAAGCAATGATCCACCTTTGGGTGACCTCCTAGCGTTATAATTAATTATCTCAATTGTTCAATTCAACCTTTATGTCATTTTAGCATCATATCATAATAAACAATTTAAACCATCACAATGAAATGATTAATATTTTTAAGCTAGGCCACTTTGTCGACTAACAAGCTTTCCATGCAATAAACATTTAATTGGACAATTATCATACATGACAAAATTTAATTTAGTTAGTTTGGTCACTTTGGTGACTAACAAACTATTCTAAATTACCATTATATCATGTAGCACATGCATCATATAATAGGAAAATTTAATTCCAAATATTACATAATATAAAATATTCAATGTACCAAAGAAATATATAATATGGCACTGAATTTCAAAAATATATATTATGTATAGAAAATAAATCAATTATGTATTAAATAATCCATTATAATTGGGCCTTAGTTATTTACTAACCCAATATATCCTTTAATAGCGTAAAGACCCAAAAAATCAGTCCATAATCTGATTTTTGGGCCTGGAAGCCAATTTGGAGAGTGTAGAGCACGCGCCAGCATCAACTAAGGAGCGTCTGGCCAATCGTCTGCCTATTGACACATGTGCCAGACGCTGTACCATCGTCTTCCTTCGATGCTTTTGTTTTTTTATTTCTTTTATGGATTCTTCTTAGCAAGTCCTTTCTAGAATCCTCTCTTGCGTGAACCAACAAAATGTAATCCACCATTGTCTTCTTCGGTAGTCATTACGACACAAAACTCTTTTATTTTTCTCACTCTAAACCATCCAACCACCATCCTGTGTTTGGTTTCTTTCTACTATATCTTATCCTTCATCTTCGATGATTGTTGAAAATTTCATTACTTTTCAACAACCTTAAACGCATATCTCAACACAGTAACATAACGGTAAGTACATGCATGACATTATCAACATAATGTATTTTGCATGATTATTATTTTCATGGAATTGTCATATACGAAACAGACATGAATCATACAGACATACAACAATTATTAACGATGTTGATATAAAACATAAACACAATCATACGTTAAAATTATACAATACCGTGCTCTTAAATAGAACGACAACCATGGTGTACGACAGACAACAATAATGCAACACCGATGGATCTGATACCAATTGTAAGACATTTATGGATCGACAATTATTTACATCATACCTGTATCCATGATTATTTGTAAGATGTTGACGTTCTTGGTACAAGTTTATTCCCTCTTTTCCTTTCCTTCTTTATTTTGTTTCTTCAATGGTTCAGAATACTTAGATTACATACATAAGTTTTTGTTTCTAAAACTTATATACTCATTCATCAACCATCATATTGGTTCACCAACCATTATGTTGGTTCATGTATGAAAGAGAGAGGGAAAGGGTCTTTAACCCATTTGAGTTCCATTATTTTATACCCAATAATCATTATCTTGGGTGCTTTTCATAGGACTCAAATCTATAAGTCACATGGGTCATTAAATATTCTAACATTTCCATCATGCTAATGCACATCCAAGGGGTTATATTCGATGATCTAAACAACATGGAAATGCAAGAATTAGTGAGGGGTGTTTGGAATAGCCAGAGCCAAGAAAATTCCCTCCCATGCACTTTCAACGACCATTTTTCTCTTGAGAACTTTTTATGGTCCATTACTCACCCTTTTTTCCACCATATTGAATTTCCCTCCGAACACCCGTGTTTCATCAGCTCCATATGACATCTACATGCTTCGCTTTTAGCCGTGGAACGTGAGCCTAAATTCGACATAGTCCAAAGTTAATAGGTTTAGCTTGATTTGATTAGGCTTTAGGCTTGAGTTTGAATTTGAGTTTTTTTTAATACTTTTAGACAGGGCTTGTTCGGATTTAAATAACCTAAAAATTATAAGCAAAATAATGTTGTTTTCATATTTAACTTTTTTAAAAATAAAAAAATTAAGATCGAACCAAGCTTTAGCCTAACAAAGCTTGATAAGGCTCAAGCTTAAGCTCAAGCTCGAGTGCCATTAGCCCGAATGAGCCTCGAATACTTGGGTTTGTCTAGTTCATTACCATCCTTAATCATTCTAAATTAGTTAAGGTGGGCCTTTGAATGCACATTTGACCATTATTTTTCAAACTACAGTAACAGATTGGTAAGGGTTCAAAAGTCTTATATGGCTAAAAAATAAGTACAAAAACTTATGATGTTATTTCTAATAAAGATATAGGATAATATTGATGAACATAAAGTAATATTTTAAAATTTAAAAAGGACAAAAATAAAAGCGCTAGTTAAAATTAGTCTTTGATGTTAAAGATTGTTAATGATTATGGGGAACAGATTACCTGTTCCTATTACTTTGTTCTTATCTTATTTTATAAATATCCATCCATACAATAAATGGGACCAACAAAAATTAAATGGGTAGATACTCATGAAATATGATAGGAATAGAATAACAGAAATAGATGATCTGAACCCTGATTAGGAAAGAACCTCACGATGACATCACTTGACCTTCTTTTTGGTTCTTGAAATATGCAAAACCACTATACAATATTTGGAATTTGACTTTGAAGCCAGTTCATAGAAGGCTAAGAGAATTTCTATACCATATATTTGGTTCACATAACCAAACATATGTTGGGGCCACTTGTTAATAGCCAAAACTAATTCAACCAATTTGAACCAAAAAGTAATTCATCTGATAAGTGAAAGTAGCCTAGAAGTAAAAGCCCACTAAATGTTTAGCTAGAGAATTCACAAATAACAAAAGAATAGAATTGTAAGAGAAATTTGTTGAATTTGTGGAAGTTCAAAATGTGAAAGTTAAGAAAATAGTGGAAGACAGTTAACAGGAATATAGCCAAGTGGGCTAGAAGTTCGGAAAATAAAAATAAGCTTCTTATTAAAAAAGACAGAGAAATCATTAAAAAAGAAAGAGAAATCGCCAATTTAAAGTCTAAAATGACAAGACATTTATAAATAGTCTAGAATAAGATGTTCAAGAAATAGTGACAAATAGTTAGCTAGAACGTAAGGAAGTAAATAGTTATAATAAAAATCTGCTTAAATATAAGAGGACTATAAATTCCCCATAACTTGGACAACAAGGAGGACACATTTAATCATAAGACAATCTCTATAGAAACAAACAATTCCAAAAACACTTTGTCTTTTTTTTTCCAACTTTCTTTAAATTTTGTATTCATTTTAATTACCTCAAATTCCTTTTGCAACTTGAATTTTCTCTTTTTCCTAAATCAAATTATTTCTTTTTCCACACATTTAAGCATTTTGGTAACTTAAAATTCTATTTTAAAGGTTTTTTGAAGCCCACTTATATTGTCAATAGGAAGTCAAACATAAATTATGGGTGAATTCTTCCCTGACATGCCAAAATTCTAAATTAATAGCCAACACAATCAGTGTTCGTTGTCTATAGTCCTACCAAGCTTCTTACAGATAATGTGCCATTTTGAGCATGGCTTATTACTCAAGGTGTAGAAGAACACTTCTGAGTTTAGGCCTACAATTACAATTCTTTCAACACATTCCCTGAAATCACCTAATTAGTTTATTATAAGTCAAGTACGTACCAATGAAAGTTCTATGGATTAAAATTAGGTTGCCCCATAAATATTTCCATTGGAAGTTGTAATTGGACCATAAACAATAAGGAAGTGTTTAGAACGTACACTTACATTTTAATGACATCTTGGAGAGATATCATGATATCAACACAAGTAAAGGATTTGAGCATTGATGTTCATTGTAAAACTATGTAGGCTATGATGGCAAATACTGTTCCGTTTCCTGGTCAAGGAAGCATACAATCAGTATTCGAAGAGAATTCAGAAATTGGTGGAAGCCCTCTCGAGGCTTTAAGTTTTACATAGTTGATTTGATGCAAAGAAATGTATCAAATTTTTATGGCCATAGTTTTAATTAAATTATGCATGATGGCGGAAATGAAAATAAGCAGTGACGAGAAAAAAAATGAAAGAAATTGCTAGATGATTAGTAGCCATTTGGAAGCAGAAAACATGCAGCACGAGAGTAATTATTAAATTATTAGTTAGTCACTTTTTCTTGCCAACTTATTTTTCTATGTTTGTATCTTTGTAGTATATTTTTTTTACATGAAAAGAAAGAAAAAACGAAAAATTACAAAATGAAATGAGGGAAACAAATCCCCCGACCTATCCTCTGAGAGGAAGGAAAGGCACCCCGTGGGTATGTTTTGTAATGTAGTGTTCCCTAGCTCAAACTGAGCGGCAAACTTGACAAGCCAGGTTACCCTCTCTGTGAATATGGCGCGGGAGAACGACCCAGTTCTAACTAAAGAGTTCATTGATGTCCTGATGTTTGATGTTTGTAGTATATTTAAAATGCCGTGAGCCATATGCTGCTTAGTTGGCTTTTCCAGGACCCTCATCCTTAGGAGTCCGGCATTTAAGTCTATGGTGTCCACAAGCTAGCTAACAAAAAGAAAAAGGGTTCCGCCGGTTTCCTGTTTGACTAAGGGACTGTGACTTTGGCGCAGTCTCCTTCTGAAGAAAAAGAAGACATTTGGTTAAAAAATACTCAATTTTTGAGGGCCGGGTTTTATTTGTTGAATTGATGTTTGAACGTTTGAGCTGGCACATTATTGTATCATGACCTTCGCTTACAAACACTTAGCTCAACTAATTGTAGGTCGAGACAAGTTCGCTTCAACGTTGGAATGATCGTCAAACGTTAACCTGAGCTAAAATTAAGCCCAAAATGCATTGCATTAGGTGGCTTGTCTCATAGCATTTATAATTTCGGAATATGAGCTGGAGAAATGTCGATTGACGAAGTTTTCTTGTATTGAAGCTACTAGATAATTCAAATCAATATTGTCATCTCTTCTTTGTTTTTCACAAAACCAGATTCAGAGTTGAAGAAGATAGATGCATGTTATACATTGCCTTGTCTTACGTTGTCTCATATATATGAAACGAAAACAAATCAAAGTGTATTTTCCACCATCAGCCTAAATGAAGCACTGCATGACAAGGTCATATTACGCGTTTACTTATTCAGATCCAAGCATAGTTTCAGTTCCAGTATTCTTTCCAGTTTTAGCTCTAGTATTCTTTCTAATTGGAAAATCCTATATCTGGCCAAGAACTGATCATGCAATAAACTACAAGTTGTCTTGTTATAATGTATGGACGTAAACTTGTCTCAGATTGCAATTTATAGTTATCTACTATGTCCTAGGTGACATTTGTTTCAAAGCTTTCCTTTCAAAGAATAATATTCTTTTATATTCTTCAAAAAGAAGTATAATTACATTAATATTAACAAAAATATATTTTTTGTTTGAAAAATTAAAATAGAATATCATAAATAAAAAATATAGCTGAAAATAAAAGTAAAATCAATTAGTCCTTCAATTCATAATGTTATCCTTTATCTGTAAATTAATAATGTCCTATAAAAATTTAATTGTTGTGTATCAATTATAACATTCTTTTAGTACAACCACTAAATGCTTTAACAAAATTATCATCAAAATAACCTTATAAAATAGCTGTTTAATTTCTCAAAAGATCACTTATATTTAATTTTAAAGTTTATATAACTTGATAATTAATAATTAAAAATAATTTTAATATATAAAGTACATAGAGTGAAAAAAGTTTACATTATAATTAATGATCAACTATAGAGAAATGAAATTAACTACTTATCAGAACTTGTATTGGGAAATACTATTTAATTATAATCTTTAGAAAATTAAAAAAAAAAGAGGATTATGTTGAAGAATAGGATAACATATGCCAACTACATAGTAATATTTAGTGACCATAAGCTTAATCCCAAACTGAGAAGGCATGTGTCAATCGGCTGTGGCAATTAAAAAGTTACATTTTGAGTCTTCATTGAAAAGTTTTTTTTGCTTCATCTCCTGGAACAAGACTCTTCCCTTGTCAATTCCTTTTCACTAAATATAATTACAACAAAACAGAGCTTTGGCCCCATTTTTCTTATGACGAATTCTAGATTCGTGATAGAATGTCAAAGTTTTTGCGACATTTTATGAAATTGTTGCTAAATAAAGCTATTTTGCGATGAATTCCTCGACACCATAATTGTCACTACTCACTAAAAGGATTACTTTTGGCGACGAATTGGAAAATCGTTACCACAAGTTAATATTAAAGATTTTATATCTTATGTATTTCTTTGGAGAATTTTTGATGAATTTTTGTGTGTGATAGTAATCGTAAAAATAATAATGTAAAAAGATAATTTTGTAATGATAAGTGTGCTTAATAATCCTAAGGTTAATTATAATTGAAATTTATATGATTTATCTTATTTTTCATTTTCTTTTTGTATAAATTTGTTTAGATAGCTCATGCATTGAAACTCTATAAATTTGTTTGAATATATGGATTTATAGACAAGTAGTTATTTAATGACACCTATTGTACACAGTACTACACATTGATCCATTCATAAAAAAATTTCATGAAAATAGAATGGAGCATCTAAAAATTGTAAAATGTTTTCAAATTCTTAAACATATTGTTGAAAAACATATGCATAGTTGGTGATTTAAAATGAAAAGTAAATATTTTTTGGACATAAAAAGATAAAAGTACCTAAAATTTTAATTTTAATAAGATCAAAATATCATAAATTTAAGCTTATTCACAATCATTAATAATTATTGACAATAAAATAATAATACATTTAAATATTGAAATGTGGTAAGCAATATAATATAACGATATATAGTATATAAGTACTACAAGATATTAATTAGAAGTTTAACAATTCTTATAGACAAAATAATAAATAAAGATTCATGCCTAATATTTCACTGAAAAGGAAAAAAATAATTTGTTTTTGGATTCCAAGTGACATTAGACTAGGTAGAAAAGGTAAAAGGCTTCCTAATGTCTAGATTCCTAAGAAGGCTCTTTGCACATTCCAAGCCATCAATTGAAACATTTAAAGATCTTCCCTCAAGGTTTGGCTTGCTGACACCCTCTTCCAATAAATTCTTTGCTTTAGCGAAATTTGCAGAAGATGCAGTCAACGATTTCCCAGACGCAGTATGGATAAAAGTATTAGATGAACTATATGTACTATGCATTTCACCTAATGAGCAAACAATATATGAAATGCATAGTACATATAGTCTAATGAGCAAACAATATAGAACAATTGAAGCTAAATCAAATTGTATTAGGAACCCAAATTCGAACACATGCATACTTAACTAATAAAATCCATCATCTTCATAATGAACATATAATTTTTGCAATCGATCACTTTTCCAAATTATCCAATTTTCTTAATCTTGTACGGACCATCGGGACATTGCCACCACCTTCAATTCCATTTATGTTGTCTTTAAGATTCGAGGAAGCTTACAACATATAGTAAATACAATCAGATGTTCATATAATAGCCTCTTAATAGAAAATGAGATACAAATAATTAAAGAAGAGAGGCAATTCAGATGATACTAAGAACCTTCAAGAAGAAGATTTACCATTGAAGTCAAGCGGTGATTAGACTTTAATGAGAAGATTAGATATTCATTGATTTGTTCTTCACCAGGGAGAATTTCGCCACATTTGTCCTAGTGGAACCTATTTTTGCCATCAAAAACTAGTTACCATGTCAACATTCCGAGATGAATTACTATTAGCAATTTTGTTCTGAAAAAGTCAATATAAGACCTTTTATTTGAATGTTCCAACATTCTAGCAATGTTAATTTTGTGATCTATCAAGCGAGACTGTATCAGCGCAGACCACCCGCCTACAAATATTGTTCACTTTGGGTTGCCCCTGGGGCCAAACCCCTCACGGTTTTGCTCTTCCCACCTTTGGGAAGACGTAACTAGTGTGGGAGAGGTATCCATACCCTTATAAGGCATACTTCGTTCTCCTCTCCAACTGATATGGGATCTCACACTCTCCACCCCTTCTTAGGGCCCAGCATCCTACTCTAGCATATCGGGTCGGGAACCAGCTCTGATACCATTTGTAATAGACCTTTTATTTGAATGTTCCAACATTCTAGCAATGTTAATTTTGTGATCTATCAAGCGAGACTGTAACAACCCAGACCACCCGCTCATAGATATTATCCGCTTTGGGTTACTCCTCACGATTTTGCTTTTCCCACCCTTGGAAAAATGCGTCTTTAGGGGAAGAGGTATCCATATCCTAATAAGACGTATTTCGTTCTTCTCTCCAACCGATGTGGGATCTCACACTCTCCACCTCCTTAGGGCCTTACCCTCTTTAGGGCCTAGTCTTGTTGGCACAACGATTCCGGTACCGGCTCTGATACCATTTGTAACAGTCCAAACCACTCGCCTACAGATATTGTCCGCTTTAGGTTGCCCCTAAGGCCAAACCCCTCATAGTTTTGCTCTTCCCATACTTGGGAAGACGTGTCTCTAGGGGAGAGGTATCCATACCCTTATAAGATGTATTTCATTCCCCTCTCCAACAAATGTGGAATCTCACAATCCACCCCCTCTTAGGACCCATTGTCCTCGTTGGCACAACGGGTCGGGTATCAGCTCTGATACCATTTGTAACAGCCCAGACTACCCGCCCACAGATATTATCTACTTTAGGTTGCTCCTAAGGCTAAACTTCTCACGGTTTTGCTCTTCCTACCCTTAGGAAAAACACATCTTTAGGGGATGAGGTATCCATACCCTTATAAGGCGTACTTCGTTTTCCTCTCCAACTGATGTGGGATCTCACAGAGACTACTAATATGATAAGGTTGAGAATGTTAAGTGTGTATGTACTATGTTTAGGGGAGACATAAACATCCGTTACAGCTCCCAATTATGATTGCTTCTATGTACATAAGAAAAAAGAAAACTTAATGTGAGTCAAATTTTCTTCATATGAAGCAATTAACCATTCCTAATTAAGTTGAATATCATGGTTCCAATTTATACGTTTGTTACCTATATATGTTTTGATACCTTGCTAATATTTCTAGTGTTGATCATTTTTCTTTTAATTGTTATGTCTAATCACAATCTCATTAAAAGTTGGAATGAAGTCCTTTTGATGGATACATTAAAAATGTATAAGTGGTAGAGATTTGGTGTAAAAGCAATCATATGGTAAATATGTACATAAACAGTAGCAGAAGTAGCCTTGATTCTCTAACAGACCTTTCATTAAACAGTTAGCAGGTTTCCTCAAACAAGCATGGAAGGTGGAAAAAAAAATTCAACCCATACACATCTAAAACAAAACACATTTCACCATCTTGCAAACACAAACACAAACACAAACAAAAAACCATATACCATTAGCAGAACATAAAACCAACATAAACTCCACAACATAACCAAAAACAATGCACAAAATGGACGGTTCTTCAAAATGTAAATGAAGAACAATACGAACACAAGACATCATGTTTCACAGAGAGTGACGATCACAAAATAGGAGACGATTATAACAAATCAGGAGGTGACGCTTCTTCGACAGTAAACTAAGAGAAAATTGGTTCGACTAACACGAAAATGAAAAGAGCTTCATTTTCATTTTAATAACTTAGTAGAAAATGACATAATTTTTTTTTTGTTAAACTAAACAATGTCATTTTTAATTAATTAAGAAGAAATGCATCAATTGGAGACAAATCATAAATCTGTTGCCAAATGGTGGCCCAGTTCAATTTGAGTAAACCTTTGGTGACAAAATTATATATAATATATAAATTTATTATAATAGTATCGAATTTTATATATAAAAAAGATAATTATGATTAAATAGACCAATATATTACGAAAGTAAGAGATGAGAAAATTTATATATTATCTATAAAGTCATAAATCATTATACTAGTTACAAATATTATCTATACATTTATATAACATTATAAATGATTTTCATATATAATAATTATTGAAATTTAATAAAAATAATTGCATTATAGTAAATAATGGAAATCAATATCAAATATTAATATAATATTCTTAAAAATTGAATTTAATATTATTCATAATGATTGTAAGTCTAAAAGTAAATTTCTTTAAGTATATTGTTATCTAAAAATTTTATAATATATATGACTTGACAATTTTATGTGGTATTAGAAAACTCTATTTATTATGTGTAAATTCTTTACTATTTTATAAAAATGATATATTGCAAAAAGTTAACAAAATTGGAAAATATGAAATATCTATAATATTGGCAACAAATTTATAAATTCATCTCCTAATATATAAGTTTTAGCGATGATTTTGAAAAATCGTCGCCTATTGTTTAACATTTCAAAAAATTTTCTCAACATGTTGCAAATTGTTGCAGAGATTAAAAAATTAGAAGAAAGGGAAAAGACAGAACTTTTATTGTTAGTTAGTGTTGAATTTTTAAAGCCTATAAAGTGTTTAATGAAAGATATCTTAGGTTTTTAGTGTTCTATTTTGATAGGGAAGGAAATACCTTTCAAGGTTACTTGTTTCGTAATTAGATTCACCAAAGCACATTAACTTTATTGCTTATTATTGTAATTGGGAGCTTAGGTTTCTATTTAATTAAATTTAGTGTTAGTATTCGAATTTAGTATTACTTTCTACATCATATTGAAAGTTATTCAAAGTTAAAAGAAAAAGCTTGCTTATTAGAATTTAGTATTAGAAGGTTGAAGTTCTTTTTGCAAATTAAACATGTGTGCAATGTTGTTTTTTCAAATTAAACATAGGTGTAATCAAAGAAGGTTGGAAGGCGTAATGTTCTTTTTGCAAAGTTTACATATCCAATAGAATTTTAATACTTAATTGAAAAAGATGTATAAATGAATGTGTAAATAAAGTTTACATGTCTAATGGAATTTTAATACTTAAAAGCAAAACATGAAAACAGTCTTAGGAGTTTCAACTTTGAAATTACTTCATTCTTGAGGTTGACAATCAAAAGAGCTTAATGTTAATTTTGAACTTCATTTCCAAGTTTTCATAACGTCAAAAATTCTTGATTTGTGTTTTGTGTATAAACTTCCTCAGCCTTCCTACCTAAGAGGTCCATATATGTTAGTTTTGGTGGTTTTAGGTTGAGTTGAATATATATACTTTCTCAACATTGTTATGTATATTATTATTTATGTATATATTAGTTTGTGTGGTTTTTAGGCTAAGTTTTGTGTATTTTATTGTTTATGTAAATTTTAAGAATATTAATACAATAATAAGCTTACGAAGAGAACAAAATTCATTAGTTTTCTATCTCATTGTCAAAGCACCTATATCTTGCTGAAATTAGGATTACGGCGTTGCATGCAAAAGATATAAACACAAAACTATTAAATAAGTGTATTATATTAAATTTTCATTTTCGTAGGCCCTATTTTGTGTTGAATAGCGTTGAATATCGTCTAACCTCGTCCTTCTTCTTTGTAGTTTGCAGTTGTTCATCCATTGAAGTAAGCCGTCTAACTATAGTGCTTTTTTGAATTCAAACTTAGGTTATGAACTTGATGTGCTTAATCAAGAAGTAATAACATTAGAAATTCACGTATAATTATGGACGATACTTTGTATAATAAACCCCTACAATGATATATAGGATGGAAACTTGTGATGCAACTCCTATAAGACTTATCGGTGAAATATTCCATAAGCCTAAGAGTCACAATGAGATCTTGCTTTCTTAATTCATGTGGGGTAACAATGCCATGTACTATAGTATTTGTTTGAATTCTAACTTAGGTTATAAAATTGTGGTGATTGATCAAAAAGTGTTAACATTAGAAATCATGTATAACTATGGAAGTTCCTTTGCATAATTGGTAAGATTCAAATCAGCCTAAAATAATTGACCTACTCAGAATATTAATATAGCAAAGTGGAGTAGGGTCGTCTCCTCAAGGAATGATAGTTTATCTTTTTTAAACAAATAAGTAAAAGAAAAAGGGTTGGAAACTATGTTGAAATGCAATATTAAAAATAAAAAAATGAATTGATTTGAAATTCAATCAAAAAAACTTCTAATGAAAGGGATTTATTTCTACCTTGATTCTTGCAATTGATTATTGACGCAAAAGTAATTCAATACATTCATGAATAAATTGGTTCTAGTTATTAAGAACATATTTATAATAATCAATCTTTCCTTACCTTGTATGGTAATCACGAACAAATCGAATAATTACTCCCTAATTGAAAGAAACCCCTAGGGGCATCTCGTAGGATTTAGCATTTCGATAGCCTTAAGATTTAGAAAGACCCAATTCTAACAAACAAACTCAACAGATAGTTTTTGTTGGGTCCCGTTCCCGAAGTCTGACCTCAAGGGTCGAACCACATTCCCGAGACCCAACGATCCAAACCGGAAGCGAAAACGCGAGCGGGAACAAAATAG
>JANKOE010000008.1:55434708-55450211 GCA_026284465.1 Erythroxylum citrifolium | reverse complement strand
TCACTGATCATACTTTGGCAGAATATAATAGTGATGAAGAGTCGAATCATAATGTAATTAATGATGATGATTTTTAAGATCATGATTATGATGATTGAAGGTTAAAAAAGTGTTGTTTATATTGTTTGAAATGTATTGTTGATGTTTGAGTTATGTCAATGTGTCTTTTTGATTTTTTCTTAATATTTACATATAAAAATAATGCTGAAATAAGCAAACATGAACTACCCTTTTGATACAAACATGTCTAGAAACTTTGGCCTCATTTCATTTCGGCAACACTAAAATAAACAGAGACAAACTATGTTGATGCGAATTGTTGATGTTTGACTTATGTTTATTCAAAATGTTGATGCTTGATTTATGTTAATGTGAAATGTTGGTGTTTGAGTTATTTTTATGTAAATGTTATTGTTTGAGTTATGTTTATGCAAAATGTTGATGTTTAAGATATGTTTATACAGATTGTTGATGTTTGACTTATGTTTACGCGAAGTGTTAATGTTTGACTTATGTTTATCCAAAATGTTGTAGTTTGAGTTTTATTTGAAAGAATTGTTGATGTTTGAGTTATGTTTATGTATATTGTTGATGTTTGAGTTACGTTAACACATAATGTTAATGTTTGAGCTATGTTTATGCACAATGTTGATGTTTCACTTATGTTTATGCGGATTGTTGATGTTTGAGTTACGTTTATGCATATTGATGATGTTTGACTTATGTTTATATGTAATGTTGATATTTGAGTTGCAGATATCCAATATAATGGCACCTAGTAGAAACAAAGGAAAGAATGTGGCAACTATCAAAATTGTTCCTCCTCTATAACAACCAGATCAATCCAACCTTAGCCAACAACAACAATCGACTTCATCCATTAATGAAGCAGGTCAGCAACAACCTCCATATGCCTTAACTAGTACTAAGGGATCTTCAAGTCTGTTAATTTTTACCACCTATAATTAGACTTATGCGCAAATATATATTTACATGTTTAATGTGTTTTTTCTTATCATTACTTTTTGTTATCGGGTTCCAATACGACCATAAAAAAAGAGGCAGAGATATCACTAAAGATTGTGAGTTGCAACACATGAATACTGCAATGCAAAGCAAGTTGTTTGTACATATTGATACCTCACAAGGTTGTTTTGTTGACAAGATCTAATCAGCAAAATTGTCTTGTGAGTTAGGGGTCATTGCCAAGACTGTTACATAATGCTTTGGAAAAAGTTTTGATAATTTTTCAATTTAGTTAATTTTATTTAAAGATTAATTTTACTTTTACTCGTTGTTCATAGATGAAAGCTCAATATAATTGATATCGACATCCCTAAAGTTTCAAACTGTGACTTCACTGTTGAAGCAAAGGGCTAAGGATCATCAATATTGACTACATAAACACTACAAGTCTTTTCCTTTTGATGAGGAGGCAAGGAGACATGTTCCTGAACAGATGTCTCCAAAAACTTGGAGTCAAATGTGTGATTATTTGGCCTCTGCCAACGTTAAGGTTTATCTTCTTTCCTTTCTCATTTGCTTTCATTAATCTTGTTACATAATTTAATGAATATTTCTTTTCTTTATTTAGGAAAAGTGTGAGAAAGTCAAGGTTAATAAAGGAAAAAATGAAAACTTCTCACAACCAAGGCTCCAAATCATTTGTTTTCGTATGAAATGAATATATGTAAGTTCTTTGTTTAGAAGTTATAATTATATCAGTAAATACAATATTATGTATTTTGTTTTCAATACTTTTCTATAAAATAAAGTGAGAAGGAACTATATGAATAAAAACGAGATACGATCACACTATATAAACTCACTCGCTATAAGGAAGGTCAAGGATGGATGTCAGAAGAAACATAAAATAACTGTATGAGTATAAAAATTTGTTTAATTTTTATGTTTATTTATTTATGTAGTACTAACTAATAATATTTGAATTGAAAATTAAATTAGTTTTTAAATTTTAGAATAAGATGCAGGAGTTGTTTTAAAGATCATTGTCTGACGGAAATAAGCCTAATAAGAGGAGAACCAGTCGCTTAAGGTTAAATTAGAATATAATGAATAAAAGTTAGAAAGTAATGAATAAAAGTTGATCAAGTTTGAAAAGATGGTCAAATAAATAATTGGCTTTAATTATGTAAGCAGTAGTGGCTATGAAAACAATTCTTAATTTGTAAATAACTATTTTTGTTAACGTTTGTAACTAACATTTAATGATATTTTATTGTTTATATAAAATGATTATAATTTCTAATTATTATTAATTATTTTTCGTATATTAAATTATAAAACAAAATATCTAAATATTACATACAATAACATAGATTAAAAGGTCACCAATAATTATGATTAACATGATAAAATTTTTAGTAATAATATTTATTAAAAATTTAAAAACGTGGCCAAAATAATTTGTCTACGTTTTTAAAATTGTCGTCAAAATTTTTAGTTATGCTTTGAAAAACGTTACCAAAAACTATGGCTATGTGTAGCAGGCAAAAAAATTTTGCTACTAGTAATATATGGTCGCCAATAATTTTGGGCAACGATTCAAAACTCGTCGCAAAATATTATTACCTACTTTTACAATAACGTAGCTAATAACCTTTATCCACAAAAACTAAGCAGACAAAAATATCAGTGACAACTATTTGTCGTATCATCTCGTATCTCTTTTTGCTACTTATTCAAATCATAGCAAAAAATATTTGACCATGATTTGGCTAAAATGTCGACAAATTGGACGAAGATTTCGTCGCTAAAAGCCCCTCTGTTGTAGAGCCTTAAGACTTGGATTTTGAAAGCGTTTCTCGGATGATCTTTGGTAAACTTATTTATGATTTACTCAGTATCTAGATTAGATAAGGTCGAAACGTATCTTCATAATTCTTAAGATGGTTATTGAGGATTTGATAAGTTATGTGGATTCGTTAAATTGAGAGGGGAATGATTCCTAGGTATGCAGAAACATCCGGGCCAGACGATGTGGCCTAAAGGTGCGGCACTGGTCGTACGAGCGAACTTACCTGTGGATCCTAGTGCTTCAAATCTAACCTTTTTACGTTTCTGATTGGGCCTACAATTTAAAGACCAATGAACAACGTAGTTGTCCTTTATCAAGTGGTTTGGTAAAGAAAATGATAAAGCGTTGACAAGTTTTAAGCTTTCCACGTATCCATACGCTGAATAAGTGGATGTTTACTTGAGGATTGACGAATGTGATATGATGAAGAAAGTTTGACAGGTGGGTGAAGTTACTCAGTTATCACGATTTCTTATTGGGGATGTGTTCACGCTAGACTAGATTGACCTCAATATTCTAATGTGAGCTTTGAGTTATTGGGGTGGTTTTGATATTCTTTTTCCTCGAAAATGGTAACTTTGTACTCCTCTAAGGTGTTTCTTTCTTCCTTGATGGCTAACCGTAAGTTTAGAATGAAAGAATATGAAAGAGCTCCTATAATTGAGTCCAGATCTTCTGTTTAATATTATGGTGTCTTATTGTGTCCAATAAATCTCAGCCATTTATTTATGTGGAATCTGCATAGGACTCATGTGGGTCCCACAAAATAAATGGCTGAGATTATATAAGACAGAATAAGACAGAGTAAAACTGGACAGAGAATCTGGTTTCCCTATAATTATAGCTCACTGTATTTATTTATAAGCTATCCTGACAGAAAACACGGTCTAAGATAAGTCTCTTAGAAACTCAAAACTTAAAGCATAAAAGTTGTATATCTCTCCATCATCTTTTACATGGACATTTAAATCATCTTAATTAGAGTCAAATGAGAAAGTTATAACCAATTTATAAAGTAATATTGAAGTTGTCTTACAAATATTTTTGGATAGCAACATAGGCTTTGATATGCCCATGCCCTAGATCATAGGTTTTCTATTTCTTTTCTAGAAAGCATAAGATATAAGGCATGATCATATCTCAATATGTATATTTTGCTCAATGCCATACAATATCTCTTTATGTCATGTCTTCTTTGACATCTGACTATTAAAGGACACAGGCTAGTATATGACTCATGTTCATCGAAGAATTGTATCTTTCTTCATGTTTTCATTTGGAATTTTCTTAAATTCTATATCATCTTCAAAAATTACCTAAAACATAATGAAATTAATTAAAACAAAGTAATTTATATAGAAAAACTTATCGAAATAGATGAGACATTCATGATCAATTTACGAAGCAATATCAAACTTGTCTTGCAAATTTTTTTTGAGAGGGACACAAGCTATAACACGCCTGTGCCTTAGACTATGTTCTTTTTTAGACTGTGTTCTTTTCTAGAAAGAACATAGTCTAATTGTACCACTCTTTAGATCTTCTCAATGTCATATGGTCTATCTATAGGTCGTGTCTTCTTGTGCATATGATCATTGAAGGGCATGAGTTAGCACATGACCCATATCTTCATCTAAGAATTATGTTTTCTTCATATTTTTCACTTTAAATTTTCTATAATTGTTAATAAAACACATCTCAAAGTAACATCTTCCATAATTATCTAAAATATAATAAAATCAATTAAACTAAGATAATTTATATAGAAAATATAGCATAACATCTAATGAAATATAGATAGGTTTTACTAGACATTGTTTATTGTTATAATGCATTATAAGTCTCAAACATCTTCCCCCTACTTTGTGCACCAAAAACTTAAGATGCATAATCATAGTATGGGAATTCATGTTCCTATATAGCATTTCAACTTTAAGAGTCTAGTTAACATGACACATGTAGCTTATTCACTGTTATCTATATAAAATTGATATGTCTCCCAAACTTTATTAGTTGCATTTGCCTTAGGCTTAAATGGTATTGTAGAATTAAGAACATCCAACTTATTTTCTTTCTTAAAAACAATTCTTAAGTTGCAAAAATAGTCCAAGAAATAAGATTCAATAAGTTCATCAGCATCCAGATGCTTCTTAGAAACAAATTGTTACTCATATTATCTAACAACTAAAAACATAAAAGAGTAACTATTAGTTCATGAGACAGAAATCAAATAAATGAATAAATTTTTTATATATGTTGTTACTCTTATAATTTAAAAAATTAATAACTCTCTTTACTAATTCGAGAAGTTAAAAAATAATTTTTAAGTAAGTTAGGATCTTATTTAATTTAATTAACCTTCGATTTGCTTAGCAAACTAATCAAACTAAGTAGGGCCTATTATTCTAAGAAAAACATAGTCAAGTTCTTAGGCCTTGAGTTTGCTTACAAGCTTTTTATTACTAGAATTGTTGATATGTTTAAAATTGAAAAAAGGGTTCCTTAAGAAAGAACCTGATCTTGTTCTGTTGTGAATTCTTATAAAGACAACAAAAAAGCTCTAAGAAGAATTAGAACAATAAGAGAAGGTTTTTACTAAAGTAGAAAAGCTAAATGATAGTGTTAGGAAGAACAACAACAAGCATGCATGCTTTTATTGTAGAATCAATAGGTAATAGAAGAGGAATTAAATAGTTCTTCCATCCTAAAAAAATAAGAAGCTTAAGGAAGCATCATCTTTATGTAAGGCTAAAATTGAAATCAATCTTTCAAATTTTTTTCCATTATTTTAGGTATTAGATATTGTATGTGACTCTCACATTTATAATGAGGCGTATATGTTAACAAGGACTATATCAATAAGGGAAGGTGGGTCAGATTTGCAAGTTAGAAATGGAGCAACAGTTGTCGAATTAGTTATAGGAACATGTAATTTAGCATTTCCTTTTAGCCTAGTGCTAGAATAAAAAAATTATTATATTCAACTCATTATTAGAAAAAATTATTTTCATTTATTATTTACAATTGAATATATTTGCCTCTATTATTAAGAATAATTTTTTCCTTTTATGAAGATAATATTTATTATATATTTTGGATTACTTATAAATATTTTGTATAAATTAAATCATGACAGGATAATTCTTAATAAAAATGGCAGGAAAAGAAATTTAAATAACCAAAACATTTAAATCTTGTGTCTACTTGCATTATATTTATATGGACTTGTGTCAATAAGTTACTAAAACATATACATTCAAATGTATATGACCTTATTCTATTAGTGTTAAAGGTAGGTACTTATATTTCACTACGTTTATTAAATGGCCATTCTAGATATAACTATGTAAATTTAATGAAATATAAGTTTGAATCATTTAAAAAGATCTAGGAATTTAAACTTGAGCTTGAGAAACAAATTCATTATTTTCTTAGTTGCTTAAAAGAATATGAAATTCTCTCTGAATGAACTCAATCTAGAATTATATAAAATAATAAATTATATATTGTTACTTTTATACTTGATTTAGTTTTAAATTATCACTCTTTAACAATAAAATTGTTGAATTCAAGCAAATGCACCTATCATTTTATAGTTATGTGGTAATAGGTAGAGTATCATTCTTGTAAAAATATAGTAAGTACTAAGTTATCTCTCCTACTATTATCTAGAAAAAAATTAATAGTTGAAGTGATTGATTGTAACCCTCAAATTATACTAAAGTTGCGCTTCTCTATAATTTCCTTTCTCTCTCGATGCTTTACTAGCTTCCTTCCTAGTTTTGTTTTCTTAGTTATTCTTCTTGCTTTTCCTCCTCTGTGCCCTCTAATCCTCCATTCCTACTCTTCTAAAAACCCAACATTACCTTAAAACCCTTTGATTTGGTTCTAGATCAAAAGCTATTTATGAATTTTTCCTTCTTTTGCCTGTACCTATCTTTTTTAGTTATCTATTTTTAATTAAGATTCCTTATGCAAGACTTTTCTTGCTTGCCTCCTGAAGGGAATTTCCTATATAGGGTCTTCCCGAAACCCTGCTTGGCCTCAAGTTTACCTTTCTTTTAGGGGAGTAGAGCTAGAAAAGCCCCATTCTAGTGGTTAAATTATTTTGAACTTGGCAGGGTTAGAGGTAAGCTCCATCCTAATTCAGATGAAAGCTTCCTAGTGCTCAATCCTTCAAATATCAAAGAAAAACAACCATAGAAGTTGAAAGCTCATCCAAACATTGCAGTAGTCTAATAGAGGCTAAACTGGAGAAAGGGAAGGGTAAACTTATACTTATATACCATATGTGAAGGAGTTATCTCTTCTGCTATGAAAATCCTAAAAGTTGGAATAGTAGCATGATCTTCCTCTTTGGTGTGATATTTTGTGGACAAGACACCAACTTTCCCATAAATGTAAGCTTAGGCAACATCTAAATGGTCCAAAATAGGTCTGGGGAACCTTATTACCTAAGGGGCAATTACTTTATCTTTAAGTTCTTTGAAGATTCTAACCTCATAAACATTATGGAATAAATACCTTGGCATGTGGTGGGAAGGCCTCTACTTCTCTAAAAATAATACCATAGAACGACCTTGAATAGAAGCAAAATTAAGGTAATTCAAGTTTGGATTAACTTTCACAAATTCCCATTAAAATACTAAACATTGGAAGGCTTGAGCTTCTTGGTTACTGCTTTAGGTAAACCATAATGCCTAAACACATAAACAGCTAGATTAAATCAACTTGGCTATATAAGGGTGTGTATAAAGATCAATAAGGAAATTGACTTGCTTGATTCTCTTCTCATCAAAAGACTCTCTAAGGAAGGTAGGTTAATTGACCATGTGATCCAACTTACCTACATCTGGAAACCTAGTATCTATGATAAGAGGTCGAGACCTACAAGAAATATTTTCAAAGCAAACACATAAATAAAACTCATGGAGAACCAATCAGATTCTCAAACAAAAATTTCAAATAAGGAGACCAATACCTCATAATTACATGCATATCAAGGGGTTATAAAGATTACATCCTAAGGTAATTCTTTTCATGGGAAGATTAAATTTCATCATCCCTCCTCATAGACTTGAAAATTTTCTATAAAACAAAGTAGTAACTCAGAATCCCAATGATTTTATAAATACTTCTGTTGCCACTGATGACTTAAAGTCACCTGATATGTTTGTGGAGAAACCTACAATAACTATAAATATTTTTCTTAAAATTGAATGTTTTACTATAGTGTGTTACATTTCAAAGAGAAAATCTAGAAGAAAGTCTAGTATAAGGAAAAGGACAAAGGGATCTCCCAACTAACACTGATCATGTTTATATTAGTATGAAATGCAAGACGAATTAATTGTCCTTTGAAAAAGCAAGAATTTTATTTTAGAGAAGAAGTCACTTTATCTGGGTTTTTGGAAAAAAAAACAATGGCAAACCTAATAAATAAGGATCTTAGCTTTTTAGGAAATAAATGGAGATATATTATCAGTCACTCTCACCACTTAAATGGTAGAGTGGTGGTAGGCTACAACCGTTGACAAATCCAAGAAAATAAGCTTTTTAGCTTAATTCAAGTTATCCGTTTAGTTCATAACCTGTTAATGTCTTTGATCTCTTTTATTATCTCAATTATATATAATACTAACTTAGGCCCTCAAAAAGAGCTAAACTCTATAATAACATGAAAAGAATTTAGGGAGGGTTTTAACTTCCTTGGTTACTCATTAGAGACCTTAATTGTGTTCTATCCTTGAATGAATTTAAAGGGAAAAGGGTTAATAAAAAACATCTCAAATATGATCTTAGCTCTATAATGAATCATATTGGAGCAAATTCTTTAAATTTTGTAGTTCAATCTTTTAGCTAAAGCAACAAATAAAATGGAGACTAGTTCAAAAGGAAAAAAAATAGATAGAACATTAGTGTGGTTGAGCAAATTTCCAATTAGATTTGGTTAATTGGACCTCCTTTGTGCTCTAACCACTTAACTACAGAGGTACATCATTCGATTTCTCTCAACCAAATTAGATCCCTTTTCAGATTTTATAATTTCCTCCTTTAGGTTAAGAGGTTTGAGAATGTTGTTTTGAAAGGTATGAATAAAGAAGTTGAAGGTTCTAAGGCTTTTTAATTAGTAACCAAATTGAAAGTAGTTAAAGAAGAAACCATAACTCTTAAAAAAAGAGAGTATATGTAGATATTAAAGCCCAAGTAAGGGCCTTAAAGGATACCTTGAGGTTCCTCTAAGAGAAATGTTATAAAGGCCATTATAATGACTTGTTGAAAACTCAAAAAGCTTAATTTTGAATAATTACACCTAGGCTTTAAGCTTTCACAATTCATTTTTAAATTAGAAGGCTAGAATCAATTGACATAGGGAAGGAGAAAAAGGTATAGGTTTATTCAACTTTATTTTAGATTATATAAACAACAATGTAACTATATCTCTAGCAAATGAGCTTGGGAGTTTATCTAATGATCAGATTGAGATGAAAAGTATTACCTTTAGGTATTACATAAATATCATGGGAACCAAAGCCCCATGCTACTCCACTATACAAAACTTAAAAAATAATGTTGTCCTAATTTAAAGCCTAAAGCAGGTAGCCTCCTCATCAAACCCTTTACCTATGAGGACATAAAACAAGTCTTATTTTGTTTCAAACCAAATTAAGCTCCTGCGCCATACAACTTAATGCCTCTTTTTCTCCTAAATATATTGAATGTTATAAGTGGTCTAGTTATGGAATGTATGCAAGAATTATTCTAAAGTAAAAAGATGCTAAAGGAACTAAATAAGACATTCTTATATCTCATTCTAAAGAAGGAAACCCAAATTGTATGCAGGACTTTCATCTTATTTCTTACAAAAGAAGAAAAACAAAAACAATCAAACACAACACACACACAAATGCAATAATGGGACAATGACATTAAACTTCATAAAACAAATTTAACTAAAAACATTATCCCTCAAGTTGTTCTAACTTATTAACTTATGAAATCTGTATCTAAATACTTCAGACTAAATATACATACTACTCAGGACTTAGTGTCACATTCATTCACTCCTATCACTTACACACACACATTAATAATCATTTAGTCAATTGAAATTGTAACTATCCTTAAGAAGCTTTTCATAAGAAATCATATTGTTCATAAGATTAGTAGGATTTATTAAACAACCCACTATTTTTGTTAATTTTATTAACATGAACCTAGCCTTTTGATGCGAAGGTAAACATTTGTGATGAATGTCCCTTGGTTACTCAACTAGACTATGTTTTTATTAAGTGGCTTGGTTGAAATGTCATTATAGCCTTTTGACGCGAAGGCCAACATTTGTGATAAATGTCCCCCAGTTACTTAGCTACATCATATTCTCAACTAACTGCTAGCTTTATTCATAACCCGATTTGTTTCAAAAAGGGCCAGCGGAATAGTTACTTATTTAAGATCTACACAACACTTTTTTTATTAATTTTTACTATCTACCTCATTTCTTTAGCTAATTATTCTCATGAAAAGATACTAATAATGATACTTATTCGATTGGCCCATAATTATCAATGAATGTGGTAAATCCCTTCGTATCCTAATTAACATGAATATTTAACTGAAACAACCTAGAACAATAATTTCTCAGGTTAATAAAGTTTGGCAACCTAAAAGACTAGGTTCAAAGCTAAATTGATTTCGTTAAGTCCTAGCCATTGACACATTCACATAAATCACATCATGTAATCCTAAACAAAACTAACATAGAGTATACACAATTCACTTTCAAATAAAAACATATAATGCACACAACTCTCCCCTCACTTGGACAGCACATTGTCCTCAATGTGAGAAGAACAAATGAGCAATACATAAGGTTGGAATACAAAATAACAAAACATGAGAACAAATGAAAATAACAATAAAAATAAAAGACAAGGTTTAGAGTATAGAACCATTGTGGTGATCAAGGTGGTGATACTATCGTAGGTGGTAGTTGAACACCTTGAGCCTCAAAAAATCTATGAATACTTCGTATGTCTCGGCTTTGGCGTCTTTGTTCTCTAACCATCTCCTTCAACACCTTGGCATTTTTCTGAAATGGATTTATTAGTGTTTGAGATGTTTTTCGTTACCTTCTCTCATCTTGTTGGCTCTTCCTCTTCTAACTCCTCGTTGGTTGAGTCCTCCTCCTGTTGCGGTGGTACCAAGCTCTGGCTGGCTTGTCCCGCCCTGATCTTGACAAGAGAGTTTGCGCTGATATCTCGAAGTTCCATATTATGGGCCTCCAAGATCTCAACTCGCCTCAGGATGATGGATAGTTAGTCCATTGCAATTGACATCATAGTATTACCCAATAGTCGTGACCAAATACCCCATGCCCAAGTTATTACTTCTCTTGCTTAGAGTAGCATTAATTGCATTAATGATATGGGTAGAAGTGCAAACTTTGATGCTATGATTCATGAACCACAAGATGAAAAGTTCCATTCTCGAGCATTTGTTTGTTTCGTTTTTGTCAAATATAGTTTGACACATGAATTTACGTAATAAAAATGTTTGGGGTTTTGAATAATGTTATTATGGGCATTTTTAGCGTCAAAACTCTCCAACCTAGTCAGTTTTGTCCAATAGTGGGTGGCATGAAAGTCATCATGTTGATCTACTATGGTTGAGTTAGGAAATCCACCGATTTCACACAAAATGTCATAATCTAAGTCATATGGTTAACTCCGCAACTGAAACCATAGGTCCTTAGGGCTGGTTGGCTTGTATTGAAGAGAAGTGAAGAATTCTATGGTTAATTTCTTGTAAATAGGATAATTAAATCGCAAAAATTTATCCCAATGAATTCTTCCTCCTAAGGTCTCAACCTTCTCTCTCAATCCTATTCTTTCTAATGTATTAAAATTGAAGTATTTAGGCACACTTATTTTCTTAAGAGTAAAGGTATGGAACTGGTTACCTTCCTCATCCGAGAAGATTTGCAAAGGTGCACAATAATTCACTGCTCTGTTTCGTTGTCCACAGCCCAATACTTGGACTTTGCCTTTTCGTTGGGTGTGCTTAACCATCTAATTGATGCGCGGTCCCATTGGATTGAGAGTTATGAAAACTTTGGAGAGAATTGAAGACTTGAAGATGGGTAGAGAGAAGTGAGAGGAGTTGAGTTCTTAGGTTTAAAGACAGAGTGTGAAAGTGAAAGGTGTAAGAAAAATGAGGTTAAGTGTAAATATATATGGTAGGAAGGGTAGAAGGGGTAAAATTGGAAGACAAATAGTTGAAATTCATGCATCCCATGTCTGCCCCGCTACAGGCCACTATCATGGCCCTCTAAAAATTCTAGATTTTTTTTATTTCGCTTCTTTTTCCTCATTTCATCCCCAAAATCCTTTCATACCTTATAATTACATTATCACCTCATTGTGCTTGCCTTCCACACATTCCCATGTCAACCAATCCTCAATTCTTCCAAGATATTTAACGGGACTCGAAACATAAAAGAAAAAAGAATGCAAAACCTATTTACTACAAAAATGACATAACAAATTGATTAAAAAAATTGTAGGTTGCCTCCCATGCAGTGCTTCTTTTACAGTCAGTAGCTCGACGTACTGTTTTTGCTCATGGTAGTTTGAACAAGTTATGTAATGGTAGCGCAATCATAGGTCTCATAAATTGCAAATGAGCTATTAGACTGTGATTTCCATCACCCTTCTTCTTCATCTTCTTCTTCCGCTTATTCCTTCAAGATTGTGGCTTTTCAAGTGAATCCTTGTGATCATCACTATGCTCAACCTCTCCGTTAGACTTGATTCTCTATATAACTTAAAAGCTAAACTTGTATTCCTTGTCAATGTATTTTTGGTTAAGCTCAACTTGAGTTAATGAGATTTATTCATCTTTTAAAAAAAGAAAGAAAAGAGGGACACAAGTTGCAATAACCTGTATTTAAGATTGTATTTATCTAAAGATGTTTCTTCCCCTTATTTTAACATCCACAATTCTTTAATCCATAGCCATAATCATTTCAAAGAAACATATCCATGAAATAACCCAAAACATTGAATAAAATCCAATGCAATAGCAAATCAATGTGATCTCAGATAGAAATATAGAAAAACTAACTAACTAAAACACATCTACGATGCATATACATTGAATTCCCCTAAACTTATATTTTTTGTCTTGTCCTTAATCAAATTAATCACAAGAGTTATTAACATAAGAGACTTTTCAATTCTAGTAAGAGTTAATAATCTAATTAAAATAAATAAAATGATCATTCAATTACCTAGAATTCTATATATTTACACTAACTTATAATTTAACCTCAATCTAACATAAGCTAACAATATTTTAAATTTCTAGTAAAGTTAAACAATTATACATTATATATAAAACACCATGATATAAGTAAAAAGTATAAACCAATAAGTAATTAATAAATTATATTAAAACAAACTAACATAAAAT
The DNA here is from genome assembly GCA_026284465.1 of Erythroxylum citrifolium. NCBI lineage: Eukaryota > Viridiplantae > Streptophyta > Magnoliopsida > Malpighiales > Erythroxylaceae > Erythroxylum > Erythroxylum citrifolium. The sequence goes on along the minus strand of JANKOE010000008.1, from coordinate 55,436,920 downwards.
ATTTTTGGAACTTTATATGGAGAGTGTATTTGAAATGTCATCTTAACCTTATGATAGGATGGTAAAAAATTGGTTGTGAATACCTCTGATTACTCAATTAGTTTATAGTTTTAAATGGTTACTAGCACTAGTCATAACCTTAACTTATTAACTTGGATCAAAATCAACGAAATAAAATTCATTTGAAGCTCTAAAGTTATTTTATGGTATTAAATTATCAATGAACATTAAATAATAAGCTACTCATTAAGCTAAATTTGAAACTTAAGTTATGTTAAGTATATATAAGTGATATCATTTAATTTAACAATCATTCTTAAGATTATTTGGTTATGTTTGAAAACTACTCATTAGTGACCATTTCAATGAACCTAGTGTAGTTAAGTTATAGAGCGATAGAAACATTTAATTAATCAACTTAATTACCTTTATTTTTATTGTTTGTTTTCCTTTACTCATAATTTACTAAGTCAAAAGTAATTGCATTGATTCACTTAAATGGTGTTTCCTAATTAACGATGGCTTATCATAATTCCCTCCTATTATTTAATTCATTAATTGTTCTTAATAGACGTATATCGTAAATGAAATAAATAGATAAATAAAAAATGAAGTGGAAAAATAAAGATATAAAAACTTTATGAGCCAATTTATGGATGTTGCATTAATTGAGTCTATGAAATTCATCAAATTTGGAGCATCTCAGATTAAAAAAAATAAAAAAAGAAAATGTAAAAGATTTAAGAAATAAAATAAAACAAACAACTTAAAAAGTATATATCAAACATAAAAGTTGGTACTAAAGGAGTATGAGTCTCCTTAGGTACCATTTCACCAATCATATAAAGTTTTTAACCTTTCCTCATTGACCTTGAATGTCTCAATTGCTTCACTATTCACTTCCATAGCTTCCCGAGAGTATACTTTTACCATAGTGAAAGGACCAAACTACTTGGATCAAAGTTTTCTTATAAATAACTTAAGTCTTGAGTTCAAAAGGAATACTTATTGACCTATCTTAAATTCCATCTTTAGAATGTGCTTATCATTCTAATGTTTGGTTTTCTCCTTATAGATCGTAACATTCTCATAAGCATTTAGTCTAACTTCCTCTAGTTCGCTCAATTGCAACAATATCTTAAGCCTAATAGGTTTCAAATCCATATTCAATACAATTATAGTCCAATATTCCTTATGCTCCAATTCAATTAGTAAGTGATAAGCCTTTCCAAGTACAAGTCAGCAAAAAGACATATCTAATAGTGCATTAAAAGTTATACTATAAGGCCAAAGTGCATCATCTCAATCCTTACTTGACCTACCAATAATTTTTTCCAATACCCCTTTCATTTCCCCATTTGCAAGTTTTACTTGACCATTTGACTAAGAATGCTAGGCAGTTACCATTTTATGAGTAATTTCATACTTTTTTTAATAAGTCATCAAAACCATGGTTACAAAAATAAGAGCCCTCATCATTAGTTATAGTTCTAGGATAAGCAAACCTAAATAAGATGTTTTTCTTTATAAGTATCATCATTATCTTAGAGTCATTATTTGGAGGTATTGTAGCATTAACCTATTTAGATACATAATCAACAATACTTAGAATATATTGATTGCTGAAGAAAGATAGAAAAGAACCCGTAAAATTAGTACCCAAACATTAAACAATTCAATTTTTAAAATATTAGTCAAAGGTATTTCATTCCTCCTAAAGATATTGTTAATCTTTTAGCATGTATCATACGTGCTCATATGATTCAAAGTAGGCTAACAGAAATCATATTAACACACTACAAGAAAAAGGGCCAACACCAACCGATATTACCGACCGAATTGGCTATAATTTGGTCGGTAATATAGGTTGCCGATCGAACAGGGCGACCGAGACGTTGGTCAGCGATAGCACAGTCGCTAAATTTTACCGATTATTTAGAGTGCAGTCGGTAAATATTTCTGACCGAAGCGTCGGTAAAGCTTGAGTTGTTTGCCGACCGAACCGTCGACGGCCTGGACTCTCATTTGCCGACTGTCCGTCGGCGAATTGAAAATTGAATGCGGACCGAACCGTCGGGAGTGAAGAATGTCATTTGCCGACAGTCCGTCGGCAAAATTACAGACGGTGCCGTCTGCACCTGCCTACCGAACCGTCGGTAAGTGGTTGTTGTTGTCTTGTTTGAATATTGCCAAATTTAGCAAATGGATCCTG
>JANKOE010000008.1:55367640-55379185 GCA_026284465.1 Erythroxylum citrifolium | reverse complement strand
AAAAGTCACAAACGACACTTATTTTGAATAATTAAAAATCCTCTAAAACGACTCTTATTATGAAACAGAGGGAGTAATGTTTTTACTAGAAAGCCCCGCCCGCACGTTCTTATCTCTTTATATTCTACCCATCCCATGCCACGGGGATAGCAACAACGCTCTCTGTATTTTTTTTGGTAAATCAACAGCGCTCTCTGTATTGCGTAACCGTCTTTTCATTTGATTACTCTTTGTGTTTGGTTGACAAGAAAGCTAAGGAAAAACAAATGGAGCTTGATCTCACACCAAAGTTGCCCAAGAAGGCGATCGGTGGGGATGGTGGATCCTACTATACGTGGTCTCCAGATGAGTTGCCGATGCTTCGACAAGGGAACATAGGAGCAGCGAAGCTCGCTCTGGAGAAGAATGGATTCGCTCTTCCTCACTACGGCGATTCCTCCAAGGTTGCTTATGTTCTTCAAGGTATATAAAATGATACATATATCTGCGTTATGCATGTTAATTTGATAGCTTGAATTGAGATGCTCTTTCTGGATAGAGGAAGACTAGATCACAAGTTCCTGCATCCTGAAGATTTAGTATCACTAATTATTTGGGTACAAAGAGGATTTTGAAAACAGGAATTTGTTTCTTTTCTTTGCAACACAAAGGTATTTTCTGCCTGCTAATAATGAACTGGATTAATTTGTTGTTCAAGTTATGCGTCCTATTAACACTCAGTGTCAGTGGGTCAATTTTTTTATTTATTTTAGTAAGATAAAATAATTTTATTAATAAATATTACAATAAATTTAATTAATTAAAAATAATTAATGAAATATGTAAAAATCAATAGAAATATAACTGACATTAATAAGTAGATTTTTTTACTAAAAAATAGAAACTAAAAAAAACGAAATTTCACAGAAGCAAACTCCTCAAACAATTATCTTCTTCTCTTTTTTACGCAAGCAGCATAACGTTTTCCGCTTCTATAGGGAATGGCGTAGCTGGAATTATCCTTCCTGAGAAAGAGGAAAAGGTGGTTGCACTTAGGAAGGGTGATGCCTTTGCTCTTCCGTTTGGTGCTGTGAATTGGTGGTATAACAAAGAGGACACTGAGTTGGTTGTTCTCTTCCTCGGCGATACATCAAAGGGTCACAAGGCTGGTGAATTTAGTTATATGTTTTTGGCTGGCTCAAATGGCATTTTCACTGGTTTCTCGACCGAGTTTGTGTGCAGGGCATGGGATGTAGATGAGAACACTGCAAAGACCCTTGTGGGGAGCCAATCTGCTCAACTCATTGTCAAACTTGATGCATCCTTAAAGATGCCTGAACCTAAAAGGGAGCATCGTGATGGAATGGTATATAACTGTGAAGAAGCGCCACTGGATGTTGATATCAAGGGTGGTGGAAAGGTTGTGGTCTTGAATACCAAGAACCTTCCTTTGGTTGCTGAACTTGGTTTTGGTGCGGATCTTGTAAGACTAGATGGAAGTGCCATGTGTTCTCCTGGTTTTTCCTGTGACTCGGCACTACAAGTTACTTACATTGTTAGTGGTGGTGGTCGTGTCCAAGTTGTTGGCCTTGATGGTCGTCGGGTCTTGGAAACTACTGTCAAGGCAGGTCACCTGTTTATTGTTCCAAGGTTCTTTGTGGTTTCAAAGATCGGTGACCCAGATGGGATGTCGTGGTTCTCTATCGTTACTACTCCAAAGTAAGTTTTTCTACTACGTGGTCATGATTTTCTTGCAATGGATCAATGGTATTGATCAAACTTAAGAATGATTTCAACATTAAATGGGCCTGACTTGATTCATATTCTAACATAACTGGGGTTGTTAATGCAGCCCCATATTCACTCATTTGGCTGGAAGAACTTCTGTATGGAAGGCTCTATCCCCAGAGGTGATTCAGGCATCTTTCAAAGTGCCTTCTGATGTGGAGAAGCTCTTTCGCTCCAAGAGATTGAATGAAGAAATTTTCTTCCCTCCACCCAAATGAAGCTGATAAGTGATAAACCCATTCCTTCGGAGTCGCATACTACTTCCAATAAGTGTTCGGGCATCTATCCCGTAGTATAACATGGGTTGTTGCAGTTAACTGAATTGTTAATGGCATTGTATTCTGAACGTAAGAATTTGCTCTTTGCTTTCAACTTAACATGGAATAATTGCCTTTTTAACTGTATTCTTATAAACTAGGAAACGAGTTGCTATGCACCGACGGAACTTTGTTTTTGAGTTGTACTGAGTTGTAGGTGTAAAACGAAATGCGAATGTGGCTTCGTTTAAGGTCAAAGTCTAAGATGCTTAATTTAGTTACTTCTTCTTTATTGAGTGGTGACAGATGGATGTGACATAATGTAATTGATCATAAAACCATTAATTAGTCAACGTCAGTTGCTGTCAAAGTGAAGTCGATTATCAAGACACCGATGTGATTTATGGCGACTTTGAGTCCGACCGAAGCTTCAGTATAAGATTATATTACACAATTATGTTGCTTCAGGCGGGATTTTAAGTCGACCGACTACTAAAACGTTTAAAATCAAAATGTCCCAAGGCCGATATGCCAACGCAAATTTCGTAAGAAGTCTTCGTAGAGAGGTGGGTTTGCGCTTGTGGATAGATGAGCGATTTTTCAGAAGAAAAGGAACTCTCTGATTGTTGTGGGAAGAAGATTGACGGAGAGGAATTACAAACGAAGTTTGATGATTCGGAGCCTGTTAATGAGATGGAATGAGCTTTGAGGCTCGAATTATTTGATAAGTCTGAGATTGATTGTATTGAATTTAGATTTTTTTTACTAAAATTTATAATTAAAAATAAGATAAAATTTAGATGGATTTGAATTAGAATTTTTGAACTTATGAAATCCAAAAAATTATTACATTTACAATTGGATTAAATCAAATTCTTCTGAATTTTCATTATACTTTGTCACAAGTAATGTAATAATTGTGGGTTTGTGTTCTTGTAGAGTTCACATTAGTTTAGTAATAATATGATCAAATCAAATAATTTAAGATAATCAATTCAAAGACTATATAAATGATTTCTTTTATTATAAAAATACGCATGATTCTATTAAACATGTCGTAATAATAAAAATAATATTCAATCATTTCGACTGGTTATAGAATAAGATCATATTTGATTTGGAAAACTTAGAATATTTAGTAACTTAGAATATAATTTATTATATTTTTATTCGCTATTAACATGGTGGGTAAAAAGTTGCAATCTAAATCTATGTGTATTAATGCTATCATAAAGAAATTAGAAGGTGTGAAGGTATTTTTTGAGAAATATAGAGAGGAAGGGTTTGGCTCTAGTATAAATATTGTCAAAAGTCTTGCACTTGAGATGAATATAAAGCCTACATTTCTAACTAGACATTGTATTATTAAGAAAAGACAATTTGATGAAATTGACCATAATGGAGAAATACAATCAGCTGAGGGTTCTTTCAGAGTTAATTACTTTCTAGTTGTTGCAAATATGATAATTGCTTCATTGAAGAATAGATTTGAACAATTAAAATAATATTTTTAGATTCTTATTTGATTTAAAGAAGCTGAGGCCATTGGATGATAACGAATTAAGAGATGTTATACTAATTTTATAACTGACTTTTTCTCATGATAACATGTCAGATGTGAATTTAAATGATCTTTTTTCTGAATTAAAAGTGTTGCAAATCACTTTGCCAAAAGAGTTAATGTTATCAGTTAAAATTTTAGAATTTATTAAAGCTGCAGATTGTTATCCAAATGTTTCAATTGCTTATCGAATTCTATTGACTATACCTGTGACTGTAATATCAGCTAAGAGAAGTTTTTCAAAGTTAAAATTATAAAAAACCTATTTGAGATCAATATCACAAGAAAGGTTAAATGGTTTAGTTATATTATGTATTGAGAAGGATATGTTGAACAATATTAATCTTGATAATATTATTAATGATTTTACATATAGAAATGTACAGAAAAATTGTTTTTTATAAATTATGATCATCTGTGTATTTGTTAGTGCAATTCTCTTAGTATTTTACAATATGATATTGTTATTTGATTGCTACTATTATTATTTTATTGTTGATGTTATTATTTTTAGTGATTTTTTTTAATTTCACACAGGCCTATAAACAAACAACGTGAATAACGAACAAGGCGTGCCCACGTGAATTATGCAGTCAATGACTTCTTATGTCTTAGCTTTCGAATGGATGATGAGGAACGATAGGAACGGCCCTACCGTGAATAATGAACAAGGCATGCCCATGTGAATTATGCAGTCAACGCCTTCTTGTGTCTTATCTTTCAAATGGAGGATGAGGATGGTACAGTAGTGACGCAATTTGCTATTGAACATACAATTTATCTAAAAAGAAATCCTTTTTTGTCTTGATGAAAATCCATAGAAAAAGATAAAAATTAAACTTTATTTTCTTTTTAAGGGTTGATTTTAAGTTTAAGTTTTAGGTACGATTATGATGAGACACTTGCCTCCTGGGGTTGGTCGAGTTGGTGAAGTAGAGAAACATAGGGCCAAAAGGTTCTGTGTTCGACTCCTCCTACCTACGACCTCTCGATCAAGCCTGTCGTACAGGACTTGCCTAGTGTGGAGTACCTGGTTGATGTAATTTGCAGGCTATTGCGTCAATATAAAGGTTTACTCAATACGTATCCAAAGAGTAGGGACCGCGGGTTCCTCTGTTTCAAACAAAATGATTGGACACTTAATTTATTTTTAATTAAATTTAAAATCATCTTTTGAGTTGTAATTCTTTATAATTGAAGCCCAAATCAAAATTATCTAAAGATATGTAGAAAAAAGACGAGGGTCCTAACTTAGTAAAAGGTAAGGAAACAAAAAAAAACATAACATTTGATCACATAAAATAATTCTGGCCATTAATTAAATTTTCTCTTCTTTTAATTTGTAATTTATCTTAGATTTGAATCGCAAGAATTTCCTTTACTAATGGGTCAATTAAAAAAATGGATATTACTACAAAAACCTTCTAATACTAGGATATTTGTATTATCCAATTTATATAGACGGTAGAGATAAGCAAGAAAGGCATTGATTAGATGTTATATCCAATTTATATAGAGGGTAGAGATAAGCAAGAAAGACATTGATTAGAGGTTAAACAAACCAAGAATGAAGGAGATAAAAGCAAGAGATAAATTGATTTAAAGACAGAGAGTTATACGCCCCTCACCAATAGGATTGATAAGATTTGATATCAATATAACCAGGGCCTAAAACCATCCTATAGAGCATTTGTTGTTTAAACACCAAAAACATGAAACAAAAAAAAGAAAGATATAAATCATAAGAGTCACAAGATTTTGAGGTTTTGATCATTACTGACAAGCTAGATAAAATCAAAATTTTTAAAGAGCCTTGAGCAAGAGCACTCTAAAAAAATGGAAGAAAACTCTCTAGTGGTTTTGATTAATCACTAATAATGTAATTACAAGCATGGATAAAACTCTTATATATATGCATGAATTCCTTAAAACAAGAATTTTAAAAGAAAATAAACACTCAAAATTACAAAATCCTATCTAGTTATAACACGAGTTTGATGTTTGTATTAGATAACATCTGGTACCAATTTTGCTCAGGACAATCAGTACATAAAGAAAAGATGGGTCCAGTACTAGTTATAAGTTAAGCTCTGGTGCTAGTTTTGTTCGAGAACTCTAGTTTATAAAATCCCATAAGAGACTGGTGCCAGTTATATGTACGACTCCAGTGTCCATAACATTATGTTTCTTAGGACTCAGCAATCAGTGCAAGACTGACATTGATTTATACCAAAAATTGCAGCCATTGAAGAAGCCCATGATATCAATGAATTGTCTTTGGATAAGGTAATTAAGGATTTTACCAATTTTGAGATGAATTTGTTGAGGGATAAACGAGAGAAGAACAAAGGATTGGCATTGCAAGTCAAGACTGGTAAAGTAGTGAATGACTTAGAAGATGAATCCGATGAGAATGAGGATATGGAGCTATTGACTAGAAATTTCAGCTAGTGTTTAAAGAAAGTAAAGAAGGATAGATCCAAGTTTAGACAGAATAGTGGGAGTTTATCGAACATCAACTTTAAACAACAAGCTAAAACTCAAAAGGGTAAAAGAAAACTGAAGAAAATTCAATGTCAAAACTGAAGAAAATTCAATGTCATCAATGTCAAGGCTTCAGACATATGCAAGCGAAACGTGCTAACACTTTGAATAAGAGAAAAGGAAAGTCTTATATGAGCACTTAGAGTGAGAATGTATCCGAAAGTGAGTATGGTAGTGAAGAGGACCATGTGAGTAATGCTGCATTGGTTGCTTTATATGGCAAAAGTCCAGTTGCTTCTTAACAGCAACGAAGAAGGAAGAAACAAACGATGAAACCGTGGATAAATCAGTAAAATTTAAGGAAAAATACAGATGAATCAGCCTAAAGTTCAATTTCTGATTATGACAGTGATGACATTGACTTAGATTACAAAAGGGAGGATATTTGCAAGGCTTATGAGTTAATGTACGCTAAATGAGTCCAAAGATGTAAGAAGAATGAGAAGTTAAAGAAGGAAAACTCTACTATGAAGAACATCATTCAAAATCTAGAGAAGAAGTTGTTATATACAATAAATGAGCTAAATGAAACAAATTTGAAGCTGGTCAGTATGGAAAAAGGGATAACAATATTAAATGGAGGTATCAAAAAGTTAGAAAAATTGCTGAAAATTGGTAAGATTATAGTAGACTTTCAAGGCATTGGCTATAAAGGTGAATGTTCTAAGTCAAATGATGAGAAAAACTGTGCAACCAGATTCATCCAAGGAGAAACTTCGAGGAAGAAACGAAAATTTATACCTGCATGTCACTTTTGTGGGGTTATCAGGCACATAAGGTCAAAATGTTACAAGTTGTGACAAATGTTACTTTAAAGGGCTCAAAACTGAAAATTTAGGCACTCTTTAATGAACTTTCAGCAGCAACCAACATTATCAAAGCAAACTTGGGTTAGAAAAAATCAACCTTACATATCAGAATAGACATTTAAGGGAGTAAATACCAGAAACTGTCTAGATCTTTAGTTAGTTGTTACTGGAAAAGAAATCAACCAAACATCTTATGACAAAGATGATGTGATAAGGAACAAGGCTAGGTTTGAATTTCTTCAATAGGCACAGAGACTGTATGCTTTACATTTTTGAAGTACATTTTGATGTTGTTTAAAAAAAAGGGCTCGAATGAGTTAACATATAGACCTTTTGAGTTTTTGATTATGGGTTTTGTAAGGTTTAGTTGATTGGTATGTGTTTGGCTTTTCCTTCCTTGTTAACTAGTATATTTCATGTGAGAATGAGGCTCTGCTTGATGATTTGAGAGTTCTATTTTTGGATTTTGATTTACGGAGTTATGTCGAGAAAATGTTGATGTTTGGTTGGAGACCTTTAGGAAGATTCAATTTTCTATGATTTCGGTCTCTTTAGTTTTATCTTGGTTTCTCTTTATATCGTGGGCTGTACGAATTTGGGCAATATATGTTCATATGGTTTATGGAGGAGGAGATTGATTAAGTTTGATTATGATTGGATGAATGCATTTTTGAGGTTTTTGAATTTAATCAGTTGTATGTGGATGACTTTGATGTAAGTAATGATATGTTAGCTAGTGTTTTGTGGTAATGAATTATCATCTTGGCGTACTTATGATTCTTCTGCTGTACCAACTGCTAATTTTTATGCTTCTTTATTCACTGAGATTGAACACATTGAAGGCATTCTTCATTTTGGTATTGTTTTATCCCAAAGGGGAGATATAAGATTGTTTGTTTTCATTTGATATGATTGTTCAATTCAGGGGGAATTTTAAGGTATCTCCGTGATTATTAGTCTTGCTTTTTGGCATCTTTTTGTCCCAAGAAGATAATGAATGATGTGGGTGTTATGTTTAATTGGAAAACTTGGCTGCTTTTTTTAACTTTGGATATATGTTTATTTGGATACTTTGCTTATATGAACTTAATGGACGTTCTTTGGAACTTGCAGTTTGATTAAGGAGGAGTTCCTATGTGTTTTGTGAACTTGATATTATGCGTCCAATTATCTTCTTTAGGAGGAGTTTTGATATGTGACAAATAATGCCAAAAGGGAGAGATGGTTAAGATATATGTTATGATATCTTATTTTGTAATTTTGGGCATTATTTGAAATTGAACTTAGTTGGATTTATGTGGCACTCTTTCAAGATAAGGTTGATTAGGTTTAAAAATTCTATTCAAGATGGGATTTAATATATAGCCTATTTTGGTGATAATGGCTATCTAAGGTAGCAATATCTTTAGAGATTTATTTTGAATATTTTTTAGCTCTCTTTTGCTATAATTTATGTGATAAGTGTACTGAAATGGTGTCGATTTTGTGTGGAGGAACGATGGGCATATGGTGACTTGGCAGCTGAAGATTTTATAGCTATCTTGAATGATATTTGGTAGTTGATTTTTTGGGAATATTATCCTAACGTGTTGCTGATCTTTCTGTCAAGGATTACGTGATTATGGAGGGCAGTACTTTTTTTGATTGCGTGTGATTTCAGTAGCTACGTATGCTTCAAATTTTCAACAACAATTGAGGGCTATATTGGTTATTGAATGTGTTGAATTTGTCCATTGGCTTATCTTATATTTGTGTGAATCTTTGGTGGTTGTTAATCGTTTTCATGGTATGTTAATTTTGTGTCTGTCTTTTGTGATTTGTGGTGTACAAAAACTTCAAATGTTTTCGTGATTTTAGTAGACGATATTCTTGATCATTTGGGTGATTTTTGTTGGACTGATTGGGAGTTGATCATGTGTGTTTCTAGTAATTGTCGATAGTGGTGGTGATGTGCGTATTCCAATAGGCGTTATGGATTTTATAGCTATGTTGTTTGCAATGCTTCGATTAAGAAACATTTATTTTGATGGTGATTTTTCCAAATTGAGAAGTTGTGTTTTTTGTCTATTATAAGGGAATTTTTGGGCTATCAATAATAGTAGTTTTTGTGTGAAAAACTTCCAACAATTTTAGTATTTTTGCAGCTTCATAGTTTGTAACTTTTTCGGTGGAAAGACGTTTGTTTCGATGGTGACTTTTCAGCTGCTATGCGTGGGATGTTCTAGTGATGATATTGAAGCTTCATAGCAGATTCTTTTGATGGACAACTTCTCATTCTTTCATTGACGAAGCTACATTGTTAGAAAAGTTGTTTTCTTTCTCAAATGTCTTTGTTTATGTTTGTTGTTATTTCAATCACTTAAGTTATTTTATTTTCATCATTTATTATCAAATAATGTTAAGAAAATCATCTGTTGAGGTTAGTACAAGGCGATCATACTATTAGGTGTCATTTACTTTCGCAGGTAGTGAGGACGAGAGATAGTGTCAAGGATTGGGTGAGTCAGCTTTGTAATGCCTTGAATAAAACTATTGTTGTATCATAGGTGAAAGTAATTAAGTTGGATGAGGGCCCAACAGATGTAAGCAGGGCATGCCGAACTGTGTTACCAAATCTCAAGTGTTGATTTGTTTATTTTGTTTTTTGTTTTTGTTTGTTTTTCATATTAGTCAAAAAGCTTATAACTGTTGCAGCTAATTCACAGTTTGTGCAAAATTACATCCTTCGGGAATTTTCAAAATTCATTTGCCTACTATTAAGATATATGTTATATATCTTATTATTTAATTTTGGACTTTCAAGATAATGTTGATTAGTTTTAAATTCTAATCAGGATGGGATAACATATTTTTTGGAGATTTGGTTGGTTGATTGCAGTTGGACTATGGCCGGGTTTCATATGTGTATTGGACTGAATACAGTCGTTTTTGAAAAGGAGTTTTGTATGACTTGGAGGTTGATATCTTAAAGTGATCTTGGCTAATATTTGGTAGCTGATTGTATGTAAATAGAACTCTGTTTAGTGAAATCTTCTTAGTGAATCACGTGACCTATGCTGGATGGGTTTTCTGTCGTGAGTTCTTTGGTCTATTATTGTCGATTGTATTGGTGTGCAGTTGTGGTCCTTCTGTTGATCTTTTACATGATTCAGCTGGTTTATCTTGGAGTGGACACTTTGAATTCTGAAACATAAGAGGTTGTTAGATTTATATCCAAGGTGACATTACTTGCATAAGGTGGGGCTGGCCATATGTACTCATCTACAACGAATCCTCCACCAATGGAGTCATTATCTAAATGAATAAGTGTTAAGAAAAGACCTTCACTTAGTTTTGCGTGGATGGATGATTGATTGAAGTACTTATCACCTAAACAGTAGCTACAACAAATGGAATAGCAATGACACATAGAGCTCAAGTTGTGATATCCAATATGGATGGTGGTGGTGTGCATAAAAATTTCAGCAGCTAAATACGACAGTACTCTTGGTGAATAACTTTCCGATTTGTCATTGAAGGAGCTGAATTAATTAGGGAAGTTGTTTTTCTTATCTTAAGTGTATTTGTCTATATAAGAATTTTATATAGACAAATATAACATAAGAATATATTTTAAAAATTAAAATTAAATGGTGGTTTTGATGGTAATTTGTTTAATTAAAAAAATATAAATTTATATATGAAAATAAGCACACATTTTTTTATGTTGATGAAGCAACGGTAATTGAAAGACAAAAAGGTTTTGTACTTTCTTCATATAAGCACATTAGTGGAAAATTAGTGTTTTTTAAAAGTAAAAAATCATAATAATTTGATTTAAAATTAATTAGTTCAATTATAAAAACAAAGATTAAAATTAAAAATTATTAAAATGTACTTTAATCACAAATCTTTTTAAAATTTTGGTCAAAATAATCATGTTTTATAGATTTAAAATATTTTTCAAGACGTTTTGTAATTGTGATGAATTTGTAACATATATTTATATTTAATGTATTATTTTATATGTGATAAAATTTTAACATCTTTTAAAATTTTATTAATTTCATTAAAATTTATTGTACTTAAAAAGTTTTGCCTATGGTTTTTATATTAAAAACTTTAAAATAATTTATTTTATTAAACTTGGCTATTAGATGCGAAATTCTTTCGTAGAAATTGAGGTTAAGAATTAGTGTCAAGGGTTGAGTAATGTCAGCTCAGTAAAGCCTTAGATAAATCTATTGTACTTCAGTAAAAGTATTAAATCTATTGTACTTCGGTAAAAGTATTAAACTGGGTGAGAGTCCTGCAGACGTAGGCAAAGTGTGTCGAACTGCGTTATCAAATTTTTGGTTCTTTTTATTATTTCATTTTTGATTACTTTTGTTTTCGTTTGTGCTAAAGACGTCTACAATAAAATTAGAAAGTTTGCGAAACTACTACCCTCTATAGTTTTTCATATACAAATACAGATACATACATGTGGTATCTACATTCTCTGAAACTTGTGGATAACATAACAGCTTGAATTGAAACAAAGCCAGTGTTTAGAGGCTGGGTTTTTGCCTCCAAACTGAACTCGAAATCTTGATTTTTCTTCAGCTGTTTGCTCTCAATTATGGATT
>JANKOE010000008.1:55250072-55265558 GCA_026284465.1 Erythroxylum citrifolium | reverse complement strand
AATATAAATAAATAAATAAAATTAATAATAATAAGAATAACTTGATAATAATAATAATAATAATAAAACCAAACATATTTTTGTTTTGAGTTTTTTATTAGAAATCTCAACCAAACAGGTTTTTGTTTTCAGTTTTTATATTACAAATTTCAACCAAACAGGTTTTTGTTTTTTTTTAAAATAAAAAAACAGAAACTAAAAACAGGAAACAGAAACAAAAAACAAAAAACAACAACAGAAAAATAAAAGTGGAATTAAACGACCCCTAAACATGTATTTTTTCTTATTTTCTAAATTTTCTTGACAAACAAAAAATTTAAGAAGATGATAAAATGGACTAATTTACTTGGGACACTATTTATAATGTATAAGGTAGCCTTAATAGCCTCCCCCTCATAATAATGTAAAAGGTTAGTCTTACTCTGTGTGCTCCTTATCATATCTATTAGAGTGCCACACCATTAGTTCAAGATTACCTGGCTACTATTCAACAAGTTATTTAAATATTTGGAAAATTTCTTGTTTGAAAATATGTTTTTCATATTGTAATCATATTTGACAATCTTAATTTTTTTATTTAGTTCTCAACTTCAGTCTTAAAAATCTTAAACTTTTCATGAATTTCATAATTTTCTTTAATTAAAAACATATATCCAAATTGAGAATAATCATTGATGAAAGTAGAAAATATACGTAGGTCAAATAAGTATAGGACCCATGCTAATAATGTGTGATTTTCTTCACTAGATTTTAGCTTACTTAATTAGATCATTTATTGGACCACTTTATTATCTTTATACCAAATCAAATTTAATTTTTAACCTTAATTTTTGGAATCAACTAATTAATAAATATCTAATAAAAATTGGTGTAAGAGATTATCGGCATAAGTCATTTTTAGATCTTCTGCCAAATGATAAGGAGCAAATTTTACCTTTCGCCAAGATAGTTGTCTCCTATATCATGTTATTTTATTTTGCTAAGAGGTTCCTGATTAATGGATTAATGCAGGGCATCATCGGATAACCCATCTTGATTTATGCTACAAAGGTTAATAATACGAATATCGTCGCTCTCAAGGGGTGTGGCTCGATGGTTGAGAGCGGGCTTAGTTTCGGTTAGGTTCCAGGTTCGATTCCATGCTAGCCCCTCTTGTAAGAACCTGGGGCAGCCGGAGTTTTACCTGTAGATGAAGAACTAGTTGGTCCCTCAATAATGAGGTAAGTCCGCTTGATCTGTCTATAAGGTGGTGTGCTAATTGAGCCATCGGAGAGGTATATTTGACCCGCCTATAGAGTTTCCTCGAATACCTTCAAAAAAAAACAAAAGGCATATCGTCAGCGAGTTTGGAAAAATAGCTTTAAAAGTTGCCATGCAATCGCCTGTGAACCAATATGTTGACACCTGTATTTCGTGAACCCTTCAACTTTATCTTCCTTGTGCTAGGGTACTTTCATTTATTCAACTCGGATTACTGATTGTTCCGTTTTACCTGCTGTCAAAAATAGATGGTTCGCATTTATAACAGTTTATATTTATCACGAACTTCTTATGATTTATCTTTTTTCCAGTGCTCTGTTCTTGCAAATTCTTGTGAAGAAGGTAGTCAATCGCATAGCGACCAGAGAAGGAAGCAATCCTATCCTGGCTATTGGGGGAGACAGAAAAGCATTCTTAAAGTGGTGCTGCTACCCTCCCAGGACTTTGGAGCCAACACACAAATGTTCTTTTGTGATAAAACACCCTTCCCTTGTGAGTTTCTTTTGGTCATTTACATTTAAAACAAGCACTATTGGTGTAAAACACAGTTCTCTGAGAATTCTCAATAAAAGATTATATGAATGATTTATTTATCTTAAAAAAAAAAGATTATATGAATGATATTTAAACAGAGTAAAGAACACAACACGAACAAGCAGAAGTAAGCAACTGATAGATAAAGTTATATTGGTGTGGTTAGATGCAAAATTCAATACAATAATATTGGAGAATATGTCAACAAGTACAATTTGTAGCTAGCCTAACCTACCATTTTGTGAAGGCTATCCATAAATTCACTAACAGCACAGAAACAACACCTTGGGACTTGTGTTGCCTCCATAATCAAATTCTGTCTCCCTCTCTTTATCAACGCAGACAGCGCGAGCGCGCGCACACACATATATATATATCAGCAACTAAGGAGAAGAAGCTGCCCTAAAGACGAGGAAGTTGAGAGACTCCACTGCGAAATAGATGAAAGTCCCTTCTGTATGAGTAAAGAAACCACCAAAGTTGGAACCCACCACGCATTGCCATCCACCACCAAAACCCTTGTCGTATTCCTGCAAATTATAATTTAAAGAACTAAGCATTCCTTTTTCTGCGAGAATATTTCCAGGTTTTGATAACGTATATATGCCATCCCATGAATATGAAAGGTTCTGAGTGAAATATAAGAATTGGGTTCAGAAACCTTAACGTGTAGGTCATTGTGGGAGAGATTTCATAACCTCAAAAAACTAAAATAGAAATTGGTAGCTGGCGGGTATTTACAATTAGAAGCAACAATACCTTCTTGAGATAAGCGGCTATAGAGATGTAATCAGAAACGTCACAAACATCAAGGGCCTGAGAAGCAGAATCCATGGCTTTCATTTGCATCTCCACTGCCATGTCTGTTTCTTTCACCAATGCTTTTCCCTTCAGCATCTTAACTATTCAGTTAACTTCCAACCCTTCTTCCGTTTGTACTCTTTTCCTTTTCATTCCTTCATATTGTACATACATACGAATAGGAGCTTAATCAGAGTGCGTGCGGCGAGAAGCTTCACTTTTTTCCAGCGCTTAATAATGACAAAAATGAATGAATGGTTCTTCGAGTGGGATGACTTTGAAGTTGGCCACGCAAGACCGACCTTTTTGTTTCTTTCTGCTTCATTTTCCTGTCTGCATTTACCACCACCTTTCCCCTTTTACTTTTCAAACTGTCTTTCGGGAATAATCTGAATTAGTACAAATTGGAGACATACTAAATGTCAACAGAATTAAATCCAAGACTTAAAACTAACAAATTAAAGTTATTTTTGGAAGACACGTACGCATTGGGTTGAACACCCCCATGTTGTTGGTGGACATGACCATGTGGGTGACCATGTAAATTTCTGTAACCATATACAGGTTTAATGATGATGTTTCGTCTGTGTTGAGGTTAGATATGCATGTCTTGATGTTAGACACCACAATGTCCATATACTATAAGAGTTGCTAGAATCATGTATCAGCATGACTATTGAGTATTTGAGAAGGATTGGAGACACTATCACTAGACACGTTCGTATTGGTGATTGTGTCTACTGTAAAACCCTATTTTTTTCACAGGGAATAAAAAGCAAATATGAAGGGCACCAGAAGACACACGAAAACGAGTTCATAGTGAGAGAGAGAACATGAAGCTCTCATATTCCTTTGATATAGTAGCATAGTAAACGATAACTTGAGCTGAGAGTATTTCAGTCTTTGGCCTTTTTTGTGCGGATTAAAGTTTGTTTATGCTAATTTGTTTGGTTCACTGAGACCAATAGTATTCTTCTACTACAGGTTTTAGGGTTTGATTTTTTAGAATTAGTTTGGAGTATTATTGATTTAGGATATCGATTTGTACTATATCCTGGAACTTTATTGGATTGCATATTGTTATATTGTGATGATGTTTTGAGTTAGGGTGTGAAATTTGTAAAGTTTCTATTTGATTTAGTAGAATTACTTGTCGGTTCGACCATAATTTTTCTGTCTATACTGGAGGGTTGTTTGGTAAATTTGGTGTTCTATTTATTTTTTGTCATATATATTATTCGTTTTGATTATTTATTACAATTTTGATACTTGAAATTGGTTGATTGTTCTTGTTGATATTGTGGGTATTATTGTTTGGAACCCTATAATTGCTACTAGAGCCATAAATATGGAGAATAGTATAGTTCTATAGTTAAATTGGCATCGATCAATTACTATATGGAGACTCATGATGAAATATCTTTTATATTGCAGAGATCTTAACAACCTGATTGATATGCAAAAGGTAAAAAACATAGCGTTCTTGTAAAATCCCAAACTTTTCCTTTAATTGAATATAAATTTTTATTTTGGTGGATAGTATTTTTAGATGAATAGTAATTTTGGGGGACCTAACCCTGAAATATTGAAAAATATTTGGAATAAGTATTAGAGTTTAATGATACTAAAACGGATCAAAAATAAATCTGATCGAATGGATTGCAAGAGTTTCAAAAGTTTAGGACTAAAATGCCCTTTTTGAAAAATAATAAGAATTAATGATCTTAAACCCATTCGGATTTTTGTAAAGCATCCAATCAATAAGTATTGACCTTAATTATAAAATTTCATGGTTAATTTGATAATAAGACAGTTACAGAATATTTTCATAATTTAATTCGGTTAGCTGGAGAATTAAATTCATTAAGGGAAAATTTGGTCTTTTACATGGTGTTAGTGGATTAATGAGTCATTAGAAGATGACCAATTAGAGAGTGACATATGTATCATTAATGGGGAGTATAAAAAGCAAAACTTAAGACAAATTGTTTCATTCTTTTAACATAACTGTGAGACTGAAACCAAAAAATAAAAGAGAATCAAAGGTGAATTTTCGGCCAAGGAGAAAGAAGAAGAAGAGTGCAGTTGTTGTTGATCGGTTTTGAGTTGGATTTGAAGAGATCTTGATCAAGCCTAAGTATTCATCAAATACCCAAAAGATTGGAGGAAAAAATGGTAAGTTTTCCTAACTTAAATTTCTAATTTTAATGGGTTTTTGAGTGATATGGATGTGTTTAAGATCAATGGTGATTTTTGACTTGCTAAGGAGTAGATAATAAGCTTAAAAGCATTTAAGGGTTGAAACCAAGAAAGTAAACCAAGAAATCAAGATTGGAAGAATCAACCATGGCTAGGTCAATTTAGTGTGATTTGACCTAAAAATTCTATTATGATGTTCATAGCATGGTTTTGATGCTAATGAAGTAAAGAAATGAAAAAGAATTGATTTGGAATTGAATTGTAAAAGTTTAATGCGAAATATGTTAAGTTAAGCCTTAAGGACATTTTTGGTATAAAAGTATGACTATGATGTAATGACCATGTGAATGTGATTAGGGATAGTCATTAAGTGTATTTGTGGCATTGGAATTGTTAAATGAAGTGTTATGTTATTAATTGGAAAAGCTTAGTATATGGGGTGTATGTGGAAAGTAATGAAGTTGAAATAGTCTATGAGGTGTTTGGATGATGCTTGGCATAGATATTAGGTGAATAGTGTTAAAAATTGGAAAGAAAATGAAATGACAATATAAATATATGTGTTGAGGACAATTTGGCCTTAAGAGGAAATGTAGTTGTTGAAGTTTGATTATGGTTATGGTGAATTAATTGGGTGAGATAGTGTTTTGAAGAAATTGATAAGTTAAAATGGGTAAAAGATGGTATTTAAGTAATTTTTGAATTTAAACTATGTAATGGAGAACAATCGGTTAGCTTATAGACGTAAGCAAAAATACGATTAGAGTACGTTTTACGCGATTAAATACTAATCTCGAATTCGGTTAAACCGAATATATAGTTTTAATGTTTTATTTTTGAATCTGAAAATAAATGCCTAAGTGAAATGTGATTTGTGTAAGTAAAGGAGAGGCACAAAACGCATGAGTGTGCTTGGCAAATATCACAAGCCGTTTCAACATGTCATTTTAACTTCTAAATCTTGAAAATGTACCAAATATCACAAGTTGTTTCAACACAGAAGCAGTATCAGGTTACTATTTTCAATCTCAAATTTCAATATCATTCATCCCGAATTAGGCTTAGATTTCTTCTATAGATTGTTAGTAATATGTATTAGGTTTCCGTTCCAATTAGAATCACCCAATTTGTAGGTTTGTAGACCTAGTTATGGCCAAAACATTGGGACTGGTTCAAGTTAACGTACGATAGAATTCCACTACACATTTCTCCCTTGTCATATGCAACTAATTCCATACAAAGAAACATCAAAGTAATACTAAGACAACCATGATCTTAAACACATCCATCTCACTCAAGAAAACCCATAAAAATTATAAATTTAAGCTAGGAAATTTACCACTTTTTCCTTCAATCTTTTGAGTATTTGATGAAGACTTCAAGATTTCTCCAAATCACCATCAAATTCCATCAAAAATGACTACACTCTTCTTCCTCTCTCCTTGGCCAATGTTCACCCTTGGCTTCTCTTCTTTTCCCTTTATTTTGTTGTCTCTCACGTTACTCCCTCATCACTCTCACGTTTATTTTGAAAGAATGAAGCAAAATGTCTTAAGTTTTGCTTTTTATACTCATTTAATGGATTACTCATGTCACCTTCCTATTTGTTATCACTAATGACTCATCAAACACATGTCATCATCTCATTGCTCATCTCCAATGACTTATCATTCCACTAATATCATGTAAAAAAGACCAAATTGCCCTTAATTAGTATAAAAAGACAAAAATGCCCTTTAATGCATTTAAATGATCAACTAGCTGAATTAAATCCTAAAAACATTCCACAATTGTCTTATTTTCAAATTGACCATGAAATACTCTAATTAGGGTTAATACTTATTGATTGGATACTTTTAAAATTTTTGAATGGATTTAAAATCATAAATACCCACTGTTTTCCAAAAGGGTATTTTAGTCTAATAATTTTGGATTACCCGGATTTTATTCAAACAACCTCCGTTTTGACCCGTTTCAATTCCTAAAGACTCCAATCCTAATTTTGGAGTTTTTCATCATATTTTGAAATTATTCGGTAACTTTTCGGTTGCCTAGAAGAATTTTTGGATTGAATATGGAAATCACTAAATGTCACCAAAATTGTCTGAAATTAATTCAAAAGTGTCATCTAAATCTCTAAAGCACATTTCGGGGTTTTTAAAGCTCATTCTGTAGCTTATCGGAGTTTTTGGAAATTTTTCAAAAAAAATTTGGTCGAGTCTAGAATCATCTCTGGTTTATCTGTGATCTCCGTTATAACCTTAATAATACATATAAACGCTTAAATTACTCTAGTACACCATAAATAGAGCATACTCTATAAAATACTTGTACAGCACATTACACACTACAATTATCGAACTAGGATATTACAAATCATTGGGTATTAGAAGAAAAAGTTTGAGTCGCCTAAAGCTGGGCTCTTGTACGTACCCTTATCTCATATTTGGTAGGAAGAGATTTGGAGATTACCTTGCTAGCCTCATCGCAAACAACTGTTGGGTTAATTCCTGTCATCAAAATCCCATAATCCCCATTCAAATCCTCTTCCTTTCTACTAGGAGATGATAAATCCAATGCCTTAACTCTACCTAACTCCATGTGCTCCAAAGTATCATTAGATGGTAGATTTAAGACTAATGCATCCTTCATAATTTTTTGATTCTCAATGTGATCCTCAGTCTCCTCATCATCTAACAAGGAAAATCTATTATTGGTAATAATGATCCCTTCAACAGTAACAACAATAGGATGTTTATCAACAGCTCCCTCACATTCGGATAATACAACCATTAGATTTTCTATTTGGATAGCATGCTCATCGGAATCATCATTAACATCTTTGACCACAACAACTTCAAGGTTTATCTTTTAGACAATGATAAGAACAGGTGTAACAGAGTCTAGAATAATCGTAGTAGTACCAAAGCTCACTAAATCTATTGAAGTCGTAGCATTTAAACCAGACCTAGAATTGTTCGTCGACGCAACTACATTACTTGTATCAGTATGTTCATTCGTAACAACATCAATAATACCATCATCGTGAGTATATTTTTTCAAAATTTCTTGATGTTTTTCATATTTTTCTTTCGATGTTTCTGTCTCCACTAGATTCTCTAACTCCATTATGATAGGTTCTTTACCCTTATTGATCTATTTCGAAACCTCAGAAGTCTCAACACCCTTCTTGAGCAACCATTTTTCTGCGGCATAAACTTGTCTCCATTAAGCGCTCTACAATTCTCCTCATTGTGTCCAATCTTCTGGCAATGGAAACAATAATCCGGAATATCTTCATATTCAATATTTTTCCAGAAGCTGGAATTCCCATTCTTCAAACAGAAATGGCGAGGCAACTCCTTCAAAACATCCAACTCAAGGCAAATTCTCGTTGTCCCAGGTCTTGCCAATGTTATCGTTGAAGCATTGACTTTTAGGGGATTTCCAACAATTCTCCCAATTAAAAAGAGGGGCGCCCTTAGCAAAAAAATGAAATAATAGTGAAGGAAGATTAATCTAAACCGAGGCTATTGGTGATTCTTCCGTTAGTGAAAATTTCCCAAAATTTCTTTTAATTATGAAAAATTATATGTAGTATTCCCTAATTATAAATCATCATATAATAATTGAGCCCTTAATTCATTGAAATAACTAAGATATAGTTATAAGAAAGACTATAATGATTGTTACACCTAAAATGACTTCATTCTTTCTTGTTTTTAGTCCACATGGCTTTAATTTCCTTAAAACACTTTTGAATTGTATTTGATACTCCATTTGTCTAATTTTTATCTTTTGATCACTTTTTCCTTCCATTAAGCTTGATCTTTGAATTTTTGCTTAACTCTTTGAAAAATTACCTTATTTATATTACCAAAGATAAAAATATTAAAAGTAACATATTTTGTTGTCATCAAGATCATAACTTAGAACCCCACGTGGTTTATCAAAGCACGTGTAAGACACTTCTCTTTTTGAATGGTCACTTTTAAAGTCATTTGAATCATCCCAAGTAAAGGCTTTGACAGCCTTCTTTTCCTTATAATCTGTCTTCTCCTGATTACAATTGCTTTCTTGTTTCTCACCATCTATAAAATGGCATTTAGACATCATATAAATCGATTTCCTATACTCAGATCAAATAAAGTTGATTTCCTTTAGGAACCAAACTTACCCTTCTTAAATTCACTTCTCTTAGAGAAATTCTTTCTCCTTAACAACTTCTTAAACTTTCTAGTGATCGTGTTATATCATCCTCATTACTACCACTTGAGCATACCTTTTCCTTTTCACCTATGTCTTACTTTAAATCCTTAAGTTCCAATATTTGTTTCTAAGAACCACCTCTTCCTTTTGTGTTTCGTTAATCCTCATCATCTAATGGTAGTACATTTTGGCTTTTTGCATGGTCATCATTTTATCATCACAAGTTTTTAGAAGAGACCTAAGTAATTTTCTTACCATAATGTTAGTATAAGATTTTCCTAGGCCTTCAGAAGCATTTACGACATCAATGAATCTAGTGTAATATTATTGAAACATTTTGTTATGATTTAAATATTTCGTCATGTTCTATTTAGAAAGACTTATATTAGTGTACAATTTTGTGTACTTTTCTCTCTTTGACTTAGTTAGTGTCCTTATATATGACCTATAATATAGTATATACAAAACTTTATGCCATTACAATTTAAAGAAATAAGTTTCTTTTCTTAGATATCTTATTCTTTCTTTTCTTTAGGAGCTCTCTTTTCATATAAAGTTTTAAAAGGAATGAATAAGCCATTAGAAACAATTTTCCACAAGCTAATTTCTTCAGTCGTAAGAAAGAACTTTCTTTTCTCTAAAATGGGAAATCATTTCCATAAAAGCTTAAGCCTTATTATTTTTTTAGCCCTTAGTTAGCTGAAGATGATAATCCACCAAAGTATGCCATGATGATATTTACTCAAAATTTCATTTAAAATCATTATAAATGAAACTCTCTTTATTAGTCCTTATTGGCAATAGTAATAAATATCTAGATTTTAAACTAGAGAAAATGACTAATAATACCAAAATATTCCAAGTCTTTTTGAGTTAGTAGCCTTATAATTTTGAGTATCTAGATGATGTACCAAATGAATACAATTGCTTTAATGCAATATGTTCTATTTGATTAAATAGTGTTATGAATGTTTAATTTGACGGTAAAAGCAAAAAATTGGTAGTCAAATAAGTGCAATAAGTAATAAGGGTAGAGATGAGAGATTGTAAACCAATTTTGTAGTAGTTTGGAAAATACCCAGCCTACACCCATCTCTAATTCTCACCTAGTATTCAACTATTTTCTTCTTTCAAAGTGTAAAAGAACCATCTTACAAAAAAATATTTCTCTATCTCAGGTAAAGAGAAATCTTTCTACAATATTCCTTGATGGTGAAGAGGAACCATTAGCTTTTTTAAATCCTAAATTTTGGTAAAAATAGCCCCTAATTAATAAGTGCAACATGAATATTCAAACTTGGTTGCTCACTTTAATCCTCTACAAACCATAATGAATGCACATCTATTTATAGCCAACAACCCTTCAAATAATCATTAGAGACATAAACTAGTTGTTATAATAACTAGTTTTTAGGCATGATAGATTAGCTAATGACCTACCTTCGACTAATCAAAACCTATTCAGCTGGGGCATCGGCTAGCTAAAAAAATGCACCTATTTTTTCCTCAACTTATTTGGTATTAGTGAAACCCCTCTACAGACTAATGATTTAGAAGTTGGCATATAGACTAATTAAATATCTAGTTAAGGCATAAACAACTAACTATATCTCTAAATTGTCTTGTATTTGGCTAATCTATCTAAATCCTTAGGCTAATTGAACCTTTTCATAAATTAACTTTCAAAAGCACTTTAAATGATCAATTCTCATCACTTCAAATTTTTCAAAAGCATGAAACACTTTATTTTTAAGAAAAAACTTAACTATTTTTCAAAGCTCTATAAATTTTGTTTAAGAATAAAAAAGTTTTTCTTTGAAAAATCAAATTTTTAATTTCTTCTAATAAATAAAAAATCACACATTAATATTTAACATAATTTTTGTGCGTATAAAGCCTTTAAAGTATTAAAATGATTAGGATATAAGAAAGATTATATTAATTTTTACACATTGAAAGGTATTGAATCTTCCTCAAATTTGACCCATTTGGCTTGATTTCCACTTCAATAATATTAAAGATCTTTAACTTTTTTCATTCCTTACTTTTGGCTTTATAAGTCACTGACTTGATGCATGACTTTACTTGATATCATATCTTTTCTCTCAATTAATTCATATGATTAAGTAATTTGATTTTGTTTTCCTTTAATCACTAAAGCTAAAACTTACTAGAAATTATATTTTATTATCATCAATTCATTCAATACAGAGGAATCAATAAATAGCAAGTGTAAGTGTGCTCCACTTGTTATGTAAAAATAATTTAACGATAAAGTGAAGAAGTCCTTTGATCATTGCACTATGGATAAAGAATGAAAAATAAGTAAAACAGTGGTAACACCACCACTTGGTTAAAACTGCCAAATTTTGCTTTAGAGCAAGCTTAAACTAAACTAAATTTAAACCCAATTTCCGTTGAATATCAAGCAAAAGAGCAGTAAGCCATATTAAAATTTTCGTAAGCTGTCAAATTCGAACATTCTTTGTTGAAGCACAGGTCTATAATGTAATATCCTGTTTTCCGGAACATGCTTAGGGTTTGACCCTAGATTAAGTATTGCATATACATGCATAACATTAGCATTCATACACGAATTTATATTTGAACACATTATAAAGATAACATATGTACTCAATTGATTTGTTCTAGTGTATGAAAGAAGTTAAGTGAACATGATGTGAATTGTGATTTGGTATGTCTTGAATTTTGGTATGTTCAGATTTCAATTAGTAAATTGAGATTAAATGTTATTAATTGGGAGATTAATGGATTAAATGTACACTTGGACTAGGAAAAATACCAAGTGGATAGATAAATTGATACATGAAAAATTTGGATGATTTAGCCTATAATTGAGTGATATTTGGCATAGTTAAATGAGTGATAAATGGACAAGTAATTAATTGACAAATGGATTAATCACTGTGTGACAAATAGGCTGGTAAGTTGATGACAAATAACTTAGTTGATTAATGGACAAGTGACCTAGTTAGTTGAAGACATTTGGCAGCACCTATGCTTGATAAGTGGTGAACATGCCATAAGACATATGGCTATTCAATTACATGACACCTAACTCCTTAGCTGGTGAGTTTCTGCAGGAGTAAGTTTCGTTCAACACATTTCTCTTCTTCTTTCTTCTAACCTACCACCGAAACCCTCACTTCTTTCATCTCCCTATGTACGTTTATGCTTATGTCCAATTTATATACAAAAATCCATGTTTTACCCTCACAAAATTAAGTAAAAGATCGAAGTTGTCCACATGTTCTAGCTGAAATCCAACCAAGTTCTACCTTGAATGTGTGATGTTTTTGCTTGCTTGGAATACTGAATTGGCTTGATCTTTTGAGCTGAAATTGGAGTTAAAAATATAAGTTAATGATTAGTGTTTATAGCATGTTATGATAAAGAATTGATGATGATGAATTAGGATGAATTACATATGATGTTAATGATTGATTGTGCTGGAAATTTTTGCATGAACTTGGAAGTTTTTCTATTTTGTTTTTGGTATATGAAAACCGTGAGATATAGATTGATTCATGGATGAATTAGGTATAGATTTGAAGTAGAATGAAGGTGGATTTATGCCAAATAAAGATGTTAATTTGATGTTCTTAAATTGGGAAAGAAATAGGACTATATGCATAATAATGTAAAAGTTTCTGGTTTGATAATTTTTGAGCTATTAATTGAATAATTTTGAACTAGAATAAGAGGTAATTGATGAGGAATTGGAGTATGATTCAGGCCTAATAGAGGTATAATTGATGAACTATAAAGAGGTTGCTTAACTTTGGTATAAAGTGTAAAAAAATCTGGAAAAATGAAAGAAGAATTGCTGGAATATGTTAGCTGTAGTGTTTTTACTGAACATACATCGGTATTTTGGCCATAACTTGATTTGTGGATATCCAAATGGGATGATTTTAAGTTTAGATTAAATTAGAGACATATGGATATATTTTTCATGAAGGAATCGAATTTAGTTCTGTCTCTAAGAGTTTCGAAATTTGGATTGAAGTTGAGTTTTTGTATTCTGTCACTGTTTGAGAACAATCTGTATAATTTTAGGTATAACTTGCAGAATGCCTTACCAAATTGTATGAAATTTAGTTTATTAGAAACTTAAGACATATGAGAACAATTTTTAAAAATAATGTATTGCCTAATTACTTCATTTTCCATGTCATAATGGCCATACAAAACTGACATGAAACCTATCCTGAGAAAATCTGGAAAACTAATGAAGGAATTGGACGGGAACTTTTGGATAACCCATGCGACGATTGTGGGAAGCCATATATGATTGTGGAAATTGCATGGAAGTAAAGAAAATGTTCTTTTTTGTGATTCTTGAACCAATTAAGGATAACATATTTAACTATGATGCATTTGGACTTGATTAAGGTTAAAAAAGAACATAATTTAATGATGGAAAAGTTGGTTAAATGTGTGATAAGTTTTGATTGTTAATTGATGTTATACTTCAAGGAAAAGAATGTTGGATAATAATGCATCTAAGTTTCGATGAATGAGTATTGAAGAAAGTAGGGTATTTATGAATGAGAATTGGGTGAATGTATGAATGTATGTTGCTAGAAAATTTTTGGTGAATGTATAGATTTAGGTTGCTAAAATTTCAGATATAAGGTACCAATTGTGTGTGTATTATAAGAAGCTTTTTGATATGGAAATGTTTAAGGATAAGTGTAATGTAACATCCCACCCCCGACGGGAAGGGTAGAACAGTAATTTGGAAAAGGATGAGGGTGATTAGGACTGATTAGAAATCTTCATGTATATTTGTATTGGTGAACAGTGAAATTTTGCACATGAAAAATAACTGTACGGGCGTTCCGGTGAGTACTCTACGGTAAGGGGACGCTACATGTAAAGTATGATTGATGAATTTGGAGTAAATCAAGTTATTTTAAAGGGACAAACCTGATTGCAAAATGGTAGTATACAAAGTATAATGTTGAATGGTTAAGAAAGTTGAATAAGGTTTCATACCCGGGAAAAAAACAATTGAGCATGCATTGAACATAACATATGTATATATGTGCGCAAATGAATATGTATTTGATTGATCAACTTTGTAATGTGAATTATGTGTGAATTGTATGATTTTAGACACTTAAGTCGGACGCCATTCAGACATTGCCGGACTATCCAAGCAATAGCATAAATTGGAGTGTACTGTGAGCCAACCTAGATGATCTTCCTAGGATTGATTTATTCTGTATAACTTCCAATTATTGAACTGGTTGTGATTTGTTTATTAATTCCAGACTTTAATGGTCCGAGGAGTTTGATATTCGAGAATGTATTGGAAGTGTTCTATTTGCATCTGAATTCTGAATAATATCTGTATACTCAACGAAAGCTGAATGCCGGACTTAGGTTTGATGAATATGAGATTCTGTCTATGCATCATAAGTGAATGCTATACATGACATATTCTGTTATTTGATGCATTTCATAAAATGCATGTTCAGATAAAGGCGTTGGGATCAAAGTAGTCAGTCTGAAAGAGCTTTAAGCTCAGAATTCTACACGTAGAGCTTTACTCTGTGATTTCTGTATCTGATTGAGCCCAATGGGCCAGTATTTGTATCTGTATCTAAAAGGCACTTGGTTATAATAAATATAACAAATCTGGAATCTCATATGCATCTACATTTTTATAATTGTGATTATAAAATATATGATCATGAAATCTTTTCTGAAATTTAGGGCTCTAACCCTTGGCATGGGAACAGAATGTTACACAATCAACACCAGATTAGTACAAGAGATATTACAAGACAATTTATCATCTTAAGAAGCTCTCTTTTTTATTAAACCAACACCTTAGAAGAGATCACAAAATGCCATAAAATCTTTACACCATTGAAAAGCACCAGGCTTTGATGGATTAGATGCAAATTTTTTTCCATAAAATATGGTCATCCATAAAACAGATTTGTCGACAAATGTTACTCTTGAATTCTTTGAAAAGAGTAAAATGCTTAAGGAGATAAATATGACCTTCATCACTTTGATCCTTAAAGGTAATGAATAAAAAATCCATGTATGATTATAGACCTATTGTACATTACAATACTATTTGTAAAATCATTTCCAAAGTACTAGTTAAGAGGTTGAAACTAGTCTTACCGAATCATATTGATCAAGCACAAAGTGCATACATACCGGGAAAAAGTATAGGTGATAATATCATGATTTTATAGGAGTGTTTTAGGCATTATACCATAAAAACAAGTCATCTCATAGAGACTACACACCACTCATTGACAGAATTATGTATATAATAAATAGCTAGAGTAGTAGAGGGTTATTTTTAACAGGTAGAGCATTACTAATCAAATTTTTCCTCTCCTCCATCAGCATTCATTAGGCCTCTCATATGGCTTTCCCCAAAGGCATTACAAAGGTGATATGATTGAATTATCTTATATTTTCTTATGTATT
>JANKOE010000008.1:55232747-55249972 GCA_026284465.1 Erythroxylum citrifolium | reverse complement strand
GTGTCGAGACTTCGGTCTCTCCTGAGACACTTCGGTGTCGAGACTTCGGTCTCTCCTGTGACACTTCGGTGTCTCCTGATATCGAGACATATGTCTCTCCTGCTGATACCAAATATGGTATCTCCTGTATAAGTCCCGTTACCTACTTCTATTCATGGACTTCTGATTTGTTTTGTTATGTTAATGATAAAATCTGTTATGAAGTGCATTTCGCCTGAGTATAATCTCTGAATGCATGCTTATACTGTTATTGTAATTCGGTTAATTTAGATAAATGATTACTCACTAAGCTATAAGCTTAGCACGGTGGATTTGCCCCATGTAGGTTCAGAACGAGGAGATTAAAGACTGGGACGAGTCAACCTCAATGGCCAAAGGAGTCTGTTTTATATTTCTCAAAAATGTATTTTGTTTCGCGTGCTTGGGCCTGTAAATATTCTTTAGATTTTTATTCTGAGATTCAATATGTAATATATGTGTGTGGGTTTGAGTTACTAAATAAAATAAATATCAGTATGATGTCTGATTTGATTGTACTGTCTTGGGTGGCATCCACATATCCTCCCAGGGGGTATTTGGGTGTTACATAAGAAGTATGTGTACTGATAAAGATGATTGAGCAAAGAGATTATTAGAAAAGTACAAATGGTAATTTAAGCTATACATCTTAGTAGAAATACGTCGGAACATCATGTAGCGGCTAAGAATGTAAAATCAAGTGACTGAATGTTCAATTTGTCGATGATCTTAACTGTCAAAGATATGCTTAAAGTTTATTGTTTGGACTTCATAGGAACATGAGATCAATGTATAGTTCTTTTTGACTTTAAGCATCACAATCGTTATCAAAGTGATTTCATTATAATACTGTACGAGGAGTTAGATAACAGAAAGAGTCATTCGCTCTTGAATTGTGATGATTAAGGCCTAAAAATGGTTGAAGGCCAGATTGATTGGAGAGGTTGTTGATAAGTGAAATAGATCAGTGTTAGAAATTAAGTGATTCAAGAAAGATGAATGAATTAGGTGGATCCATGCCAAAGGCATGGAATACAGTGAGATAGACATAAGATTTAAATGTACTGACACTATAGAGATGTGAACTATGAACTGAAGGATGAAATGTTTCTAAGACTATCACGTTCCTAAGGTGTGCTTAGATTGAGAGTAAGATGTGCTCAGGTTAGGATAAAGGAGCAACTAAGCTTGAATTGTATTGGTCCATATAAAGAAATTAAGAATCGAACCATTGACTTATGAGTTAGTATTATCAATAAAGATGTCTTAGATTCGTAATGTGATATATTTGAGCATGATAAGAAATATCAATATGATTTGGTATTGGTGTTATTGACACAAGAAGTGGGAAATTGTGAGTAATCTAAAACATAATGAGGAACTCGTTAAGAAAGTGAATGATTAAATAAAGGATTGAAAGACCAAGTGAGTCTAATGACTATAGTAATTTGAAAGAAATTATTCGAAGGATGAAGTTAAATGGGAAACGGAGGCACATCCTGCCTTCCTGATCAATTAGGTAAGAATTTTGAGGACGAAATTCTTTTAAGGAGGAGAATTATTGGACCCCGAAAATTTTCAATTATTAACGATTTATTTGTTTCATTATTTTAGAATTGATTCATTAATTTGATGGGCATAAATAGAGATTTGAAATTAGATGGAAATATTTGAATTAAGTTAGAATTACTATGGTGTTTAAGAAGACTAAAGGAGTTAGGAGATAAATGAAAGAAGGGGCAAAATGGGAAGCCCATAGGAGAGGAGGGGTATTTTTGGAAGAATAAGATCAAAATGTGGTCTTGTTTAAGAAAAAGAGAAGAGAAGCATCGTGAGAAGAGAGAAGAAACAAAAATAAGAAGAAAGGGAGAGGAAGAAAACGTGGTAAGAAGAAGAAGGAAGAGGATTTGCGAAGGTAATCATCTGTCCTTCTTGCTTTGTTAGAAAAGGGTTTAGAGAGATGGATTTGTGTGGGGTTTGTGTTGGAAGAAAGAAAGAACTAAAGAATCATTTTTTATTTTTAGGGATTTCTAAGCTAGGGTTTCATGGTGATTGAAGAAGCTTTGGATAAACAAGTAAGTATAAGCATCCTTCTTTTTGATTTGATGAATGAAGCACGTTTTAGTGATGGTTAGAAGTAAAAATGAAGTTGAATATGTGTAGGAAGTTGTTGATGAATGGTATAGGCAAATGTTTTCCTTTGGGTTAGTGATCAAAGATGGATTATGATTTAATTGTGAATGATATTGAGTTGAAATAAAGTTAAAAATGAAGTAGAAAGGATGGTTTTGGTACAAGATGGGTTATAGGTGAAAGGTGGGGAGTTAAAAACTAGAAAATGTAGCAAAATATGTTCCGGCGTATGTTTCTGTAAAAGTTCGCCGCGACGAACTTTCCAGCATCGAACATACTTCGGTATTTTAAGCATAACTTTTTATGTAGTTATCCTAATGGAGTGATTTTTGATTTGAGTAAATTAAAGACATAGGGCTACAAGTTGTATGAAGGAATCAAGTTCCAATTCAGTTTCTAAAAATTTCAATTTTTGGATGGAAGTTGAGTATAGAGTATTGTTTCAGTATAAGAATAGTCTGAAAATGTTTTGAGTATCACTTTTAGATTTCTGAACTAAATTGAATGATTTTGGTGTCATTAGAAACTTAAGACAATGAGGAACATTTTTTATAGAAGAAAATGTTAACAAATTTGGTCGTTTACCTGATCAGAATGATCATGGAAAATTGACTCAAAGGCTTGGACTTTTGGGAGAGTTTGAGTATTTAGAATTTATCTCAATGCATATGCTTTATGGGTTCTAAATTTGAATTCATGTTGAATGGGGATTGTTGTTATTGATAAAGGGAATCAAGTAAGGTAAGATGATCAAGAGGAGAGACATCTTTGAGCAAGTTATAAGCAAGGATTTCGTGAGGTAGGTTTCATGTTTATAATTTAATAATGAGCCATTAATGTTTTCTTCCAAATCAAGAAAATAAAATGATTTCAATTACTTCATAAATGTTGCTTTTATTGCTTTTTAATGAATTGCAAAATTGCTACATGTTTCGGAATATGAATTTTGTTGATGAGTTTCAAAATAAAGATGGAAATGCATTAAAACATTTTATGTTATATTTTGAAAAATGTCATGGCACTTTATATATTTGGAAAAGAAGAAAAAGTTTGCCGCAGTGAACTCATCATTTGCTTCCGAAGGATTTTTCCTTCCAAATGAAGGGTTTTCGGCAATAAGATGCTCACGGTTTTAAATGAGTTCCAAGAGTTGGGCTCCGGAAATTCGAGACCCAACAGTTTTGGTATTAGAGCATGAAGAAGAACCGAAAATGGTTAAGGAGATTTCATTGGAATATGCTCACGTTTTATGGTTTAAGGGTTGGACTCTAGAAACGGGGTCCAACATCTTACCAGTTCATACTATTCCAATAAGTTCCCTCACTTTCATTCATTCAATCTTTTTTTTCAAAACAATCCAGAAAGCTACCATTTTTTAAGGAGAGATAGAATAATGTGTTAGGAACCTATTGGTTCAAGAATCAAGTCATTTGGAGGTCTAGAGATGAGGTTATGGTCGAAAGAAGCAAGAGTGTTCAGTTTGCAAAAGGCTTTCGGATGTGACAGATAAGGACAAAAATGTTAGACTATTTGCAAACACACTCAGTCAAACCCATCTCACGTTTTACACTCGATCTCTCTCTCAATTGATTTCAGATTGCAATGATTTTCTAGTGGAGACGTAAAGCAATGTGTTACGAGTCCACTGGTTCAAGTATCACGTCATTCGGAGGTCAAACGAAGGAGATATAGCCAAAATACTGAAGGATGTTCATCAGCCTCCAACCTTCAAAGTCGCGATCGTCTGAAGATGATAACGGGGTCGCTATCATTTGAAGATGATAGTGGGGTCTAGTTGTGATCGTCTGAAGATGATAGTAGGGTGGCAATCGTTTGAAGACAATAGTGAGTTCTGGTTGCTATCGTCTAAAGACAATAGTGGGGTGGCGATCGTCTGATGACGATAGCAGGGTCTGGTTGCGATTGTCTGAAGATGACAGTCGGGTGGTGATTGTCTAAAGAAGATAGCGGAGTCTGGTGCGGTCGTCTGAAGATGATAGTGAGGTGGCAATCATTTGAAGATGATAGTAGGGTCTAGTTACGATCGTCTGAAGATGATAGTGGGGTGGCGATCGTCTAAACAATTTTCCCAGTCGCACACGCTCTTTTCAAATCTCCATGACTTTCAATCTAAAACTCCAAAAATTTCAAACTTTATATCAATAAAAAGTTAAAAGAAAGATTTACAACTTTCTTGAAGACAATTTTGTCAAAATCTCCGTAGTTCAATGTAGTTTAATCATGAAAGTTTCAGATCACATTTTTTACCCCTTTTTCCTTTTCTTTCACTAAATCCGACACTCTACAATCTTTCTTCTTCTTTCTTTTCTTTTATTCTAATCGAACTTCTCTAACTTATCTCCACCACATTTTTGTCTCCCCTTCAAATAAACTCAGTCACTACTAACAACTCCAAATTTCATATTAAAACACACATATAAAAAATTTTCATATCTTAAACCCTTGGTGTTCATGAAAAATACCCATTTTTTTTCTTCATGATCATGCAATGACAAACAAATCATCCTTTTGGTTTCATAAACCAACAACTCTAAAAGATTTACACAATACTTATTTGTTAAAACTTCATAATCTTCAAATATCGAGAAGCCCTAATTTTCATGCAACTACGTACTTCGTCTTACAGATGGTTTAGGTCAAGTTTTCTTAAGGCAAAAGAAATAAATAACAA
Source organism: Erythroxylum citrifolium (assembly GCA_026284465.1). NCBI lineage: Eukaryota > Viridiplantae > Streptophyta > Magnoliopsida > Malpighiales > Erythroxylaceae > Erythroxylum > Erythroxylum citrifolium. The sequence goes on along the minus strand of JANKOE010000008.1, from coordinate 55,245,129 downwards.
AGTGGGAGTGGTAGAAGATAAGGGAAAGCAAAGTTTAGCAGTGGATATTTAATGAAAAACTCTGTGTATTAGAAAGAAACTTGAAAAAGATAGCTACGAAGAAGGCAACTAAGACAAGGATACTGTACTTGATCTTTCAAACTTACTCTTATAGTATAAGACTAACACCATCGTAAAGTAACTTAAAGTAAGTAACACTTTCACTTATCTAGCTTCTAAAGCATTAACTATTTTCTCAATTAACTAATTTAATCTTCTCCCTATTTTTCTCCAATTTGTCTCTGAATTTTCAAAAATGATTATCTCTAAAGTTCTGAAGTCGACTCCCAAATTTCTTCATCATCATTTATTCTTATTTTCATTTTCATTCACCAATTTACTTGCCAATTGGCATTTTTCCTAATCCAGTAATATTCAACAATTTCTAAAATTCTCCAAAATTTCTAAATCAATACACATATTCTCTACATCGATTTTCAATTCAATTAATTCACAATTCTCACTTTATAATCAATTTTACTCATAATATGTCAATGGACGCATGTAAAATTATTTTCATGTGCAAAAATTAAAATTCACGTGCGTGTATGCTAACCTTATGCATGAGCATGAAATGCATTTTCTAATATTTTCATTGCTATTTTTCTCAATTACCAAAATCTAGGGCTCTAACCCTTGATACGGGAACGAGATGTTACACAATCAACACCAGATTAGTACAAGAGATATTACAAGACAATTTGTCATCTTACGAAGCTCTCTTTTTTGTTAAACCAATCACCTTAGAAGAGATCACAAAAGCCATAAAATCTTTACACCATTAAAAAGCATCAGACCTTGATGGATTAGATGCAATTTTTTTTCCATAAAATATGGTCATCCATAAGACAGATTTATCGACAAATGTTACTCCTGAATTCTTTGAAAAGAGTAGAACGCTTAAAGAGATAAATATGACCTTCATCACTTTGATCCCTAAATGTAACGAGTAAAAAAACCATGTATGATTATAGACCTATTGTACATTACAATACTATTTGTAAAATCATTTCCAAAGTACTAGAAAAGAGGTTGAAACTAGTCTTACCAAATCATATTGATCAAGCACAAAGTGCATACATGACAGGAAAAAGTATAGGTGATAATATCATGATTTTATAGGAGCGTTTTAGGCATTATACCATAAAACAAGTCATCTCATAGAGACTGCACACCACTCATTGACCGAATTCTGTATATAATAAATAGCTAGAGTAGTAGAGAGTTATTTTTAACAGGGAGAGCATTACTAATCAAATTTATCCTCTCCTCCATCATCATTCATTAGGCCTCTCATACAGCTTTCCCCAAAGGCATTACAAAGGCCATTAATAAAATTTTAAAAAACTATTTATAATCTAGCTCTAGGCTTAAAAACTAGAGGAACAAAGTCAAATGATTTGAATTTTGTGAGCACAAGAAACATGAAAGTTTAGGAATCATCCCCTTAAAAACCATAAAGTGTTTCTCTAAAAAAATATTTGGAGTTTGATTCAAGACATGAAGTCATTATGGGTTAAGTGGGTACATAAATACAACCTCAAAGATAGTTGCATTTAGAATTTCTAAATCCCACAAAATGCCTCAACCGTCATAAAATTCATTGTTAAGAACAAAAGAAAATTTAGGAATTTTGCTTCAATCAGGTTGGTAATGGAATGGTAACCAATTTTGGGCAAGATAAATGGACCCTTATGGTCCCCTAAACAAATAAGTGACCTAGAACTTCTACAAAGATTGGTTAAACCAATCACAAATGTAGCCTAGGCAATCTCTATTATAAATTCTAGCACTTCCAACATTCCATCATCTACTGCTCTCACCTTTCTCAAGAACTATAGATTAAATTAGCATGAAGATAAGTTTACTTGGCATAATGACCTATATACCTATAGATTGCTTTACGATGAGCTAACCCCTCAAGTTTATTGGCACAAGATTGTATGGTGTAAGCATCATTACCCCAAAGTTGCTCACACACTATGAACTGCTTTCAAAATCCAAACTCCCCACCCTATACAAACTTGGAAAATATCTATGTATCCTGAATTGGTGCACACTATGCAAGAGAGAGTTAGAATCTCACAATCACCTATTCTTTCAATGCAATTTCTCCAACAAAAAATGGAAATCTATCATACTCTAATACAGAGTGACAGAACCCCCATCAAAATGGACTCATATTATGACCTAGTGTGTGGGAATTACAGACATAACTAAAGGTGACAAATGAACTATACACATAGCTCTTTCCTAACTTGTTACAAGTGTATAGACTAAAAGAAGCAACATGGTATATACAAATTTAGATCACTCTGAGGATGAGTTATCTAACCTCATATGGATGGGAACAAATTAGATTGAACCTAAGCCTTTACAGCCGCGAGCATAAAGTCAGTTGCGAAATCAGCACCATCTGGAGAATTACTTAACAAATTGTTGAACCAGTCATTCAAATGTATCATTTATCATTTGGATATTAAGCTTATCTAGTTCTTGATATAATTGCTTCCAACATTGTCTGTCTACCTTGTAATCCTTTCATTCAATGAATATGTTATTATTCTTAAAAATAAAAATAAAAAGAAAAAGATATGAAAGCAATAAGTTAGAAAAGAGACACTACTTTATAGTCCTTTGAAGATGATATTATGGCTTATCTTGAGTAATTATCGTCCTCATTGGGTCGTTTTGATGGGGAGAGATTTTTTAACCCCTTAAAACTCTTTTAAACTAATTTGATAGTAGAGAATAATCCTTACTCTCTATTGCTAATACAAAGAGATAACGAAATAACAACCAACAAAAATATATCTAAAATATTAACTTTGATAGTTTGTTTTGCAATTAGGGTATAACTGTTTTGGATAAAAACAACTAAGATGCCTCTAAAATGGTATTTTTTTAATTTAGTTTCCATTGCACACAATACAACACGAATAGTAGTTTGAACCCTAAGAATCAATGCATTCTTTACTCTTTAATTCTGTTTAACAAATATTTTTAAAGGAAATATGAATGATAGTAATAATCTTTTGAAAAGTTTACAAAAAGGACAAACATAAAGCCAGGTAAAGAAGCAAGGAATTATGAATCTTAGCTGAAATATGCTTAAACATAGCTCTCGAAACCAAGCCAGAGGAAACAAAAAGAGATTGTGAAAAGTGTTTATTTACACTCAATTGGCATTAAGAGTGAAACTAACCTTTAAACCGGATTGTAGCTTCCTTGTAATAAATAAAAATGCCCAATACGAAACTTAATGCCCATAAGATAAGAGGTTTCACTCCAAACAAAAATGACCTAAAACTCGACCTGAAGTAGTTGTATTGGAGACGGTGATGGTGGAAGTCCATGCCAAGCTCGTAGACTGGGTCTGTGTCTCTCGCTTTGTTTGCAATTACAGTCTCGTCCTTGACCGCGTACGCGGGGTCAACTAACGAATCATCGGATAGCCCGCCTATTACTTCATTCCGATTAACTTTTTTTTGGTGAAGAGGATACACAAAATAAGGAGGCCTAAGGCCGCAAGAACGCTACTAACAAAGTATCACTCTGGAAAATGGTTATTTTAGGTGAGTTGCTAAAGGTTTTATCTGACTTAAAGCGAGGTTGCGGGTTTGAATCTTCCTTACGTAGTTATGTATGCAACCGTTTAAAATTTGAGGTAAGAATTTTACTTTCAGTAAATGACCTATCAAGTACGAGTGAGAATTACTCTAAATGTGAATAACTTAACAGTACCTTCCCATAATTAGGACCTTTCTAAAACATCTCGTAAAAAAAGTACGATTTAAATAATTAATAATTAAAGTCAAAGATTATTAGTGAGAAAATAGAAGAATTCAACTGACCGAACCGAACCGAACCCATTCTACAGTTCACATGGCCGCTTACCTCCCCATCAAGCTGTACTTGAATATAATAATATAGTTGTCATTTTGTTATTAGATAATTTGCTTTCCAGCTGCACTTACATCGGCTGTTTGGGTTTCTTCGTACAGTGAGCGGAGACCTAAACTCCCAAGCCTTTGTCTTGTCCGTCTTCTCTTTTCTTTTCTCTTCTCATCTCGAAGCCAACAAGGAAAAAGAAAGAGGGGAGGGAGAGGCTTAAACAGTGTTGTTTGGTTTGTTTGAGTTGATTAATTAAAAATTCCAAATTTGTTCAAGTGATGGGCGACGAGAAATCCACGATTGGGATAGGGACTAGTAGGGACCGCGAGCGAGATCGAGAACTTCTCATCCCCGTCGCCGATTCCGCAGCCGATGACGCCTCTTCTAAACCTTCCTCCTCTTCCACCTCCTCCCATCACTCTGGCCGAGAGGTTTTTTCATATAATTTTTGTCCTCCTTGTTTACTGTTTATGGAGGAGATAGTTTCTTGTTGAATTTTGGAATCCTGATATTGTTTTCAAGCTTGTTATGTGGTGGTTTAACCTTCAGATTTCATTGAATTTGGTGCAATTTCATTAGACTGGACTTCAATTTTGTTAATAATTTTTCTTTCATTTTTCTTGATAGCATCCATGAAGGTGTTATATAATGGACCTTTATATGCCTTTTCTTTTTGTTTCATTTATGAGAATTGACTTGATAGAAGTGTTTGTCTGGGCGAATTGATTGAGTGATTGATTTTCAGCGTTTGGTAGACTGTTGTTTGTGGAATTCTGGCATATTCCACTTCAACAAAGAATGAAATAAACACGTTGGATGAACAGCATGTGAACAAGTCATGGATGCAGCAGATGATATTAGCTGATTCAATCACTGATATTCTTTGATAAGCTAAATGGTTCTCTGGTATATGGTTTTATAACGAGCCATTCATTCGCTGAACATATGATGTAACGTTGATAAATTTTATGCGCACACACACAGAGGTGTGATGTCTTTTTCCTTGTGTTAGTATTTTCGTAAAATCTGGTCCACTTGGTTCTCCACATTGTTATGTTTAGATATTCTTCAACAAAAAAATGATATTTGATTCTTTTCTAATGTTTCCATTAATCTCAAGTAATGATGTTGTACTTAGTTCAGATTCCACTAAGTCCAATGACTTATACTTTAGATTGTTTTCTTTCTTGTCAAAGTTGTTGCATGAAGTACTTTTAATAGTAGTTCTTAGGTTTGTGTGTTTTTAATTGTTGTTTGATTTTTGTCAACTAATATTTGCTCATTTCTTCTTTTTCTTATGTAGACATTTTACAAAGTCCTTAGAAGCTGGGCCTCAAAAAAGTTCATGACTGGATGGTGCGGAAAACTTTCTTGTATCCCCTTATTGCATTCAATTTTAAAGATACATCTTTGATGTTTTCACTCTCACTTTGTACTTGAGATATCAATTTACCAACAGTATGGTTAATGATTTCGCTTTTGTTGTGATGATTTCCTTCTAAATAAAGCACTTCTCTATGTACTCAGTTTATATTTTATAGTTGCCTCTTTTAATTAATTCCTGTTTTTAATACAAAAATTGCTGCTTATTTGGGGCCTTAGTAATATGTTACTATTGATCAAGTCTAGTGCTATTAATTTGATATGGTTGTTTACTCTGAGCTTTCCAGATAATGCAGCCCTAGTGTCTTTTTGTACGTAATAGTACAATTTTTGGATCTCTTTACATCATTAAAAGCCCTTATGGTTCATGGTGTCTATTTGATTTCAAGGCCAGTTTGTTTCTTTATTCATCAAAAATCTGGTCCTCTTGAATCCTCTGAAATTGTGGATATATTCTATGTTATAAAGGCATTTCTTTAACTCTCACAAGTTTCACAAAGGAGGATATCTTCTTAATGGCTAGTCTCTAATGTTTTCTTTATCTTGCATGAATGAATTGTTTATGCTCTAGCCTTTTCTTAGGGTCATTTCAATCCTGCTATTTGTTGTCGCATTGTTATAGTTGATTTATTTTGCACTTTGAGTTTCATTTTGTTAATAGCTGCAGTTATCTTTTTTTATATTAGCAAGTTTTACAGCTGTTTTAAGATTTGGATGTCACAAAGGATTTTGAAGGCTTGGTACAGGAATAGGAAATTTGTAATCAAAGTAGTTCTAGTTTCTTTTATTGGAAGTGCTAGAAATGTCTTTTATGTTTGTCTAGAAACCATTCAATCCAAAAGTTTAAGCTGATGAATCAGGCCCAGGATGGATCATATATTGTTGAACACACGCATTCACAAAAAGTGTGGATAAAGACAATAAATTATGAATGCATCAAAAACAAATTTGAACTCATGGTCGCACAAGGAAACTTGAGCTGATGGGGACTCTGGGATGGATGATATATAATTCTACCAAAGTTGACGGAGATTTCCATTCTGTTATTGTTTCTACTCCTTGATTGCTCGGAAATTGAGTTCCTTTTTTAATTGTGTTGGTATCAATCTGTCTTATTCAAGGATAGATACAATGGTGTTGCAGATTTACTGCATGAACCTAGAATCTCTAGTTTTGGAAAATATGATAATGACTACAGAATTGTTTTTGGACATAACATACTGGTTGAATAATTGTATCTACAATAGATAGTGTTGTATCATGCTGCAGATGTAACTCACTCTTGGTTGTTTTGCAGTGTCATCCTGTTTCCAATTGCTGTCACTTTCTATATAACATGGTGGTTTATTCACTTTGTGGATGGATTTTTTTCTCCAATATATACTCAACTTGGAATTGATTTCTTTGGTAAGTGTGCCTTTAATTACCAAACATGTCCTTTTGTCCCTGTTAGCAGATGGATGTTGATCAGTCACATCATTGGTGAATAAAAAATGTTGGTGTAGAATTAAGAAGTGTTTGTCTTGTAGAGAGTAAAGATTGCATCTGAAAAATCACTCTTCTTTTCCATGTTGGAATTGAAATCTATAAAAGATTAAGTTGGAAACAAAGATGATGTTTAAAATGTGACTTTTCTTTTCATTTTTTTCCTCACTTGCTGGAAAAGTACAAAGATGGTGACTAGACGATAATGATGGCATTGTATGGCATATTTGTTCTGTGTATAGATTGTTTGCTGGCAATGCCTGATTCTCGACTTTGTTTCTGATAGAGTCTACGGGGGAGAGAGTGAATTAGCAGATTGTGGCAGGAACAATAGCAGAGGGAATAAACCGCTAGTATGGAAAGTGTATTCTAGAAGGAAGAACAGTGGGGCTGGGGGAAGTTAGTTATCAGCTGAGGTGGCAAGGTAGTTAGGAATGTTTTGGGAGAGGGGATTTAGGCAAGGGAGAGAGAGAAAGGAGGGGTAGAGAAGAGAGTGGGAACTTTGTGTGACAGAAGGATACTATCACCTTCTGAGGAGCTTTCCTGCTCTGGGTAGTGAGCTATTTCATACTCATATACTGTAATGATACCTACACATTATGGATTATAAAGCAATAATACAGTAAATCTCTAATACGCTGGGACTAGAGTTCTATCAGTTTCCTTTGTCCCTTTATCTGACCTTGAATTTATTGGTTTTGATATCTGGCTGCAAAGTATATGGTATATTATTCGGCAGTACTCAGTTGGAAAATTTTATTTGATTTATGTTATGTAGTGCAAAAATGAGAGGAACCTAATATAATATTTCCTTAAACTAGCTTCCATTTTAATTATATATATGTAGAACTCAATATTAACAATACTTACTTTGGCTTGTTAGACTCTGTGGCATTTTTCTGGTTGTGCCATCAAATTGAGGATGTTTGGTTTTCTATTTCCTTCTAGAAAGCAGTTGAGATTTGTGAAGGAACCTTCGCGGCAATGCATCAATAGATGTTGAAAAATCCTGATATAGCTTATCGGGTCAGATTCAATATTAAGTGGTCTTGCTTCTGTTTATATTTCTGGATGTTGGTATATGAAATGTAGGTTGAAGCCCCGGTATCCTGGTTTTCTATATTTTGATATCTTGTGTACTGCTACTGCCTTCATTAGATCTCCCTAGAGGCCTTGATATCCGATTGTTCCAACTTATGTTCCCTGACTTGATTCACTTCAGGCAATGGTTGCTAGTGTCAGTTCTGTTGAATCTTCCTTCTCCCATAAATCATGTCTAGGAGCAGTATCTCTTTCTAGGATCAGAATAATTTCACATGTATTACAAAAAAAGAAAAATCCCTTTTCTGCATTGAAGATTATTGGGTGCACTCTTCTTAGGAGTTAGGTTCGACGATTTCCATGGGGTCTATTGAAATACCTTCTGAATATGTTATACAGTTCAAAGCTAAAGAAACTCATTCAGGAACTTAGCTTATTTTTTTATTTCGTAAAAAATAATATTTTGCTAATGCCTTCTGAAAAAAATTGGTTCTTGAACATGCTAACTTTTATTGACCGACCTTATTAATCTACTATTTATGAGTTCTTCCCTAGGATGCTCATGTCTTCTTGATTGTTTCCTGCTTTTTCACCTTGATTAGGTCTTGGATTTGCAACTTCCATGACATTCATTTTCCTTGTTGGGGTCTTCATGTCATCTTGGCTGGGAGCTTCTGTTCTTGGCCTAGGGGAGTGGTTTATTAAGCGGATGCCATTTATTCGTCATATTTATAATGCTTCCAAGCAAATTAGTGCTGCTATATCCCCAGGTATGTTTGTGTGTTGACTCTTAGGCTCTCAATGAACATAGATATACTTCTCTGTTCATTTCTTGTATCTCTGTGTTGTTTCAGATCAAAATACCCAAGCATTTAAGGAAGTGGCTATCATAAGGCATCCACGTATCGGTGAATACGCATTTGGGTTCATTACATCCTCTGTCATCCTTCAGGTGTATAGATTTTCTGTTGTCTAAAAATGATTGCAAATTCTGTCTGTTAACTACATCTTTCATCTGCTCTGTGGTTCGGAAGTCAGTAAATGGAGGAGAAGTAATCCAATAATGGTGATACACTTCTTCATGAAAGTGCAGATAAAGTGTAATTTACAACATATATGCATATAAATTTCTTCTCATCTTCATGTGCAAGGCCCAAAAATGATGTAAAAGTAAATATGCTTTAGACCTTTGAATGCTTTCTTTTTACGTCCAATGTCATTAAATAGTCTTTGATTGTTAATGTCATGCATCTTGTGTTTAACAAGGAGCAGACAGCAGGACAGAGATAGTTAGAAAAGTTTATTATTGATTTTGACATCGTCCCGTGGCATAAACCTAACTTTTTGGACTCCTGTTGGCAGACTTTGGGGTTTGTGGAGTTTAGTGAAACCCCTATCCTTGTTTTATTTATCCAATTTATTCTTTTAAATAGTAAATATGTTACTGATGATCAGTTACCATGTTGATAATTGGTATTGCCACTTGCTTAGAATTGTGACAGTTGTTAAGGCCATAAGATTCATACATATGGTTTTCATAATGTTATGTGTCTGTGCTCTTCATTGGTCTTCATTTAGAATAAGGATATATTATTTTGCTTCAGTGATTCATGCATATTGTTTTCATAATGTGGACCAATGTTTCCAAATTTTTGCATGCAGAACTATTCTGGAGATGAGGAGCTCTGTTGTGTCTATGTTCCAACAAATCATTTGTACATTGGTGACATATTCCTGGTGAATGCTAAGGATGTCATCAGACCGAATCTTTCTGTCAGGGAAGGAATTGGTGAGCTCCAAGTATCCTCTCTTTTCCATTAAAAAAATGTCTTTTGCTTAAGCATAGAAGATATACTTTTTGGCATTTATTCAATTCTGTAGCGTTTTCCTCTATTATCTGTTTATGAATCTCTCGCAAGGCTCCTCTTAACAAAGGGAAATATTTACTCTTAAGTTGGTTAATTTTTTTAATAATCTTTTAAGCAGAATTATCTCTTAATTAACCCTCGCAATGCAGCTTATATGTATCAAGATGGCCACAAATATAAATGTGTTCTTGATTTGCAGAAATTGTCGTGTCTGGGGGGATGTCAATGCCCCAGATCCTGTCTACATTGGATTCACACATTTCAGAGAATAGAAGTAGAGCTGACAGAAGTTGAATGTGAGCAGTCCATTGATTAGGATTCACATCTAGTGATTGGATTGGGAAACACTGAATTGTTCTGGTAATGCTGGGTTGCGTTGGGGATCAAAATTTTGATTTTCAAAGTCTGGTGGATGCGTGTAACAAATTGTTCATGGTCTACATTGTAAATCTAGAGCTTAAGGGGGATCGTATAGGCAGTTACGCTTTGCTTGCTCTGGGCTTTCTTTTGCACCCCACTAGATGGAACTGTTCTCTGATTATAGTATACAATACTTCTTTGACCTTGGACCCTGTAGATAAAAGTCTGAACTTTTCATAATTTTCTCAACTTTTTGGTACAGGTCTCGTTCTCTCTCTCTATGGGCGTGTTAAGAGTGTATATGTTTGATGCTTTGGCCCGAGATAAGTGAGCAATCTTCCCTTTCATATAATCATTTAGTAGGTGAAAGGCATTCCATGTTCTGTTGTAAATGAAGTATTAGGGGTGATGACATCGTCGTTTCACAGATTTAACTTGCATCTTTCAGTTATCTAGCATCAAATTGTTTTCTTGGTTAAAAATAAATTGCCTGCAAATTTTTTTTTTTTTTTTGTAAATCAGTAATTTAATAAATCAAATGTACAAAACTGGAGATTGTCCGATTGCAAATCTCATTCCAAAACCAAAATGAGATAACCAAACTTAAGAAAACATGAAAAACTCTACAAAATGCTGCTTCCTTAGGGAATAATAGTAGGACACGAGGACTATATCTATATAAGAAGCAGATCACAACAATCAAACCTATGTATATCTTCCATCCAAGATATCCTTGAACAGAAAAGGTACAAGCTTAACTAGCTACACACATTTACAGACTAAACTAGTAAAGCAGTTCTGCATCCAAAAACCAGAAGTATCGTGATAAAACTTCATAGGCTGAAGTTTCTTAACTGAACTCCTTTATTATGCTCAAAGGATAGGATATCCACTACTTAAGATACCGAGGATGAGAAGGAGAAAACCTTTCCCCTCACTTCTTGCACACATCTTGTCCCAACAGCGTGATCCCAAGTCTTGATAATTTTCTACTTCTAAGACTTTTGAAAGAAAAGAGCGTTGATGCCTTATCTAAAGCCTCCATCATATACTTGCATAAACTCTCACCTAAGACATCCTTGGAGAAACCTAAAAGGTTACTACTAAACTCTCCTAATCTGCTAAAGGATGGGATCTCCATTGCTTTAAGAAACTAAGGAGGAGTAGGAGAATCTGATCTCCTCTTTAAACCTCTTACTGTGATGAAATGGAAGCAAACTTGCAAAACAATATATTGGAGAAAAAAATCCACACCAACAATTATCTTCCCTTGGTGTTTGAACTGAGATGTTCCTTAACTTGGAAGACCACTCTAGTGTTAATGCTCCCAACTTCCAAGATTTTATCTTTGAAGGTTCAGTGGTTTCTTTCGGATCAAAGATTATACACAAAAACAGAGAGGAGAATGACAAAAATGTTGAGGTCAATATTTTTGTAATTTGGAGGATGGTTAAACCAATTTAGAATGGCTTGAAGATTTATCATCTGAAAATGGTTTAGACAATATATCCACACTGTTTTTAGGTAGGAACACTAAAAAAACATATGGTCAATAGACTTATTATCCAAGAAACACAAAGAGCAGTGATTTGGGACATAAGAGAAGAGGAGTTTATCCCTCATTTGCAGCTTATTAAGTAAAGTTAGCCATAGGATGAAGGAATATCTTTGGCTAATTCTTTTATGCCAGACTAATTTATGCCAAGTGACACGAGGATTAGGAGGTCTCAAAGTACTGTAGGCCGAAGAGTTTATGTATGCTTTGGAGAGGCTAGCTAGCCATTCCAATCTGTCAAGTCAGGAGCATTATGGTTGGTATGGCAAAGGCTCCAGGGTGCGTATGGTCTCAATTATGGCCTCCTGTCAGCTTCACACATTATTTTCTGATAACATCATAAACTTTTGCAATCATAGGTAATTCTGATCCATTGATCACTCTAGGAATTGAGAAGTTCTTCAAGATACCTCTGGGATGCTAAGGATCCTACCATAAGAAAGTAGACATCTCATTTCCTATCTTAAATATGAATTGGTTCCTAATAAGGTTCCTAGCATGTAGCAGCTTCCTCCAATTCCACAAACTATTATTACTTGGTTGGGTACTCCAAAAAAGTTTTCTTCTAAGAATAATGGTATGGATCCACTTGACCCACAAAGCTTCATTATCATTAAAAAGAACCCAAATGCTTTTTCCTATAAGAACATTATTCCACATAGATGTGGAAATACTGAACTGTTGTATTCCTTTTTCTCTTATTCATCAGTACACAATTACATGTATATATAGAAATAGAGCTAGCTAATTTAGGAAA
>JANKOE010000008.1:54870722-54882255 GCA_026284465.1 Erythroxylum citrifolium | reverse complement strand
TCAAACCACCATTTAAGCAAGGAAAGAAGGAACAAAATCTGATTAACACCAAGAAAATTTCAAAAACCCTAACCTACAAAAATCAGATTTGAAACTTAAACCATTTCCTTTCTTCTTCTTTCATTTCTTTCTTCACAAATCATGCTTAATCCATCATTTAAGCAAGAAAACATAAATTTAACTACAAAACCTAGAAATTTCGAAATCTGTACCTTGAAGATGAAGACCCACGATTTTCTGATTTTGCTTCCCATGGATATTTACTCTTCCTTTACTCTTCTTCTTCTTGAAATCACTTGGAACCCACTTAGAAAACTCATTCTTCTCCTTCTCATCTCATAGCCGAAACACCCTTCCCTTTTGCTCTTGAAATATTCGAAACTCTCCTCTCTTGGAGTAAGTTTCGGTGGATCTTTCTTAAAGACTGAAGACACTAACTTAAATCTAACTTACCTCTCTTCTCTTCTTCCTTTGGTGTGGCCGAAACTCACCATTTCTTTTCTCTTCTTCTAGGTTCGAAATCTGCTCTCTTTTCTTCTTCAAGTTTCCAGAGTCTTCTAAGCCTTAGTAAAGATGTTTTAAAAACTAACTAACACCTAGGTTACAAACGACACCTCACCTTGCCATACGACTACACTTCAATCTTCCCTTCTCTTTGATTTATTTTCTTTTGTTTTAAGCTTTCCTTCCTCTCTTAAACGACCATGCTTCATCTTCCTTCATTTCCTTTTTATTATTTTGCTTTCTTTCTTTTCCTTTTAATTTACCAAGCTTCCTTAACAAGCTTCTCTAAATAACCTAAGCCTTAGTTACCAATTTCATGGGCCTCTATTTAAACTTAAACCCAAACTTCTTTCTTTTAATTGAGAATTGCATGGGCCCCAGCCCACTTAATAACCTAAGGCCTTAAAAACACAATAAAACTCTTAAGTCATCCCTTAAATCTTTATTAGCCTACAAATAAACCCTTAATTCATATAATTCTTATTTCATGCCAACCTAAATGGGCTTTGGGCTTCTTGCATTCTAATGCCTTAAACTAAATCAAACCTAAGCTAATATCATCTTTAAATTGTAATTCAAATGGACCCTAGCCTAATTCTCATTCATTCTTATTCATTAAATTCTAACATTTAGTTCTACCAATTCAGCAAAAATTCCAATTTAGACTTCTAAATTCCATCAATTTAAAAAACAATGATCCTCTAATTTCACTAATTTATTCATTTAATAATCATAACTTAAGGACTAAAAATCCTCAATTTCTTCCAATCATAATAAAATATCTAATTAACACCTCAAATAATTTAACAAAATAATTTAAACATGCCTATTACGAATCGGGGCCCAACATCCTTCTAGAGAAATGTTCTTCTATGTCTCATCTTTAAAATGACACCAAAAACGCTCAATTCGATTTAGAAACGAAGGAGTTATGGCCAAAACACTTTCAGACCTGCACTTAACCACTACTGAACATTATGTCAAACTTCACTCCAAAAATTGAACATCTTATGAGCTAAATTGAACTTCGATCCCTTCACATGATTTGTAGTCCCATGTCTCAATTTTATTTTTCCTCAAAAATCAACTCAATCAGATCTCTACAGCTCCTGAATTTCTCAAAATACTGAACTATGTTCAGAAAATTATCCAACTCATGACCTTTAACCAATCCTCTGACTTTTGATTCAATCAATCTCTTTCCATTTCATTTCAATCTCATAATTTCTTCTCTTAATTACACATAACTAATTGCCAATAGTTCCTCGGTTAATAGTCCTAGCTTACAGAAATGTTCGGGGTCCAACAGGTACTCTAAGATTAAACATGAGGGGTTGTGAGGTGAGTTGATCTGGCTAAAGAAGAGGTGTAAGTAATAGAACAGGTTCAATCGGCCAAGAGATGCAACTTTTGCACCAGTAGTAGGTGTACTAGCAATTGGAGGAAAGAACTTCTTCGTTTCGATAGTAGTGGGTAGGTCAGCCATCGAAAGGAGGAGAAGGATATGGTTCAAAATAGTAATCAAACTGATAGGAAGAGATAATAAATCAGCTAGAATGTTAGCTTTGGTAAGGCGAATGGTGAATTTATAACTTGAAATGCTTTTGGTGAGACTAGCATTCTAATGTTGTAGAATGCTCTGGCCTTTATCAAGAATCTTCAAAGCTGGTAGATGTTGACAGGCTTGCTTTAGATGTCATATGGCTCTAGTTTATTCTTTTCCCCACGACGGTGGATTCTTCTATAGCAGTTTTGATAGGGACCTTCAACACCACCACTAGCACATGATATGAATATCATACATAAACCAATCAAATGTTACTAACATAATTATCTAACCCATCTTTTAAACCAGGTCCAAACTTATTAAACTTGATTAAAATTAATAATTTATTGTAATTATTTTAAATCATTAGTTTTGAGTCGAGACAAGTTTTAAAGCTGAATTGAGTCGTACGATCTTAGTAACATTTAATTGATCTATGTAAATATTCATATAGTGTCCGTTTTACTTTTACTTTTCCTGGAAATCTAAATGAAGATATTTAAAAAAAACTAAAAACTACAAAAAAAACATTAAATACTAAATATTAAATATTATAAAATTACTTAAATCATAAGAGAGTATCATGCTCTTTAACCAAGCCAAGATTTAGGATTTGAAATCCGTTATTCCCAAAATTAAATTTCTCTTCACTTTATATTCAAATAGACGTGGAAGAAAATCAGTACATTAACAAGATAGCTTCTATTTGTTTCTAAACTTTTATGGCCAATGAAGTTGTGTTTTCTAGTGGAGAAAAGTTAAGAGAGATAATGCATTACACTGAAAAGCGTTTGAGTTGAAACATCATTTCCAATAACGGAACCTGTTACTTTGCAAATAGCTAAAGGCCATTTGAGAAGATAGAAACGTCGCAGGTAATAATTAGCATAAAGGGACCCATAAGCAGTGAATGAATTATATGATACATGTCCATAAGACTAAATGTATTTCTATCCAATCTTATGGCCAGTTCTACAATTTTGGGTTGACAAATGAGAACGCAATCATAAAAACCCGAATGCCAGAATTTAATTTTTTTACAAGGCAAGCTACAGAAGCTGTGCAACGACATAAGACATGAATGGTGGTTGTTAATTACCTGGGCTCATCCATCTAAAAATCCTGAGCATAAGAATGATCTAATGAGTGCCAACCACCCTGTGAATTTGAATCTTCATATTCAACACTTGACTAGGCTCCTCCTCCTCCTCTGAGAGTTTGGTGCAAGGAGCAGTAATTCAATAGAGACATGGAATCATGTTCCAGGAAATGTGTTGCCAGTGCTGGAAAGGATTATGAAGGCACAAACAACAGAAAGTGAAAATACAGATACCCAAGTATTCTCAGTGTACATTTCCATTGCATCTGTGAACGAAAATCGAGCACGGTTTTCAGCCCAGTTGCGAAGACGGTCGGCCTCAGCTGCATATAATGCCCTTCCCTGAAAATATAAGCAGTTACATTTCTCAGTAAGCAGCCTCATTTGGTAATATAGATAAATGATTCCATCAACCTACATAGGCAGATTGATGAGAGAAATTCTTTGCAAAATTGAAATATCAATTCACAGCTAATGCAGCTGAGTAGTGATGATTAACCCTAAGACCTAGGTTACTACTACAAGCTTCATGAATTCAACTTGTCTACGAAAAATTTCCAGGTGGACCAAGATTACCTGATCATCAAACCACCTTCCTCGGCGCAGCCATGCAGTTACCAATGCAAGTACTATCCTTGGAGGAGTCAAGTAATTAATGGCTTTCCCTGTTCCCTTTACAACTCGCATTCGTGGAACTAAAGTTCTAGCAACCGTTTCTGGGAGCTCACAGATGATATTAAACATCTGTTTATTTTTCAATGTAGACCCACTGCAAGGAAACACAAAAATTTATTACATCCTCGAGCAGAGATTCTGTAAGAGAGGGTTCATTTAGCACATCTACTTTTAAAGATGCAGGAACAAATAGATTGGGAACGGTATCCAGATTGAACTACACATGGGAAACATAATTTTTAGTTGTAGCAACTAGTGATGTAACCATCATTTAGGACTTTAGCTCTGACAAGTGAAACAAATAGAAAAGGAATTTCATCGATATACCTCAACAGCAGATCAGTAAGAACCATGCCTGGAGATGCTGTGTGCACTCCAACTTTTGATCGCTTGCACTCCTTTAGTAATGATGCTTGAAGCTGCCTAAGACCACACTTTGTTGAACCATAACTACAAGTTTAACAAGGAAAAAAAAGAAAGAAAGAGCAAGAATTTTCAAGTGCCACAAATGCCATGTGCTTTAGGAATAATAACTAAGAAAACCTAGTATCTGCCTCGAGGAATATTCGTCTAGTTTAGAAAGTAATACTAAGTTAGTAACTTACACAGCTGTAAGAGGAGTGCTGGATCCCCCAGAACCTGCACCATCCATATTAAATATGTGTCCTCCCTTAGGTTGGTCTGTCATCACACGCATGGCTTCCCGGGTACACAGAATAGATCCAACCAAATTTGTTGAGACAATCTAGCAAAAATCGAGTAGAATGAGTTAATACCTCAAGTGTAAAGGACAAAAGGCACATCTGAACCCTTTCTAGACAAGAACAGAGGCTAACAGAAAAGGAAAGAGGAGGGAAAAAAAAGAAAGAAAGTATGTACGTGAAATCCTAATAGCTCTCAATTTTCTTGTCACATTTTCTTAAATATTCCACTCCTTAATATTATATAAGAAGACTACACGTCTATTTTGAAATGAATTATGAAATGGAGTTGATCAATTGCCAATTAGTATTACTTGTCCAACTACCTGTTCAATATCTTCATCCGTGAACTGCAACAAGGGCCTAAAACCTTTATTCGTGCCAGCATTATTTATCTGTCTCAGTTAAAACACCAAAATTAAAAGTCAGAAATTAGGAATTAGAAGAAAATCCCATGTGCAAAGTCAGAGGAATTTGAGAACAGTTAACACAATAGCAGATTGATCAAGACGACACAGGAACCCTCTATTTTGCTCTTTGTTGGCGACCAAAATTGGGATGATCCAATAATTAACTAAAACCATAAATGTAGCTGTCCGTTTCATCATGTGCTGACTCCCGTAAAACTAAATGAAAAGGAATTAACCACTTCATCTCAATTCAGTTAACCTATCTCCGTCTACATTTGTAAAATAATTGTAGGGTTCACAAACATATGCTTGCGATAATAAAAAATTAATCAAAGAGCAAGTTAGATCAGTAGAAAAGGAAATGTGCTCACCCATATGTCCACAGAACCAAATTCATTGACAGCAAAATTTGCCAATTTCTGCACATCAGATGGTTCACAAACATCACAAGCTATGCCAGCAACTCTTGCATGTGCTAAATTCATCTTAGATGAGGCAATCATTCCTTCTTTGAGGTTCTCTTCAAGCTCTTTAACTGTCATATCCACAGACTCAGGACTGCCTTAGCAAGATCAAAGAATTATGAGATGTCGTGAAAACAAATGAAATCAGAAATAATAGATTACCCATAAAAAAAAAACCACCATTTTACCTGCGTGAAGCAACTACCACTCGATCGCCTGAAAGAAGAAATTCTCGAGCAAGTGCTTTTCCCAAACCCCTTGTGCTAAGGATGCATCAACATAGAAATATAAGTTCACTTATTCCAAACCCATCAGCATTTTCTATGCTGAAAGAACAATCATACCTAAGAGAACAAAGTCCAAGAATATTCGATATAATTTCACAAAAAGGGAAAATCAGGTAAAAACATACTTCTTTGAAAAATAGCGCTCAACTGTTCAAACCAACTACTTGACTAAAGTATGCAGATGGTTTACCTGCCGGTTATGACAACATTTCGTGGACCAGCTCGACAATGTTCGTCTAGAACCATGTTAGCTCCTATCATAGTTCCAATAATAATCCCTCCAAGCCAGCTATACCAAATCAGTGTATTCATCTGACTGTCCCCACCTTCAACAACATGAACAACAACAACCCAATAAAAGTCCTTACCTTCATCAAAAGTAAATGTTTGAATTCCAGACAAAGAACTAATACATGTTAATGCAATTTCACGAGTCAGATCGCAATGACATTAACTAACCTGACAACTGAAAACCAACTGCAAGTATCACTCCAGTGCTCATCATGGTCACAATGTATCTTGCAATTTGCAAGGCGATCTGGTTCATGAGAAAAAACAGTTGAAAATGTGTTCGTTTGATATGAAAACGAAGTATTAATTACCCTGAGGTCCAAAATTTAGCAAAAGAAAATAATGACCAAGCAATCACTAATTGGACTTCCTGAATGCCCCCCTCCTCCCTCACACCCACAAGCCTACCGCACCTCAAAGCTCTATGGTGGGCTATGAACTTGTATATTCACCACCTCAAACCTAATCGACTAAGTTTTTCAATAAGATATAGGGATCACACGGAAAGGCTAAAATATTTGGTTTCAACTTACAAAAATCACACAATCACTCAAAAAATTATGTAAATTACCCAAATATTTATAAGATAAGATGGAACTTGTTCATAACATAAATTGGGCAACACAAATTTCTCGTACAACTAAGAATCTATTCTAAACTCACCGACGAGAAAAATTCCTCCAGTTTAGCCATAGCCTTACTGTTCTCTACATCTGACTGCGCACCAAACCTACTCAACGCAGAAACAGCATCCTTCAAATGACTCCATACCCCATTCCCCTTGCTCAATTCAAGCTCATTTCTCCTCAAAATTCCACGCTTTCTCGCTCTTTTCTTATCTTCCTCTTCCACTTGCTCATTATCCTCCGACCGTAACGACCTACAGTGCCTCACACACAACCGGTAACGACCCTTGTGTAACTCAAAACCGGACCCACCAAAACCCTGACTAAACACCCTTGTTCTCCGGTTTTCACATAATCTGAACTGATTTACGCTTTGCGGGTGTATGTGAAGCTTAATCACTGTGGCAGCCATGGTGGTATCATACACAGTAACAGGCTTAAACGGGGAGTTCATGTCATGGAAAGTGTTCCCATCTTCTGGGCGGCTAACTGTGTGTTCATACGTTTGTTACTCTGGATATTTCTTTGTTAGCTTATTTATCCTGTTAGAGAAAATCAAAAAATCGGTGATGAAAATAAAAAATCTGCGAGAAAGAGGGACAGCAGATTCGCCAATCTAGGCAGGCGGGGGAGTATTGTGTTGGCCACACGTTAAAGCAACCTCATCGTTTCTGTTCTTTGTGACACGTGGCGTTATGGGTCTGTGCTATCATGTCACTTTCACACAGTTTTCCAGCTTACGTACTGAAGCGGCGTTGCACTTGGACAGGACAATCCATGAAGCAATGGGTTCTATAATTTCTGCTTCACGCCTAATTTTTTTGGCTGTAGCTTAGAAGTTGAGTCTACAAACTCCACGGAATTGGAGTTTCTTAAGGGTTGAGACCACCGGAGAAGAAGAGAGGACTGCAACAGTCCAAAAAATTCTATATTAGTTGGCCCCCTGGTTTGACATTTTTTGTTTTTCTGGAATTTAGATAAAATCAGAATACGCAATTGCATAGGATAGGAATTAAGTTTTCCAACAAGGCTTTATGTTGCTAAAACCCTCAATCTTTGAGATTCCGAGCACTTTCCGCATTTACGCTCATATAGATTTTGTTCATTGTTGTCGTATAGTCAAAATATCAATCTCTGACATTGGTTTGTATATTTACGTTCTTATTTGTGCTTAGATATGTCGTAGATGCCCAAGCATTATGGACAGTTGAATTCCTTTCTATGATATCATCCATGGGTGCAGTTTTAAGCGTGCAACAATACGTCCATGCATATTGCAACTATTTATCAAGGGCTCCTTCATAGACTTTGTGGAAAACGAAAAGGCTTTAAAAGGAAGTTCCTTAAATGACTAAAATATGGAATTAACTCTATGAATACCGCATTTCATGACATGATGAAGAGTTTTGTCAAAAAATTAATAATTATTTTCTTTTTTTATGGTAGAGAAAAGAATATTATCATTTACTCAAATGCTATGACAAAAAAATTACCTCTAAAAGTATAGATATCATCAATGGCTTAAGGAAAAATTACCCCTGTCAGGCCGCTTAAGGATCGGCACTACATAAACTTGTCGGCAATGATTGTTTTTGTCAAAAAATTTGTTAGGTTATCCATTGTATGAATCTTCTGTATATTCACCATTCCTTCTTTCACTTTCTCATGAATGAAGTGATACTGAACTCAAATGTTTGTTGTCTTTGAATGAAATACTGGATTCTTTGCAAGATGTAAAACACTCTGACTGTCACAATACAGAGTAATATTTTCTTGTTTATTCCTAAGTTCTTCCAACAATATCTTCAATCACACTGCTTCTTTACTGCTTGTATAGCTACTATATATTTTGCTTTTGTTGTTGACGTAGCCACAACTAACTGTAGTTTTGAAACCCAGCTCATAGCTCCTCTAGCTAGTGTAAACACATGTCTTGCAGTGGATTTACTTTTATCAAGATTACCTGCTTAAGCAGCATCAACATATCCTCTAACAGTAAAATCTAATCCTCCATAACATAATGCAACATCTGAGGTTCTCTTGATATATCTGAAAATCTTCTTAACAGTATTCCATTGCTCTCGACCAGGATTTGTCATGTATCGACTAACTACTTTCATTGCATGTGCAATGTCTGGTCTTGTACAAATCATAGCAAACATTAAGCTTCCTACTGCTAATACATACGGTACTCGAGACATCTCCATCTTCTCTTCTTCATTACTAGGACTCATACTTGAGGATAACTTAAAATTAACAGGAAGAGAATTATAAATTGATTTATAATCTTGCATGTTGAATTGTCACAAGGTCTTCAAATAATTCTTCTGAGAAAGCCAAAATTTTTATTATTTCTGTCTCGGCGAATTTGCATTCCTAGAATCTTGTTTGCTAATCCTAAGTCCTTCATTTCAAAAGCCAAATGTGCCTTCAATTCTTTGATACGATCATTATTAGGGCTTGCTACTAACATGTCGTCTACATACAACAACAAGACTATAAAATCATCTTTCTCAAACCTCTTGAAATATGCACAAGGGTCTGCATTTAGTCTGCTGTATCCAAGGCTCATGATGAAGGAATCAAATCTCTTATACCAACATCTCGGTGCCTGCTTTAAATAATACAGAGATTTTTTCAACCTACAAACCAAGTTCGCTTTCCCTTTTTCTTCAAAACCTTCTAGCTAAAGCATATAAATTTCTTCTTCAAGATCCCCATGAAGAAATGCAGTTTTCACATCTAATTGCTCAAGATGCAAGTCAAATGTAGCATACATCACCAGGACTACTCAAACTGTGGTGATTCGAACCACAGGAGAAAATATTTCATTGAAATCAATTCATTCTTTTTTAGCATATCCTTTTACTACCAATCTATCATAATATCGCTCTACCTCATCGTTGCCATTCTGCTTGATCTTGTAAACTCATTTATTGCCAATAGACTTTCTTCCTTGTAGTAGTGATACCAACTCTTATGTTTTATTCTTATGCAAAACTTCAATTTCTTCCTACATTGCTATCATCTACTGAGATGCATCTAAACTATTCATTGCTTCTTGAAGAGTTTATGGCTCTCCACCCTCCGTTAAAAGACAGTATGCAATATTGCTCTCCATAATATAATCTAAGTGCCAGCTCGGTGCTCTTCTTGTGCAAGTTGATCTCAGAGTATCTGAAACATCAGATTCGACTGGTTCTTGCTCCTCATGCTCTGGTATAGCTTCAAAACAATCATTTTGATCAAATTCCCTTTCCACCTGTACTATTTATAGTCTCTGAATTCACCTTTGAAGTGCTAACATCTTCAATTTGCTCTTGATCATTATCTTCTAAGAAGATAACTTCTCTGCTGATAACAATCTTGTGGACAGTGAGATCCCACAGACGATGCCCTTTACTCCTTCAGCATATCCCAAGAACATACATCTTCTCGATTTTGGATCCAACTTTGTAGTTTCCTTAGTATCAAACATCACATAGGTAGGACTTTCAAATATATGTAGTTGGAATAATCCACTAGTTTACTAGTCCACATCTCCATCAGTGTCTTTAGCTCAATTGCAGTTGATGGATTTCGATTCACCACATAATAGGCGGTATTGACTACTTCTGTCGGGAATTTCTTATCTAAGTTTGCAGTTCTCAACATCGCTCTTGTTCTTTCCAGCAGAGTTCTATTCATCTATTCTATTACTCCATTTTGTTAAGGAGTGTATGCCGTTGTGAACTGCCTTTTGATGCCTTCTTGCTTGCAGAATTCATCAGGTTCTTTACCAGTATATTTGCCTCCATTATCTGAGCGCAAATACTTGATCTTCATACCAGATTTAAGTTCTACCAGCGCTTTATAAAATTTGAAAATTAGAAATACATCTGTCTTTCTCTTGATAGAAAACACCCAACATCTCCTTGAATAATCATCAGTGAATGATACAATAAAATTTTTGCTCCTTCTAGGGACGTAATTGGTGCTTGTCAAACATCAGAGTGAATAAATTTTAGAATTTCTTTGCTTTTGAACTTTGATATGTTGAACTTCAATTGATGTTGCTTACTCACAATATAATGCTCACAGAAGGATAATGATACCTTTATGAGACCTAGAAGTATATTCTTCTCTGCAAGTATCTTCATTCCTTGTTTTGACATATTTCTAAGCTTTTTATGCCACGTTATTGCAGATTTGTCATTTCGACTAGTCATCGCAACGAATGTCTCTCCTTCTTGCAAAGTTACTCCTTTCAGCATGTACAGATTTGCAAAAATTATCTTTGCTTTCATAAATGCCAGCGCTCCTTTAATCACTTTCATGTTCTTGTTTTGAATCTCAAATCTGAAACCAAGATCATGTAGATGTCCTACAAACAACAAATTCTTCTTCAGGCCCTCCACATGTCGCACTTTTGTATCCCGTATGGGTTTTATAATTATAGGAATTTGTTCTATAAGCGATATGGGACTCAAGAGAGCCATTTTACAAATAATATCACATGGATTTAATGGCGCTGCATTGTTTTTCTTAGTAGGAACTAGTCTTGATAGAATACGTCTTGCTTACTTTGATGAAATGGGTGGAATGGCTACCCTAATGCTCAACAGTATGAGTTGTTGTATCATATATCTTTAATTTGATGGTGTAAATATCAACGATCTTCAGAGCTTGATCATTACAACTGTACTCAAATCCCCCATAGACAAATTCATACTAGGGAATCATTCACGAAAAAAAATGGAACAACAATTTCAATTTGACCTCCTGTGGATTAAAGAAAAGAGGAGGTCACTAGCCCTGCCTTCGGCATCCCCTTCCTTGTGGTTAATGTTGGACCCCAACCTTGTTTTTATTTGATTAAGCCTAATTTAAATGAATTATGAGAATTGATGGATTAATTTTGGAACTAATTACAATGTCGAGTTTAGTAGGA
>JANKOE010000008.1:54748524-54760738 GCA_026284465.1 Erythroxylum citrifolium | reverse complement strand
TAGACAAGTCGCCTTATTGGAATCGTGACAAAATAAGTCGCCTTATATCCCATACAAGTCGACTTATACTAACAGGGGGTTGACAGACCATTGAAGCCATAAATTCGAAGCATTAAAATTAGCATGAAAATCACATTAGGAGTTGATAAATAACTCGGAATCAGTTTCAGCAAGAGATATAAATCCCAAAGCAACATTAAATTTAGCAATTGAACACGCAAATTCCTTCCCCATTAATCAAAAATCAGCAACTTCCTTCGTATTTAAGTCAAAATCCTTGTCCCAATTAAATTGAAACGTGGTGTAAAATTCCCTAGTTAGTTCCTCAAAAGCAGGGTAATTAATTCGGGCAAAAGCACTCCATGCAATAGGACCCATTAACTGCCTAAAAGAATCATATACATGTAAAGCCTCAAGTGTATTAGAATGAATCGACTTACATGGATAAATTTGACGTTCGCGGAGCTGCTCGAATTTTTCGGTATTCAATCAGATTCAGGTTTCCACCTCCTTGCCTCACTTTGACCGAAGGCGTGTCCTTGGTGCTAGGTAGAGTGGCGTGGTTGTCAGCTGGGCGGTTTCAACATCAGCAACCCGTCGTGCTTCGCTCTTGGTCCTAGGCATCGTGAAACATGTGAAAGGAAACCTGCAAAAAATAAAAAATAACACAACCCAAAAAGAACCAAAGGGGATAGGTGGAGCGACGTCAGTGGAGAATGGGAGAGGGTAGTATCGTAAAAGTGGAAGAACAAGCTAGAATTTGTGGAATGAGGGAGAGTGAGGTTGATTATTGGCAGTGGAAAGATGGACACCAATGGGTTTAGGTCGAAAACAAATTGGAAAAATTATGGGTTGTGGGATGAAAATTAGGGATTTGCCTGGGTTGGCAATAAATTGACATAATAGAGTGAATGGGGTTGAATGAGTGGAGTAAAATTTGTGAAATCAAAGGTGCATGAAGGAGTGGTGGTCAGTGGTTGTGGGAGGATGAGTTATCGGCAATGGATATTGGTGTGTTGAAGTGGATATGGGAATGGGGTCTCCAATGGATGCTAGAGGAAGAAGATGGTCGTGGGTGGAGAAGGGTTAGTGAAATTGAGGGATTTGGGAAGAATGGGTGTCGACGATGGTTGAAGGGGAGGTTGGTCGGTCAAACAAAGAAGCTGGGAAAAATTTTTGGGGGAAACTAATGAGGAGGGGCGGTAACCGAAACCAAATTTTGTTTTTGATTTTTGATTTTTTTATTTTTAAGCAAATTAATTGATGGAAAAAGAAAATAAAAGAAAATAAAAATCAACATGACAGAAAATAACAATAAAAATAAATTGAAATTCCTGACTAAATAATGAAAATAAAACTATTAAAGAAAAAACAATGAAAAACCTGAACACTTTACGGGTTACCCCGAACATGCTTCTTTACAGTCATTAGCTAGACTTATGTCATAACTTATCGATTCAGAGATAGGTTGGCAGTGCCAACCTTATTTCTTCAACCTGTTCAATTGACAATTTTTCATATCATGGCTTGAGACAGTGTCCATTGACTTTAAATACTTTAGAAGTATCGACACTCTGAATTTCTATAGCGCCATGAAGAAAAACGTTAGTGACAATAAATGGGCCAAGCCAACGAGATCGTAATTTTCCTGGAAATAACTTAAGCGAATGATAAAGAATAACTTTTTGTCCAATGGAAAACTGTTTCCTAGAAATCATTCTATCATGAAAAGCTTTAGTTTTTTCTTTGTAAATTTTCATATGCCTCATTATGAATCTCCTCAAGTTCTTGCAATTGCAATTTCCTACTAGTGCTTACCTCTAATTGATCCATGATCAGTTGTTTCACGGCCCAATAAGCTTGATGTTCGATTTCCACAGGCAAATGGCAAGGCTTACCGAAAACTAACCTGTAAGGCAACATGACAATAGGAGTTTTGTATGCAGTCCGGTAGGCTCACAAAGCATCATCCAGTCGAAGACTCCAATCCTTTAAGTTTGGGTTTACCACTTTTTCTAGTATTAACTTTATTTCCCTGTTGGATACCTCAGCTTGCCCACTGGTTTGTGAATGGTAGGCGGTGGAGATTTAGTGCGTAATACCACATCTTTTCATCAGTGCTTCAAAAATCTTGTTGTAAAAATGCATTCCTTGGTCGCCGATGATGGCTCGAGGCATTCCAAACCTAACAAAAATATTTGATTTAACAAAATCAATTACCGTTTTAGCATCATCAGACATAGTAGTCTTAGCTTCAACCCACTTAGAAAAGTAGTCTACCGCCAATAGGATGTAATTCTTACCAAAAGAGGAAGGGAATGGACCCATAAAGTCTATTCCCCAAACATCAAAAATCTCACATACTAGAATGTTCGTCAATGGCATTTGATTCTTGGATCCCAAGTTACCTGTTCTTTGACAATAATCGCAAGACTTGCAAAACATGTAAGAGTCATAAAATAACTTAGGCCAAAACAGTCCACATTCTAAAATTTTTCGAGCAGTTCTTTTGGGACCGAAATGCCCCCCACACACAGATGAATGACAAAATTATAAAATAGATGAAATTTCCTCATATGTGACGCATCTCCTAACAATCTAATTAGAACAAAATTTCCAGAGATGAGGTTCATCCCACACATAATACTTAGCCACTCGTTTGATTTTATCTTTTTCAGCTCTAGACAGATGATTAGGTAATGACTTAGTTACTAAAAAGTTTACTATGTCAGCATACCAAGGGGTTACCTGTTGAATTGCGAAAAGGGCTCTCATCCGGAAATTTTTCATGAAGGATATTAGATGTAGTGCTAGATGTGATCCGGCTTAAGTGATCGGCTACCAGATTCTCTGGTCCTCTCTTGTCGCAAATTTCCACGTCAAATTCTTGAAGTAATAATATCCAGCGAATCAATCTGGGCTTGGCTTCTTTCTTGTTCACCAAATACCTTAGCACTATATGGTCGTAGTAGATGATCACCTTGGTCCCGAGCAGATATGACCGAAACTTTTCCAACCCAAAGACGATTACTAAAAACTCCTTCTCCATTGTGGAATAATTTTTCTGGGCATCATTAAGTGTCATAGAAGCATAATAAATAACATGGGGTACCTTATCTATTTTTTGTCCTAGCACAACGCCTATGGCATAATCTGACACGTCGCACATCAATTCAAAAGGTATGTCACAACGTGGTGGCTGAATGATCGGTGTTGTAGTGAGACGCTCCTTTAGCTCGTTGAACGCACTTCGGCATTGCTCGTCAAAGTCAAATTTCACATCTTTTTGAAGTAATCGGCATATAGGTTGCGCAATTTTGGAGAAGACCTTGATAAATCGTCGATAAAAACCTGCATGGCTAAGAAACAAACGAACTTCCCGCACATTCACGAGGTAAGACAAAGATCGAATAACATCTATCTTGGCTTTATCGACTTCAATTCCTTTTGACAAAACGGTATGGCCCAAAATAATGCCTTGATTATCCATAAAGTGACACTTTTCGTAATTTTAAACTAGATTAGTTTTGATGCAACGTTTGAGCACTTTTTCAAGGTTAATAATGCATACTTCAAAAGATTTCCCATATACCATGAAATCGTCCATAAAAATTTCCATGCAATTTTCCACAAGATTTGAGAAAATACTTACCATACATCGTTGGTATGTCACGGGTGCATTGCACAATCCAAAAGGCATTCGTCGGTAAGCGAAGGTACCGAATGGGCATGTGAAGGTTGTCTTTTCCTGATCCTTTTTTTTAGTAAATCAGAAAATTAATTAATGAGAAAAAATAAAAAATAAATACAAAAGGTCATAGTCTAAGCCACCTAAGCTCAACCAGCTAAAAAATTAGCCTGGAAACAGGGTAAGATAAGGAAAAACACCTAGCAAAAGAGAAACTTCCAATGTCCAACCAGCAGACAAACAGCCAGAAAATACATCCAGAGACTATCATACATGACCCAAGGAGATACCAATCCTAATGGAAATATCATCCCTGAGTCAGCCAGCCATATAGAACTGATACATCAACCACAATTAAGGCCAAAAACGACATGAAGACTGCCTCCGAGAATAGTTATGGAGCTACTCTAAGCAAGAAAAGTGGAACTCTACAGTAGTAACCTGGAGAAAAATTGAGCAATTAATCTGACAATAAAGACAGTACAAAGCTAAATTACCTCCTCTCAGTGTATAGGCTGAGCTGTTCCCTAACGTGGGAGATTACGCCAGAAAGCACTCGCTCCTCCACCAAGGCTTCATTCTTGAAAGTGTGGGCATTACGTTCTTTCCAGATGTGGTAAACGGTGGTAGAGAGCAGAAGAGGGAAGTAAGGGGTATTTCTGGAAACGGCTAAGAACCAAGTCAGGGTTATAGAAAAATTAGAAGAGTTGAAAGCGGCCAAGTTGAAATGAGAAAGGCAATGGGTCCAAATATATTTAGAGAAAGGACAGGCAAAAAATAAGTGGTCCACGGATTCATTTGCTGAGAGACATAAGGAAAAATGATTAGGAATATAGAGGAAGGAAAGGTTATCCTGGGTGGGCAACTTCTGCAGGAAAGCAAGCCACAAAGTAAAGAAACAGCGGGGACTACTGAATCTGGACCAGACCAACTTATACCAAGGAACTGCAGGTGAAGGTGGACGCAAGAATTGGTAGGCTGAAGCATTGGTATAACATTTAGTTGAGCTGGCTAGCCAGTCCAGGCAGTCAGGAAAGGAGCTATTGGGATGATAAGCTGGGAGGGCTAAAAATCTGAGAAAGTCCAAGGAAACCTCACTCCAACTCCAGGTATCATTAAGGATCACGTCTGAAACATGTGCTGTGAGCGGGAGCTCCGATCCATTAATCTCCCTAGGGGTGAACAAAGACTTCAGTATGCCACGCGGGTGCCAAGGGTCCTGCCAAAACAGAGTAGACATACCATTGCCAATCCTAAATCTAAATTGATGACTCAACTTGTCCTAGACTGACAAAATTTTCCTCCAACTCCATGAACTATTATAGGTAGGCTGAACACTCCAAAAATTATGCCGCCTCAATATTATGGAATGAACCCACCTTACCCAGAGAGCTTCCCTATCCTCAAACAAAATCCAGACTTACCCACTTACTATCCGAAATCGGATAAATTATGCCTGTGTCAAGAAGCTTTAAAATTTCTTTCTTCATGACTTCCATCATGGGTGGGTTTAGACGACGTTGCGGTTGTCTTACCTCTTTCGCCTCGTCTTCCATCAAAATTCTGTGAATGCATATGGTGGGGCTAATTCCTTTAAAATCAGCTATTGTCCAACCGAAAGCTTCTTTATTTGCCTTCAAAACATTGACAAGTTGGCTTTCCTGCACATCCGAAAGTTGATTAGAAATTATCAAAGGCAATGTATTTTTCTCACCTAAAAAGATGTATTTAAGGTGACTAGGCAAGCTTTTTAATTATAATGTTGGTGGTTTGGTCAATGAGGGTAGTAACTTGTCTCCCCCTCTTGATGCTTCTATGGACGTGAGCTGCTGGAGGATTGGTGGGTCGGCCTCCTTCAATTTGTGAACTAATTCCTCCTCTTTATTATCAAGCACCATCAGATCCTTATTCCCATTCCACTGTGACGTTTCTTCTTTGGGTTCTTTAGGTAATGTTAATTGCTCCTCTTCTGGCCAATGATGTGCGTTATTTAATTGCCCCCTTAATTCTCCAATTGACGCAGACTCCTCATCCTCTTGTGAGCATAATGCATTCTGGTGGTTTTCTTCAATTGACGCGGATTCTTCACACCCATGACCAATTGACGCATTCTCCACTAATTCCACGTCATCTATGATTTCCAAACTCTAATTTTCCTGCATCCATGTATCAATGAAATCTACAAAGACAACAAATTGCTCATCATCTGGAATTTTCATGGTGTTATAAATATTGAATTTAATTAAGTCACCATCGAATTCCATAGTTAAAGAGCCATCATGACCATCTATTTTGGTCCTAGTCGTTTTCAGAAATGGCCTTCCGAATAAAATTAGAGTTGAAGAGGATGTGTCATTCGTGCCCATCTGCAAAATATAAAAATCAATCGAAAAAATCATGTTTCCCATTTGAACCAATATGTCCTCTAACACACCTTTCGGGTAAGCGTTTGATCGATCCGTTAATTGAATTACTACGTTAGTTTCTTTAAGAGGTCCAACATTCAAAGATTTATACATATCATATGGCATGACATAAATTGACGCACCTAAATCCAACATAGCTCTTTCAATTCGCAAATTACCAATTTGGCACGGGATAGTAAACATACCTGGATCTTGACATTTTGGTGGAAGCTTTTTCTTTTGTAAGATGGCTTAAACGTTTTCGCCTAATTGAACTTTCTCATCGAATTTCAATTTCCTCTTTGACGTACAATGCCCCTTAAGAAATTTAGCATATCTCGGAATTTATTTAATTGCATCGAGAAGAGGAATATTTACCTTGACCTTTCGGAAAGTTTCCAAAATCTCCTTTTCTTGCTCTTCCATCTTTGTTTTTGCAAATCGACTCGGAAAAGGAGGTGGGAGTACCTTATTTAACACAAATTTCTACGTCTCTTTAGGTAAGTGCGTGATTTCTTCCTCTATTTCCCTCTTGGAATTTTTTGGAATTGATTCTGGTAGTTCTTTACCACTCCGCAGTGTGATAGCCTTTGCGCTTTGTCTAGGATTTACCTCTGGTTGTGCTAGAAAATTACCAAAACTTCGTGCTTCTAGTCGGTTAACAGCTACTGCAATTTGACATAACTGATTCTCCAAATTCCTTTGTTGAGTTTCTAAATTTCTATGTTGATTTTCCAAATTCCAAATACTTGCTTCCGTATTCCGCTGAAACGTCAAAGTGTTAGTGGTCAAAGTTTGTAACATATCAAAGAAGACTTTCCTTTGACAGTTGACGTCATATTTGGATTCTGACGTGGCACGTATGGTGGTCTATATGGCTGAAAATTCGTGGATGCTTGTTGCCCTTAAGGATTCCCATATCGCGAGTTCAGATGATCACGCCATCCCGGATTATAAGTATTGGAGAATGGGTCATACTTCCTTTGATTTAGCCCATTAAATCCACCCATGGCATTCACCTGTTTCGCGTTGTCTTCTTGCAAAATCGTACATAAATTAGTAGAATGTCCTAACATTGAGCTTATACCGCATACCTTAGCTTCTTCTTTTCTCGGGACCGCTAACTGTTGCATCAAAGAAGTGAGGTCATCCAATCTCTTTTCCAACGAGGTTGCATTAACTTCATTCACGCCCCTTGACCTGTGCCCTGTACGGATTCTGAATTGTTGTGTGTTGGAAGCCATGTTTGCGATCAATTCTCTAGCGACCGCTGGCGTTTTGTTTACTAAGGCACCAACGCTAGCAGCGTTAATCATGCTCTTGTCAGAAAGCAAAAGTCCCTCATAAAAATATTGAATTAATAATTATTCAGTTATCTGGTGGTGTGGACAGCTAGCGCATAATTTTTTAAATCTTTCCCAATATTCGTAGAGTGTTTCTCCCGTATGTTGGCAAATTCTGCAAATCTCCTTCCGAATATTGGCCGCTCTCGATGCTGGAAAATATTTTTCAAAGAAAAGTCTCTTCATCTCAGCCCACGTATACACGTTCTCTCCGGTTGAATAGTATAGCCAATCTTGCGCATTATCTTTAAGAGAAAACGGAAAATCTCTCAGCTTAATATCTTCTTCCGTCACATTAGAAGGTTTCATACCCATGCAAACTACATCGAGTTCCTTCAAGTGCTTGTATGGATCTTCTCCTTATAAACCCCTGAAAATAGGCAATAAGTGAATCAGTCTAGATGTTAATTCAAAAGTATTATTATCATCTAAATTCGGGAAATTAATGCAGTGTGGTTGTTGCGCATCAGTTGGCGCAGCTAGTTCGCGAAGAGTGAGGTTGGTAGCTATCTTATCCATCTTTTGCGTCTCTTTTCGCTGTTTGGTTTGTTTCCGTAGTCTTTTTTCTGTCTGTTCGATCTCAGGATTATACTGTAGATTATCTGATTGGTTTGAACGCGTAACATACATAAACCGTTAAAACTCCTCGGCAATGGCGCCAAAATTTGGTGATGTTGTCGCCTGCATCCAAATATAAAAGTTCTTCACTCCCGTTAAAACAAATTAATGTAGTAGCGGTAAGCAGATATCGTTCCCACGAGAAATTTTACGATTATGGAATTACGAATTCAAACGGCACAAATAACGAAAATAAAAGGGGGTTGTCACTCACGGCAATAATAAAAATAATCACAAGGCAAAATCGCAAAGTGAAATAATAATTAAATCTGAAAATTCAATAGGAAAAATACCTTGGTTTCAGTCACTGATGTTACCATGCTATTATGGATCCTCGACATAAAATTGCAATTGTTAACAAACATTCATTGGGGGAATTTCTCTTAAGTGTAATGACTAGGAACATGTATCCTAGCAATCTTATTAAACAATAACCTAGATACGATCATAGGTAAAATTGAATAATAGCCTTAAGAATCAAGAACCAATGACAAGTGAAAAACATGTATGACATGCAATCAATCAAGCAAATATTTTCTTAGAATTTTCCGACTCTAACGTAGAGAAGTTAATCCTAATTGCTACTTGTGATTATCGGAATTGAACGTCAAATTCCGTTAACCTAGCGATTGAACCAATTAATCTCTAGTTGTGCACCTAAAAACTAACGAATTTAATTAAAAAGATAGATCTGAAAATATCCAATGTTCATCAACAATCATAAACCATATCCAAATTATCTCACCATAATAACATGTAACATGGATCCCTCAACTAAGATAAGAAAATTAACTACTCAAAATTAATTTGAAATCAAAGAAAACAGAAAAAGAAATAGTCTCCATCCCTGGTCTTTGATGAAAATAACGAAAACTCCTAATGAAATCTGCAGAAAACGTGAACAGCAAAAAGAACAGAAGGTCCGACAGCCAAAGAAGAATACACCGTCCTCTCCCTAACCCTAATACAAATGTATATATGAGGCAACACTGTAAGCCTCCTATTTGATGTGGATCTCTTCATTATCTTTTCTTGATTTTTTCCATATTAGGTGTACTTCTATTTTTGGTGGGAGATTTCTTGGAAAGTGGCCAACAGGATCTTAGAAGATTGTGTTTTAATTGGAATCAAATTCTGGAATTTCTGCAAACTCCAGATTCCATCCTTAGGCGTGCCCACGCCTAATCTGAATTTCGACCATATTGGAGATTTCAGATTTCTTTCCTTCTTTTGTGCCTTTTTGGTCCTTTTTCATCTTTAGAGTGTTGAAAACTATTTGTAAACAATTATAGAGCAATTCCATCAATTTCGGATACCAATTTCAACATATTGACAACAGTTATGCTCAAAATATATACAATTTAAATGACTTAATAGCGTTGATTCCATCATGCTCATTTACCGCTAATACTTCAACCACATTTTAAATTACTAAATCTAGATTCCTATGAACAAATCATATCTACTGAAATACCTAATCCTGATTAGAATTCCAAGTTATATTCTCTTGTCATTAAGCATACGATCCACGATTCTTGTGGTTTTCTAAACAAGGATTGTCCCTGCATGAGAAATGGTGTATGCAAAAGTCATTATCCCAAGAATTTTACACCTTTCACTGTTCATGGTGAAGAGAGTTATCCATGCTATAGACGGAGAGATAATAGAAGAAAAGCCAAAATTTGTAGACATAAGGTTGATAATAGATGGGTGGTTCCTCAAAACCCATACCTTTTGATGTTACTTGATTGTCACATTAATGTTGAAATATGTTCAACTATCAAGCTTGTTAAATACTTATACAAATATGTATTTAAGGGTCATGACCTTGTGAACTTTAGCGTCAACGATCAAGAGAACACAATTAATATTGATGAAATCAATAATTTCCAAGAAGGCCATTGGATTTCACCCCCCGAAGCTTTATAGCGCATATATGAATTCTGGCTAGCAGAGATTAATCCATCGATCTATATACTACAAGTTCACCTCCTAGATCAACAATCTGTTTCCTTTGCAAAAGATGCTAATTTGTCTTATTTATTAAGAAATATTGTCTTCTCGAAAACAATTCTCACGGAATTTTTCAAGACGAATTCATCAAATCAAAAAGCTGCATAAATGAAATGTCTGTACAAAGATTTACTAGACCATTTTGTTTGAATTGAAAAACAAAAACATGGTTGGAAAGAAGCCGAAGAAAAGTCATAGGACGAATAGTTACTATTGACTCTCGAGAAGGAGAAAGGTATTACTTGAGATTATTACTCACAAATGTTAAAGGACCAACATCATTTGATCACTTGTTAATTGTTGATGGTCAAAAGATGAACTGTTTCAGAGAAGCTGCACTGCAATTAGGATTGCTAGCATCTGACTCTTACATAGAATAGACACTTGAGGAAGCTGTGATCTTTCAAATGCCAACATCCCTCAGACTTTTATTTTGGTACACTCTTGTTCTATTGTTCACCAACAAATTCTAAAGAGCTCTGGGAAATTTTCAAAGACGACCTATCTTCTGACTACCTGTATGCTTCTTCTTCTTGTAATATGTATATATCTGATGATGTTACAAAAATGGCTCTTTAAGATATTAATAAATCTTTAGAACAAATGGGTAAAATCTTAGCTGATTATCGCTTTATTGAGCATCAGTTCCGTGTTGATTATCACCAACAGAAAACTAAGGAGGTACAAAGTGAGATGAATATACAAATTGATGTAGAAGACCTATTCTTACAATCAAAACTGAACAACGAGCAAAAACATATATTTGATTTAATAATGAATTCAGTTTTGACTTCAACCATTGGAAGTTATTTTATCGATGGTCCTGGCGCCACATCAGGCATTGCTGCCTCAATTCTTCCAGGCAGTAGGACAGCTCACTCAAGATTTAAAATCCCCCTTGATTCCTCAAAGCAAAAAGTTTGTCAATTAAGCAAACAAAGCAGTGTTGCAAGATTGATATTTCAATGTAGCCTTATTTTATAGGATGAGGCTTCCATGGAAAAATGAAAAGCCATCGAAGCATTTCACAGCTTACTTCAAGATATAATGGACTCTGATCAGCCTTTTGGAGGTAAAATTGTTATATTTGGTGGCGACTTTCATCAAACATTGCCAATTATTGACCAAGCAACAAAACAACAACTCATTGATTCAAGTCTTCTAAATTCACATCTTTGGCTGCACAACTCTAAATTCTCTTTAACGATAAATATGAGAGCTGTGTCAAATCCATTTTTTTATTTCTTATTGCGCGTTGGAGAAGGCACTGAGACAATGGATGAACAAGATCAAATATGCTTACCAAACAAATTCATTATTCCTTATGACAACAAGGATGAATCTCTTAATAGGTTAACACTTTTTTCATTAAATAATTTACTATCCTTTTTTATAATTGCTATTACACTTTTCCAATATACAATTATCCTCACCAGGTTATTAGAAAACATGTTGGGTTCTGAAAATTTTTCTTTTTATTTCATTTTAATTTATTTATTTATTTGTTATTCTTTTGTTTATTTCTTAATTTTGCTTTAAATTGTTTTAAGTATTATCTATTTTAGTGGTATAAAAAGGGGAAATTAGAAATTTAAATTAGACTAAGTGTTAGAATAAAATTTGGCTTTAGTATTGGGCTTATTGAAAGAATGGGCCTTAAGGCTTTTAGAATAAATGGAATAAAGAGGAGGATTAGTAATAGATGGATTAGAATGAGTGGGCTTTGGGAGAACCCAAAGGAAAGTGTTAGTAAGTTAATGAAGTGCCAAAACTATGTAGTTTTGGAGAGGGAAGCCTTAAGTGAGTTAAATGAATTAAGAGAAGGGAAGTGGAGTGTCGTGTGCCTTAGAAGGAAAGAAGAAAACGTGAAAATAGAAGGGAGAAGAAGGAGAGGGTCGGCCAAGAGAAGAGGAGTCGTCCGAAGCTTGTGGGAGGAAGAAAGAAGAGGAAAAAGAGGAGAAATCAAGTTGGAAAGGTAAGTTTTCATCTTCCCCTAAGCTAGATTCGAAAATGGTGAAAGAGGGAGGTTAGGGTTTGTGTAAAGATTGAAGAGAAGGTGAGACCCATGAGTTTTGTGATTTTCTAAGCTAGGGTTAGGTTGTTCTAGCTTAAATAAGCTATGGGTAGGTTAGGTTTAAGGTTAATGT
>JANKOE010000008.1:54488165-54499915 GCA_026284465.1 Erythroxylum citrifolium | reverse complement strand
GGTTGTGACAGAAGGTTCCTCCCTAGTGTCACAATTGTGACACCCATGTCATGGTTGTTACAGAAGGAAAATTGGCAGGGTCATGATCGTGACACCTATGTCATGATCGTGTCAGGCACCTCGTAAGTGTGAGAATTTTCATTTATTTTCAAGTTTCAGGGGCAATTTGGGAACTGATTGAAGGGTGAAAACCCTATAAAGAAACCTAGAAGCCTTAAGAACTATTTAAGAGCATAAAACATTTGAAAATGGGAGAGCCGCTATCTTGAAAATCTGATTAAAGAAGGAAGATCAAGAGATATGTCGAGGATTTCCAAATTTCCAAATCAAGCTTCGAATCAAGTTTTTCTCTCTTTCCTTATGTTATTTTCTTTAAACTTGATGTGTAAACTAGATTTTTATATGTTCTTCACATTTATTACGTTCTAAATTTCCAGATTATGTTTTGTTCTTGAATTATTTTGTGACTTTGATTTCAATTGATTTAATACAATTTCTATGTTGTGTTAATGGTGCAATTTATACTTTTGGCAATAAATCGAGAGAGTGAGTCATAAGTAATCCTATTAATTTGGCAAACAAGAGATGGTAGATTAATATGTCATATGATTAACAAATCAACCATCATTCGAAGATAGATCTTGTGTGAGAACTTAGTTATTCAATAAATCACATCAAAACTAATTGAAAATGTTAAAGAAAGAGTTGTGAATTGAGAGATTGCAATTTTGAAATTTTCATATTCAATTAGGGTTAATTGATTAGGTCTTGAGAAAGAGTAGCCAATCCCTTAGAAGATCTAGAATCCACACATAATTGAATCAATAGGGGTTAAAGGAACAAAATAACGATAGAATAAATCCTAAGCTTCATCCTTTATTTTCTTCACATATTTGTGGTGGCTCATTTGTTATTTGATTATTTGCTTAGTTTCATTTAATTGTTTTAAATTTCTTATATTTTATTTTCAATTAATTCATATCCTTATACCTTAGACAAAGTTAGGTTCACTTGGTTTTAACTATTTCCTTATGAGACCGACACCTTTAATACTAAAAGTTTACAATCTGTACACTTGCAGATATTAAGAATTTTATTAGAGGTAAAACTTGCATAACAATTTTTTGACATTGTTGTCGAGGATTAGTTTAGGACTTTTTGAATTCATTTGTTTTATAGAGCTTCTACTACTCTATGGCTTGCTAGAAGGAAACTTCCTACTACTAATAGGATCATAATATTTTTAACAATATCATGCATTGGCCCTATGTGCATATCATAGAAAGAAACCACTGACCATCGCTTTTTTCAATGCTTTTATACTGACTTCATCTAGAATGTATATAATTTATAACTATAAGATTTCAATTTTAGTAGGGTTTTAATCAAATTTATAATCATTTTATTCCTAGTCTTTTCTAAAATGTAATATAATTTAAAATAATTTCCTTTAAAGAATTCATGCCATGGTTTCTTTAAAGCAGATTATTTTACAATGCCATGGTTTCTAAAATGTAATATAATTAGCCGTGTTACTTGACGATTGTTCGGCGGGGTCCATTAATTCAATGGTGCGGTTGGTAAGAGTTTGAAGAATGGTCCCCCAGAACCGTATTTTTCTCCCTTGGCGTGCCTTTTGGAAAATTCGACAAGAAGTTGCGGTTCATATATGCTATTGACTGCTTGAAAGATAAGAGCAGTCGATAAGTCTGCTTAACTATGAATGTTTTACGAGTTTAATATAGCACTGGTTTGAATGTTTTACGAGTTTAATATAGCACTCAAATGGCAGATTCCCAAGACCCTGCTTTGATTGTTAGACATTCATCCGACAACCAACTAAGTTTAGTTATTTGACTTAACG
This sequence comes from Erythroxylum citrifolium, assembly GCA_026284465.1. NCBI lineage: Eukaryota > Viridiplantae > Streptophyta > Magnoliopsida > Malpighiales > Erythroxylaceae > Erythroxylum > Erythroxylum citrifolium. The sequence continues at coordinate 54,498,051 of JANKOE010000008.1, read as the reverse complement.
ACCCGAAATTGTCTCTTTGACTGCCCAACTAAGTTTTCCACTACTGCGACAAATAAATGTAAGGTTGGGGAAGTCCTCAATGATGTCTTGGCGAATTACGAAACAGTTGCTAGCCAAAATTAAAGCATGAAAAATTATGTAATAGTATTTGGCTCAAACATATTATTGAACTGCAAAATCTTTTCTTGCATATTTGATGATAAATTTTATTTTAATAGTCTCTCTATTATGTAGGGATAAAGAAAGACATGGTGCAGCTACATATATTCTTGGAGTTAACATTTCAAAAAATCATTCCCTATTATCATCCAAATTTGAGAAGAAAGACATGGTTGAAGCTACATGTATTCTTGGAGTTAACATTTCAAAAGATCATTCCCTATTTTAGAGCAATTGGAACTCTCATGTATGTCATGATATATATACAAAACCAAATATTTATTACAATGTTAAAATGACGAGAAAGATCAGTCAAACCTAGGATGTGCACATTAGAAAGTGGTGAAAAGAATATTAAGATATTAAAAGATAATGTTGATTATACATTGAATTATCTAGGTAACGACTTATGTATATAAGGGTATACAAATGCAAATTGGGGAGGAGATTTAGATGAGAGACAATCTACCTACGAATTTGTTTTCTTACTTAATAATAGTGTTATATGGTGAAAAAGTACAAAATAGTCATGTGTTGCCTTATCCACAATGGAAGCTAAATTTATAACATTTTCAGCAGCATTATAAGAAATCATATAGATTAGATGATTATTGGTTAATTTAAGAGTCGTTCAAACTAAGATTGATCTAGTAATAATCAATTGTGATAATTAAGCAACAACCACTTATACTAAAGACCCAAAATTTTATTGTAAAGCCAAACATGTAGATACCAAAATCATTATGTGAAAGATATAATTTTGTGAGGAGAAGTGACTATAAAGTATATATTTTCACAAGATATAGTGGTAGACCCAATGATAAAATCAGTTTCTCATGATACATACATTGTGCATGTGAAGTTAATAAAACTATACAAATATTGAAATTAAATTGATTAACATTTCTTTATTAATGTTCATTCAATATATTTTCATGTCTAAATGAAAATTTAAGTTGACATTGTTTGTTAAGTATAAGCATTGCATGGTACTTAATTTTAAAACATGTTGACTTTACATGATATATTTTATGTAAGAATCAAAAGGCGCATCAAACTGATAAAAAATTGACCCTCTCACATGAGCAATCACCTCTAATATTTATGATGATTAGAGTTGAGGTAGGTTTTAAGTTTGTTATTAAGAAGATAATTAAGAGCAAAAGCATTAATTAAGATGCCATAAATTCCTTGTAGATATATAATGGTCCAAAGGATTAATGAACAAGCATGAGATAAGAAATTAAATTGATAAACCCATCATATATAAGGTGGAGATAATGGGCATAAACACACCTAGTGAGTTTAAGTTACATTATTAGACATCTAATTATGAGAGTAGTTGGCAATTTAAATTTTTTATATAAGAGATAAATTCTAATTCAAATGGCTATTATTATCTTGGTAGCAATTATATATAGTTAGTGTTTCAATCTTCTTGATTTTACAAAAACAAATTTAAATTATTCTTTATTAATATTTAAAATATCTAAGTTTTTTTAATCGTTTTTACATCTACCATTCCTACCTATTAACGAGGTTATGCAACTATTAGTGAGTATACTAAAAAAGTTTGAGCCGTCACAAGTCTTGCGGTTCATTTTTTTTTTTTTTGGTTAAACAAGAAAACAACAGATCAAACTCTGGGATACAAAACGCCGTCCGCATCACGGCGAAGTAGCTCCTGGAGGCTGGCAGGCGGCTCCTGAAATTGCGGTTCATATTTTAAAACAGCTTGGAGAAATATATGCAAAGTCATCCGTTTTGAGAAAAGTAAACATGGTCTCAGTCAGCGTCGAGCAGCACGAAAATTCTGACTCGAAGACTGGCACGGCCGGCATAACTTTTTCCTTTTGTAAAATATTGAGGGTCGGCTTGCTCCATTGGCCCTTGTACTTACCAGATAGTTTCAGTATATAAGGGGTACCAGGATCTTCAGTGTCTCCCATGAACTCCTCAACTCATAACAACACTCCTCTGTTTTTTTCTATCTCATGGATTACTCTTCGTCATCACATATATTACAAATTTTTGGGGCTTTGGTGTTCATGATCTTGTGTACTCTATGGTGGACCAAAAAGAACAATCATGGGAAAACCGAAAGGCGCAATCTTGTACCAGAAATACCAGGTGGCTTACCAATTATAGGTCATCTCCATCGACTTGCTGGAACCAAAAACCTAGCTGAATCCTTTTCGTCCATGGCGGACAAATATGGTCCCATCTTCTCAATCAGGATGGGAGCACACCCAACGGTAGTGGTGAGCAGTACCGAGTTACTTAAGGAGTTTTTCACCACATGTGACAGAAGTTTCGCTTCACGCCCAAATACATCTCAAAGCAAGTACCTCGGTTACAATTCATCGGCATTGGGTTTCGCCCCATACGGAAAATATTGGCGAGAGATACGTAAGCTGGCGGTGACGGAGCTTCTCTCCGTCAACAGGCTCAAATCACTGAGGCATTACCAGGTTTCCGAGGTTAGCCACTTGATTAACGACATGTTTTCGTTGAGCAAGAGGAATGAGCATCGCCCAGTTAAGATTTTGCTGAGTGAATGGCTTGCAGAATTAACCTTCAATATCATGACCTTAATGATATCAAGGAAAAGATTCTTCCAGAGGAACGTGGACGGAAATGTCAACAACCAAGACAATCACGATACACAGGTGGGTAAAACTATCAGGGAATTCATGGAAGATATGGGCAGAGCAGTTCCTGGAGATCTCATCCCTTTCTTAGGCTGGTTTGATTTTGGAGGAGCAAAAAAACGCATGAAGCATGTCTCTGCGAAATTGGACGCAGTCATAGACAAATGGCTCGAGGGACACAAGTCGAAGAGTAGTGATTCGGATAAAGATATCATCGATCTTATGCTCTCTACCGTGGAGGATGATACCACCTATGGCCATAAAAAAGATACCATTATCAAGGCAACAATAATGGTACGTTATATTTTACCTTAATTTATAAATACTTTAAAATCAAACTAATACTCAATCTAATTTATTGTTGAATTTAAATTTGAGTTAAAATTTCTTAATATTTAAAAGGGTATTTTTGTCTAAATTTTAAGAATATATAATTTTAAAATATTTTTTAATAAAATTAACTATTTTAGTAAATTGAACATAATTTTGATCTTTAAAATTATTAAAGGCATGCCAATATCTTTAAGTCTACAATTATTTTACTAATTATATATTTTCTTTTATTAGTTTTGATACAATTAGTAATTTATTTTGGCCTCAAAAAGTACCTTATAATATTTGGCTATAACTTTATTGCATATTTCTAAATTATTTAATAAATTAAACATAATTTAGATCCTAAAAAAATATTAAAGAATACTAAACTCATTTAAGTCTTTAAATTATTTTATTAATCATATATTAATTTTCTTTTTATTAATTTTGATATATTGAAAACCAATTGTATGACATCTTAATTTCAATCATTTTGTTAGACTTTTATGGTAGCTGGCTCAGACACGTCATCTATGACTATGACATGGACCTTTAGTAACTTGTTAAACAATAAACAAGTATTGGAGCATGCCCAAGAAGAGCTTGACCAAAAAATTGGTAGAGATCGATTAGTGAACGAAATGGACGTGGAGAGTTTATTGTACATCCAAGCCATTATCAAAGAAACCTTACGATTGTACCCACCTGGTCCACTGGCAATTCCGCACGAGTGTATAGAAGATTGTTACCTTGGTGGACATTTTATCCCAAAAGGGACTCGTTTATTTGCTAACCTATGGAAGGTGCAAACAGATCCAAAGTTTTGGTCAAATTCGAAGGAGTTCATGCCCGAAAGATTTCTGACAACAAAAGCAGATGTTGATGTGTATGGTCAGCATTTTGAGTTTCTTCCATTTAGCTCAGGAAGACGGTCATGTCCTGGAGTTAATCTAGCAATGCAAGAGATGTCATTGGCAGTTGCAAGGTTACTTCAAGCATTTAACTTCCACAAACCATCAGATGAACCAATTGACATGACTGCGGGCTTACGTATTGCCCTATTCAAAGAAAAACCTCTTGAAGTTTTGGTGACTCCACGCCTCCCTCTTGAGCTTTATCAATAGTAGAAAATAAGGAAGATAATATTACATCCATGTTATGTTTTTAATAAAGAGAGGCCACAATCTCCTACCTCCTACAAAAAAGTATCAAAAGATTTAAGGGATAATTAGTTAATGAGTTTGGGAATAGGTTAATAGGTAATGAATGAAAAGTGAGTTATTGGTTATTGATTATTATTATAGAGGCAATAGTTTGATATCATACTTTTGGGGAATCCTCCATACCCTCTATGAAATAAGTTAAGTGAACATGATGCGAATTATGAATTAATATGTCTTGAATTTTGGTATGATTGGATTTCAATTAGTAAATTGTAATTAAATGTTATTGATTGAGAGATTAATGAATTAAATGTATATTTGGTCTAAAAAATTTGCCAAGAAAAAAATTAATATATGGAAATTTGGATGATTAAGCTTAAAATTGAGTGACATTTAGCAAAGTTAAATATGTGACAAATGGAATAGTAATTACATGACAATTGGACCAATTATTACATAACATGTGGAGAAATCTTGGAATGACATGTGGACTGATTTAGTAGGGGACAAATGGCAACCTAATATGTGGATTAGTGGCAGCTGATTAATTAGTCAAATGTATTACATACCTTAAGACATATGATGAGTTTAGAAGTTGACACCTAGCATGATGATGGAGCAAATTCCAACAGCAATGTTTCCACTAATTCCCTCACCTTTCTCCACCGAAATTGCTTCAAATTTTCTCTGTATTTTAGTTTTAACCCTAGATAAAGTTCTGCACGAAAACCACACCTAAGCCTTACACCAAATATACAAGAAATCTGTTCAAAGTTGTCTTCACCTTCTGTCTAAAAAAAAAACAGTTCAGTTTTACCTTGGAATTGCGTTGATTTTTGCTTGCTTGGGAGGATTGTTTAATCTGGAATGTTTAAAATTTATCCAAACAATTTCAGCACTAGCCATATATATTAACGACCAAAATCATCAAGATAAATAAGTTAACCTACTAGACATAAAAAAGACCAATTCGATGTCCGAAAAATTCTCAGAACCCTAATTTCAAACACATGCATTTAGTATGCTATTAACATCAAAATAATACATTTATTATCTCATAAAAACTTTATTAAGGTCTTATAACCGAAACACATACATCATAAGTCATTAAAAAATTCAACTCCATCAGCTTTCAAAAAGCTGACCAATGTTGACTTTGATTTGATTTATTAATTGAATCAAATTCAATTAATTCTGGAAAATTTCCAGAGTCTTATACACATTCTAAATATGTCTAATAAAAGATTCTAGAGACTAATTCCTAGGAATTATTTATTAAGTTAGTTGAATTAGCTAGCACATCACATGTCTATGACACTTGTCATATAGCTTCTAACATTAGTCATATTTTACATCATGCATGCATAAGATAATCACTTTAACAACAAGTTTCATGCATCTCATACACATGGCAACTTATTATCTTACATGTCCATTCAGAAGATTCATTAAAAATGTTTTATAAAAATTAATATGGAATTTACAAAAATGTATGTTCATCAAATTTCCAGAATTTCCTAGCACATCATACATTGAAATAACCTTAAATCCAATGTCGCCTTAGGGTTACTTCAAAATTTAACCAAGGATTGCATATAGTGCAACCTCGAGTCGTTCTCTCTGAGGAACCAAAAAATTGAAATTAATTTCCTAAATAACTAAATGCAATGCAACCTAAACTATAGAATGGAGTGTGATTTGATCAATTACCACTAAAAATTGCAATGAATTAGAATAAACACAAAGGACTTGTTTTGGTATTTTAAATTTAATATGAGTGATATGAAATGGTAGTGAGTGAATGTAACAAGAAAAAAAACACAAGTAATTAACAATGATAAACGCAACCCTCCAGTTCAATAACACAGGCAATCATCACTCAAACATATATTAGAGTTAAACAAATGAACTAAAAGTTAAAATCAAGCTTTTAATTCAACAACTGAGCCACCTTAAATTGTTACAAATTTTTTTTCCAAAATCCCAATCTAGTAATTGCTAGTAGAATAGTAAAATAGAACCAAGGATATTGAAACCAATGCTCAATTTTTACTCAATAATTCAGAAAATAAAATTAACATCAGCAACTGATATAATAATCCAATCATTTAAGTCACCTTGAATAATCACTAAATATTCAGTAAAATTTCAATATAAAGACTTGACTCAAAACAAAGTAATGAAATTGAACCAAAATTAGCACAATATCAGTTGCTAAATAATAACACAGCCACAGGAATCTTCCAATTCAAAGATATAATCCACATATAACTCCAAATAATTAAATAGTTATCCTAAGACCTAGGAATCACTAAATAATCAAATTGGTAGAAAATAAATGTAGCTTAAACTCCCCTATGAAAGCCCAAGCTCCTGACGTTGCCTTTGAATTAGAGGATTAAGATGAACTGGCCACGAAAAATCATGGAAGATGTTTTTCACATTGTGCTCCGATGGTCAGCCATGGAAGCTGGGAAATAATGTTTTGGATTTTTGGGAGATGATGGTTTGGATTTTTGTTACATATGAGGACTGAAAAATGAAATCAGATCCCTATCTTTCTTTCTAGAACACTCAGTCGACACCACACACCTCAGCGTTCATTCCTCTCTTCTTCTTCATGTTGTCGTTTTTCTTCTGTTTTTCCCAAACCATGCACACACGCCTCCCCCCTTCTATAGCTTCGTTCTTGACCACGCACCATGCATGTCGTCCCTCTTCTTCTCCCAGCCACACACACACTACTGTAGCTGGATGTGACAATTTTGAATTAGTTTCTGGTCCACACTCCTGTAGCAGCTCCAAATCTCTTCACACTGTCGTTTTCTCCTCTTTCTTGCCTATGTATGCTATCGTTTTCTCTTGATTTCCCAACACCACACATGCTGTTGCATTCCTTTTCACGTTGTCATATCTTCTCTTCTTTTTCTAGAGCCGTAAGCCTCCTTCGTATCTTTACCACACGCTACTGTTTTTTCTTCTTTAATGTCCCTCTACTGTTGTCTTTAATGTTGTTGTTTTTGGTGTGATGCTTGCACTTATGCTTCTTTTCTCCAGCTATTTTAATGCCTTGAATACTACTTCTTAATCTTTTTAAACTCTAATTTCTCCAAGTACCCTGCAATAAAAATTACAATTAAAGTAGCATCAATTGTCCAAAATCAATTTATCACAGTTAAACACAAATTCGATGTAAGGCACAGTAATTCAACTAATAATCAAATAATTCCCTAAAAACCAATTATAGTGACAAAAACCCATCCAATTGATATGAAAAATATATAAATAAATTAGTTTGTCAACTTCCCCACACTTAGCCTTTTGTACAACTGGGCAAATTATCAGTAAAGAAAAATCCAGTAGTTAAACTCAATGCAAGCAAACATAAAACTAACAAGGCAAGAATATGCAATCAACTCAAACAACCTCACTGGTATTGTTATTGCCTACAACCAAATTTAAAAAGAAACCAACTTCCTGCAATACAAATTAATGTAGTAATGAAAAGTAGAGATCGTTCCCACTAGAAATTTTTAACGGTTTAGGTTATACGAGCTCAAAACTAAAACAAAGAGGTGGGGTTTTGGTTCATGTAATTTAAGAAATTATAAATGACAAAAACTGAAATTAAACAAAAATATTTAGATTTGGAAATTCAGTAAACAAACCTTAGTTTCGGGTCACCGACGTTATCACACTAATATGGATCCTTGATATAAAATTCAGTTCATCAACAAATATTCATTGGGTGATGTTTTCTCTTAAGTTTAAATGAATAGAAATATGTATTCTAAGCATTCTTATTAATCAACAACTTATATACGATCGTAAGTTCAATTGAGTAATAGCTTTAAGAACTAAGAAGCCAATGAACAAGACAACACATGTACGACATGCATTTAATTAAGATGAGTTTCTTCTTAGAATTTCCAATTCTAACGCAAAGATGGTAATCCTAATTGTCACTTGTGATTAGCAAAACTGAATGTCATATTTTACTAATCTGACTATTAAACGAATCAATTCCTAGTTGCGCATTCTAGAAATCAACCAATTCAATAATAAAAGCAATTCGGAAGACACTCAATATTCATCAACAAAACAAACTTTATTGGAACATCTCACATATAATAAATGATAACATAGTTTCCCTCAACCAAGAAAAGGGATTTAGCTACTCATAACAAAAGTGAAAATCAACAAAGAAAGAGCCAAATGTAAGGTATCTATCCCTGGTCTTTCTTAGAATATCTGAAATTTCTAAAGAAAATACTGCAAAAAGATAAAAACCTACTATGGCTGTCGACAAACAAGAAGAAAAACTGCAGAAAAATGTAAAAACTATCCCTATGCCTTGCTACTGTTAATAGTAATGCAAATCCTCATTTATCTCCTTCGATCTCCTCCTTTGTTCCATGATCTTTTGCAGATAAGCTTCCCCCAAATTCAGGTGATCGATCCCCATCAATAAGGATGCAATCTGATTCTCAAAATCATAAAAATTTTAAGTAAATCGGATCTGTATTTAAAAAACAGATCTTGCAGATAGTTTTTGCCATTGCACTAAGCGTGGCAGCAAAACATCTGCCAGTTTGTATCTATTTCCTTATCTGTCCATTTCGTGGCTTTTTACTTCATAATCAGCTCTAAGAATGCTCAAGACTCCCTAATAACAAAAGATGAGTAAGTTCATTATTGAACTCAATTTACACTCAACAAAAGGGAATTAGAAATCAAAATAGTGAAAATTAATCATCCTATCAATCAGCATAAGACATTTTCTGGGTTTTAAGTTTGCTTGCTAGTAGGTACTTAACCATGCGGGCTCTTCTTCTGTTGGTATAGAGTTGCGCATGTAAAGGACTCTGCTCCACAAGACACTGATGCTTCGTCCAAGCCCACGTCCAAGCTATTGGGCCAAATGCCTTATCCTCGGCCCACTATCATTGGTTCCTCTCCAGACGGCGTGCGTCTCCCTTTGCCCTTGCCACCACCGAAGACTAACCCTCAACACAGCTGTACATAATCTTTTTCGGTTATAACAGAAAATAATATCTTGTACCTCTATATAGTGAATAGTCTAGAACCTTTTCAATTGTATATATACTACACTCAAATAATACAACAAGGAAGTAGAAAAGTTTATTTTATTTCTCTCCGACTCCTTTCTCTTCATGGTATCAGAGCTTCCATACTGACCAACGTCACAATGGCTCAAGATTCATCTTCAACCTCCCATCAAACTCGGCAATCACAAACCTCCACCCCTCTTATAAACTTTCCAGCTTTGGCAAAAACACTCAGCTTCAACTTACCAAAAAAACTGGACAGAACCAATTTCATCAATTGGAGAGCACAAGTCACCGCAGCTATTCGAGCCCTTGAACTGGAAGATTTCATCTCATCAGATGTACCTCCACCACCACAAGTCATCACAGAACCAGCAGTAACATCAACAGCAGCTCCTCAAATTGTTGTAAATCCAAAATACCGCTTATGGCGCATATCAGATCAGCTACTTCTTTGTTGGCTCCTTTCCACTATAGGTGAGGATGTAGTAGGTCAGGTAAATCATTCCTCCACCTCTCTTGAATGCTG
>JANKOE010000008.1:54225036-54238958 GCA_026284465.1 Erythroxylum citrifolium | reverse complement strand
CTAAGCTAAGTTAATCTAAGCCAACGCCAACACTTGTATGATTACACATACACAAGTATAGAAAACAGAGATATGGAGTCATACGGCCAAAAAGGAGTCATACGGCCAAAAGGGAGTCATTTTATTCAAACTGACAGACTCTTCTGGAGATGGAAACTCATAGTGTACGACTCTATCCAAAGCTTGCTGTTCCTTTTTCCCTAACCAGCCAACAATACCATGAAGAAGCAACGGCAATTAGAATCACCGTTTGAGGTCCAGCTAAGAAATCAAATAAAAATAGGGTAGGAAGGTGTCCTATTTTATGGGAAAGAAATCTGTGTCATCAATCATATAAAGAAATGGAAATCAAAATCTGTGTCATTAATGAAAAGGCCAGACTGCATTGTTTCCTTCCATCTTCCACCAATTACGTTGTCAAATCTTCTATCCTTTTTTGTTCTTATCGTTTTGCCAAGTAGTCATGCTCTTATTTAATTTCAGAGTGATTGAACATTCGTGTGTGGGAAGTGCAGAACCTACTCCAAGCTTGATTAAGAGGTGCAAGGCCTAATGCAAAAAGATTGAATATATATACATACCCAAGTTCTATCTTCTTCATTAAGTCTTTTGCGGTGCGACCAAATCATTCAACCACCAAGAGCCCACAACCAGGTACGAATGTTCTTCAGGAATCCCATTTCAATATATCCAATTCAGATCCAGATGCTGCATATAAATAATATGTCTTGTCTCCTTTATTTCCTAAAATCGTTTTTCCGTCTAACCATAGTACTCACAGTATACAATATAATTCCAGTTACATTCATAAAGATCTTAAATTGATTATGAAACTGACCCCATTAACGTCTCATTGCTTATGAGGATCTTTTGTTTACGATTCTTTACTTTTTAGTTTTGTTTTCTTTTCTGCTAACTTGGTTGACAAATTATTTCAATAAAGTCTTCATGTAATTATGTGTATATATAATAGCATAATAGTTAATAATATAATAATTTATGTTAAAAATTTTGATAAAAATTTTAATATACATCTTTCTTTAAAAGATTTACGTGTAAAAAAGATCGATATAAATCAGGTCTAAAATATTTCGAAAAGAAATTAGAGTCCAACGGAAACTTAATTGAGATTAGGCTGTCGAGCTTAAGAAAGTTCTTTTTCATTTATATATAATAAAAATATATATTTTTAATATATTTAAAATGATATTAAATTAATTATTTTATACAAATCTTATTTCATTATATAATAATACTAATAAATAACATGATTAATATGTTATAATAATTTTATCCAAATGTATTTGTTTTTATTTATTATTTATAAATAATTTTAACTTAATAATAAATTATTTATATTTTATAAAAATAATATACTAATAGTAATTATTATTCAACACAAATATTGAATATAATAGAATGATGAGATAAGATTTTTTTTTAATACTTGGGGTAAGTCTAAGTCTAGTGTGTCAATGTAATAAAAAAATTTTAATTAATACTAGTACCAAGTCTACTAGACCAATAAGATATACAAATTGACTAACATTAGCATTAAGTCCAATAGGTTAATATAATAAAAATTTTAATCAACATTTACACTAATGTTAACAGTGGGTTATGTCAGGACAAGTTTGTAGTTGTTTAAGCTAGACCAAAACCCAGGATAGGCTGCTCAAAATCCAAATGATCCTGGCCAAATTCAAATTTGATCAGGTTTTAGTTAGTCCAAAGCTTGCCTAAAGCCTATATCACCCAACCCTAACCTAATTCAACACACCAAAAATTTTTATTAACATCCAATTTGTTGTTAAGATGAGAGTCACCACTGTTAGTCCCTATTGACACGTAAGAGGGAGGGAGTGAATTGAGTTTTATAAAATTTAACAAGTTTTCTAACCATTATACTAAATTAATATCAATCAATAAAGGATAAGAAAATTACTTAGTAATAAAACAATTGAGCTATAATTTAAATAGGATAAGGAAGATAGTATGTAAACTTATTTATGGTAGTTCAACAAACAACCTTTGCTTATGTAATTATTCTTTCAAGGTCGAATAACCTTTGTATAATCTTTCTAGATAAAGAAGAATCCTTTTTACAATCGTCTTCTAAAGTGATAAGGAATTTCAATCTCACTTGTATCACTTTCAAGTACAATAATATATTTGCCAGACTAAGTATCATAACTTAAATTTCCTTACTTTATCACTTGATAACTCCCAAATGGGTCACTCACACAAATATAAAACAATGATATTCAATGACTAAAAAACTCTTTAAAATGTGTGTATACAACATCCAAAACCTTCTTGATACTAAAATCAAGGGAAAAAACACTTATTTATAGTATTTTGGGACCCCAACTGGCCGTTAGAGTCAAGAACTAGTTGTTACAACTATTATACACAAGGCATTAGCCATTCGATATGTAGTATGCATTAAAAGCTCTAGATTCATTAAAATATTCCCCAAACTTTGTTTGAAAGATTGAGAGACTTTTATATTAAAAACAAAAGTTTCAATGAGACTCGTGCATTAAAGTGAAATAAAATTTTTATACCTTTTATAGCGTTAAATTAATAAAGTGAGATTATAATTAGTATAGAATGACTTTGATAAGCCTTGATCTTCTTTTGTTCTTGGTTTGATATTCATTTCGACGGTTGTAAACTTCAACTTCTCTTTATCAACTTCATAAGCTATCTTTTTAAGTGCACGACTTCATTTTTGTTCTTATATTGCTTTTCATCAAAACAATAAACACATTAGTAGTAACTATATTTTGTTATCATCAAAACATTGATCAAAACCTCCTTAGTTTAAGAATCTCCCCCTTTTTGATGATAAAAAATTTTAATATTTAAGAACAATAAAAAAAATTAAGCAACAGAAAGTATCAAGATAGTGATTAGTTCCCCATTAATTCATGCATAAAACATAATTCAATGTAAAGAACAAAAGAAACATTCAAAATCAAAGAAATATTCATATATGAAGATAACATAAATTTACTGAAGCATATCACATAAAGTGTAAGAAATATAAAAATGACAAAATAATCGCTCCACCAAAATTTTATTACTCCCCTTGAGTGTCATCAACCCTTTTAAATGTCATCATTCCCTCTAAATGTCATATCACTAATATTTCTCTCCCTTTTTAGAATCATAAAAAAGAAATCAATTAACTAAAAATACATAATGTAAAACATCATGTATCAAGCTAACTAGGTTAAAAAGTGTTTTTAATTAAGATTGACATAATTTCTCAATAAAGAGTGTTATTAAACATTTAAGGAATCAAAACAAAAGGTCAATTTTGATTAAATATCCCTAATTATGTCTACTTTTAAAATCCTCAATTTCAGTATTATGCTTAGGTTGAAAGATTCAATTAAAGCATTAAAAGCAAGTTTTGACAAAATTAAAGGTTGGGATCGTAAAAAATAAAAGCATAATTGCAACATCCAACAATTAATTTCATAAAAGAACGTGTAATTTATAAAGTCCCCAAAAAATAGAAACATGAAAAAGTGTGAAAATACTAAAATTGAACAAAATTGTAGGGATATAATTAAAAAGGAAATAAACATTATACTCATTTAACAATTTAATTGTAAAGGTAATAATTTGATAAGATAACTTTTAATTAAGAAAATAATGACCTCCTTTGGCATATAGTCTTTAATTCTAGATACTGAGGTTCACACTTTTAAAAACAATTATTAAACACCTTACTCATATAGTCTTTAATTCTAGGTACTAAGGTTCACACTTTAAAAACAACTATTAAACACCTTACTCATAATTCAAACACAAACAATCATTATTAAGGATTTATACACAAATTGACATGTTAACGCAAATTATCACATATTTATAAATTATAAACTAATAGTTACCTCATATTGAACATTACTTATGAGACATTTGAATGGAGATTCTTTTTGAGATTACAATCCATTGGAGGCTTTTTATCCTTCTTTTCTCTCCCACATGGTTCAAAAATTGTCTCTTTTGAAATGTTCGGTGGCTAAATTCTCCATATCCTACATCATCCTCTAGACTTTCTTGGAGGTAAGAAGGTTAGATTCATCATGATAAAATGCATAAACTTTTTAATAATACTCAATTTAATAACTACTATCTTTGCGACATAGCATTTGCTATTTCTTTTTTAATAGGCTTACAAACCAAAATAATCAATGTGTTTTAGGAACCCAAATAAGCTTTGTTCCTTGGTTGTTAGGTTTCTTCTTCTTTTCAACCCATACTTTCAAGGGTTTGCTTGAAATTATTTCTTTTTGAAAAATAAAATATATCTACATGTCTACACTGAACATAAAAATGACATGCTAATTATGATACTTATATGCATTTCTTGGACCTCTTAATATGTATGTATAATATAGAATCTTCTTTTGGACATTAAAGTTGTTGAATGTTCTCTTAAGATAGTGAAATGTCCTATGATTATATGTGTGATGCCTACTATGAATGAAAGCTTGATGTATACTTCTTTGAAGGTTAAAAAAGTGTGAGTGAATTTGTATGTTATCATAGAAGTTATGCCTATTCTTTCCTTGATAGTATTAAACTCCATAACTAGGTTGTGAGCTATATATAAAAGCATGATAATTGCTTTTAGGATTAGTCCTAGTGGATGTGTAATGTGCACGCACATGTTTGGATATGAAAACTTTATACTCAGTTGTAACATTAAACAATGGTTCTTTACTATGCAAATATTTTTTATTAATAAATACAGTTTTAGAATTGCCTTCACTTTTATATTTATATTTTATTCCCTACCTATCATTGGAATTCTTTTGAGCTCTTAGCATGTTTTCTATGTTTTCATTCCTTTTAGTAAACTTAGAGTCCTTAATGGAATCTACCTCCTTTTTCAATATTTCATTCTCACGTCTTAATGCATCTAATTCATGATTATTATCAATAATTGCATTTTTGGATGCTTTAATGCTATGAAATTCATTTTTCATCTATTCATTCTCACTCATGTATGCATCTAACTCCTTTTAAACTTCCTTGAGTTTGGAAAACAACTTCGTCCTTTTCTTACTTATGATTTATAAACTTTCAACTTATTCATCATAAATTAAATTAATATCACTATCATATAAGTTAAGATTGGATGTTACCTCATCATCATCCATAACAGTAAAGCACATATGATTATCTGTTCTTTCAAATGCTCATTTTCAAATTCACTTGTGTCATCCTAAGTTGATGTTTTAAGTGCTTTCTTCTTGTTCTTCTTCTTTTTCTTATAGTTTCTCTCACACTTCTCATTATCTTTGAACTGAGAATATTGTGACTTTATACAACTAGGTTTTCTACGTTTAAAGCAATTAATATGAGAGAGTTTATGTTAACTTATTTTTACCTTCCTTGAAGTCCCCTTCTTTTTGGAGATTTTCTTCTTCAAGAACTTCTTGAATTTTTTTAGTAACTAAACTAGTGTCTTCTTCATTTCTTTCACTAGTTCATATCTCTTTCTCTTCGTTTGATTCTTCTTTTGAGAATTTAAATGCTAAATTCTTTTTCTTAACGAGCATCTGACAAACTTTATCCTAAAATGACTAGGCGGCTTACCCGACACCCCACGGTGACCTTTTGATCGATATCCGATCCAACTGGAAAGTTCCCGTGGAGCTAAGCCTATTTCCTTTTTAATCGAAAAACTTTAATGCATTATAAAAAGATATAAACAATGGAGTTTTTAAAATCATTTTTATTAAAAATTTTGGCAGTACAACGACAATATTTTGACCTTCCCAAAATTTTCAAATCTCTGTAAAAGTTCAAAAACACTTCTATAATCATCTCAAAATTTCCACTACAAATTTTTGACTTTAATTCAATCCACAAGCAATCTCAACAATCACTTCAATATTCTTAATAAACTTAGACATATTCATGCATTTAACTTAAAACATTCATATACATGCGTTCTTTACACAAAATATAGTCCAAAACATATCAGGAAAATGCAAATGTTTCTAAAAACATTTACAAGTCAAAAATGCCTACACAACAGCACGTAACGAAGTTGACTAGTTATGAGGAGGAGTCCCTACTGTTGAAGCCCCTAAGCCTGCACCAAGGAGGTTTTATTTAAAACAGAAAAGAGAGTGTGAGCTAAACATGCTCAGTAAGTGCTAGAATTTCTATTAAAATCATATTTAACTATTTTGAACCTCTCTAAAATAAGTTCATCTCAATTTGCATAATTCAATTTTTAATATGAAACATATATACTTCCAAAAATCAAGTTTCTCAAATTGCTTTTCAAATAAATAGTGGCAACATTAAAAATGTTATGAATTTCTTACATGATATAACCCATCACTAACTTCTTCGCCATATGGTACCCACAGGCATCAAGTGACGGAGCTAGTTTTGCATTACTTACCCGCGACTAGTTAACCACTAGTTACAGAGTTGGTTATACATCACTTACTCGAACTAGGATAACCACTATACATCGGTAGTTACGAAGCTGGTTTTGTATCACTTACCCGCAGCTGGTCAACCACTAGGTACGGAGCTGGTTCTACATTGCTTACCTATACTAGGTTAACCACTATATACTAGTAGTTATAGAGATAGTTCTACATTGCTTACCCATAACTAATTAACCACTAGTTACGGGGCTGGTTCGACATCACTTACCTGTACTAGGTTAACCGTTGTATATCGGTATAATAAAATCTATAAAACCTATCAGTATAGGCTAAAAATCATTTCCTTTTTATCAACCAATAACATCATCTCAATATAAACTCAAATCATATAAGATTTAACTTTTAAACTTCAATTAATATATTGTTAAAAACATAAAATTATACTAGTAATATTCACTTATAAAGCATCATCCACATAAAACTCATAATCTACATTCACTTCACGATAGAATAGAAATCATTTTCATAAAATATATTTAAAATGAACTCGTCGTTAAACAACTTTATCGTCAGGCACACTCACGCATTATGTGCCTTTCCTTTTCCTACACAAGCACATTTCAGTTAGGCATTTATTTCCAAATTTGGAAATAAGACATTAACACTATAAATTTGATTAACTGAATTCGAGATTAGTATTTAATCATGTAACACGTACGCTAATTGTATTTCTATTTACTACCGTAAGCTAACCTATTTTTCTCCATTTTCAATTATACCTTCAACAGTCACTTAAAACCATGTTTTACCCATTCTAACTTATAAATTTATTCAAAACACTATCTTACTCAATTTAATTCACCATATCATGATCATACATGATGAGTCACGGTTATGACCTATGTCCAGAATCCATACCTCCACTTGTTCCTTACTTTTCACATAGAAAACGTTCAAATTAGGCTTTGAGGTCTTCTAGATAGTTTTTCCCTAAGTCTCTAATTTCCATATCATCAAAAATCATGACATTTCAACTTCTAATCATGAAAAATGTACGAAATATCACAATCTGTTTCAACACAGGGGCAGTATCAGGTTACCACTTTCAATCTCAAACTTTGATATCATTCATCCAGAATTAGGTCTCAATTTACTTAGATATTTTTAGTAATGTGTATTAGGTTTCATCTTCAATTGGAATCACTCAATTTGCAGGTCTATAGGCTGATTTATAACCAAAACAATGGAACTGGTTCAAACTTGTAAGGTTCATTCATGCATCTCATGTATAATATATATCAAATATACACAGCGGAAAATAAAATGGAACCTCAGAAATTAGATCTACTCATGTATATAGATATAGAAAATAAAAACATGAAATGCAAGATGTTTACATACCTTTCTGATGATCTCTTTTGTTTTTTAATCTTCTCCGCGTTAGGTTGTTGTAAACCACAACGATCAACGTAGACCGTTTCTAATGAAAGTCCAAATGAAAATAGAAGGATTAAACCTCACCAGGAGATGGCTAGAATACTTTCTTTGTGCTAGCAAAGACAAGAACTCTTGTGAGAGTTAGAGAGAAAAATAGTGTGTGTGTAAGCAAGAACCTTTCTTTTTACTTATGTCTGCACCATTTGGCCTTCTATAACCCCTATCACTAATGGAGAGTTATGAGAAGTTAATGGTCATAAATAGCATGCATTAATGGAAGTTATAGGAAGTTAATAACCACGAATAACATGCATTAATGGAAGTTATGTGAAGTTAATGACCATAAATAGCATGCATTAATGGAATTTTTGGGAAGTTAATGACCAAATTGGCAGCCAACAACACTTGTTTCTAATTCATTCCATGCAACGTTTTCTACCATGATCATATTACGAAACAATCCCTAAACACTCTCTCATATCTTGAATCAACATTCAAGACCATTTTACTCATCCTTCGGATCTCCTATATGTGTGACCCATCAAGAGCGGTATTTAGCAACACGTTATGACCTCCAATTGATCAGAAAAGTCACTGGTTTGAGTACGAACCCTTCTATATGCAATGTTGTCATGCAATTTGTCCTTTCACCATTTATATCCCACTTGGTTCAGAGTATGGTCAAAGTGTCAACTCCCACTAGATTGACTATGTCATATCTAGTTCAAGTGATATTAGATCTTGTCCTGAGGATCTCATTACTCTATGTATCATTGAAGACTCTCTTCATGACACAAGATTAGTATCCGAGATATCTTTGAGCACCTCAAGTCAAAGGATATTTGCACCATTGCTATGATGAGATTATCATTGACACTGGAATAGAATATCCATATGATTGTCTCATAGTAGGTCAATCCAATGTTTTAGTAAACATCCACATGTTAAGTCTAAACAACTCATATCTACAGCTTATGAGATCTACTTCTTGATCCAATCAAGGAGTATAACATGTGCTAGTCTATCCGGATTAATGATATATCATCTCATTAATCCTATGACTAGGGAAAGTTTAGATACTAACATAATTACACATAATAGGAATCTCATTATCATGATTTCCTCCATGCTATGTTTTGTATCAAGAACTTCATTAAATCAATTTAAGATCAACATTAAATCCATAAATGTCTTAACATCGAAATAATGGAAATTTTCTTTATTAATCATAAAATGATTTGTACGATAAGTGCTAAAGCTGATTGCCTTTAAAGTATTTCTCTAATAAAGAAGATCCATAAAACAAACAAGATCCATTTGAGATGGTAAAGGAGAAACCATCATTGTCCAAAAAATGGAAATAATGTTTCGAGAGATGGACGAAACAAAATTTAAACATTTAAGTTCTATTACAAGCCCACTGGGTAAATGCAGCTCATCGCACCCAATAGAAATGGCTGCAACACTTGTATCATTCCCAATGCGCAGCTGCACTTCGCCCTTTCTAAGTATCCTCCTATCCTTTAATGCCTGCATATTTGAACAAATATGAGCACAAGATCCGATATCCAATACCCAATCAGAAAAAGAGGTAGCAAGGTTAATCTCAATAACATATATAACCTAAAGGAATTTTTCGACTCTTTAAGTCCTCGAGGTATTTGTGACAATTCCTTTTCCAATGTCCTTTGCCTTTCAATAAACACACTAGGCATTGGAAAGGGTTCTGGCCTTGGGAGTGCTTGAAGTCACAACTTGAACCTTCCCTTTGCCATCTTTGCCCTTTTTCTTAATTTTGTGCTTGTTCCTACCTTTCTTTATCTTCTTCCCTCCCTCCTAAACTGCCAAAATGTGAGAAACTCCTTTCTTTATGTCTTACTCAGTAGTCTTAAGCATCCCATGGAGTCCCTCCAAACTCTTCTGCATCCTATGCATATGGTAGTTCATGAAGAACGACGAATAGCATAAAGGCAAAGAGTTGAGGACAATGTTAATGGACAACCCTGGGTTCAACGGGAGACCTAGTCTATCTAACTACTCCACAAGACTCATTACCTTGAGCATGTGAGCACTAATAAAGATACCTTCATACATTTTAATAGCTAGAAGAGACTTAGTCACGTTATACCTCTCAACACGGGCTTGCTTAAGAAATATTTTCTTGAGCTGCTCCATGATGTAGTATGATGTGTTCAACTCAAATCACTTTTGCAATTCAGGTGGCATTATCGCTACCATAAGGCATTATACATCAACTTCATCATATGAGTGCCTGTTGTATGTATCGACTAATTCCTTAGTGGCACCTACAAAGGGTAGTTCAGGAAGAGGAGAATTCAAGACATATCCTTTCGCTCCTGCCTGAGAACAATTCTTAAGTTTCGGTGCCAATCCATAAAATATGAACCATTGGGGTTCAATTTGTCCTTCTCTAATATAGAACTCAAAGAGAGAGATTGATTTGACATGATCTAAAACAAAAAAAAAGTTTGAGTTAAGTTCATGTAATATTTTATTTCCAAAATAAAATATCCACTACAACTTTTAAATTTAGTCCCTTTTGTAGTTGGTCTAAAATCCCTATCTTTACCTAGAATAAGTTAGCAGCAACATGAAACTTGAACTTAGCTATTTTAGGTAAGCAACTATTTGCTAATCACACCATATGTGACTTTTGGATTGTTAACATCTAATGTTAACAAAAATCTTTCCCTAAGGTCTCAAACTGTTTTGGTTCCTTGTTGAGTGAACCTTGCTCTATTTGGTTTGGCATGTTTGACATTTCCCACAACTTCTAAAGATAAAAAAGTGATGCCCGTTGAATGAGTCCTGTCATCTAACGATCGATAATTTGATGTGAATAAAATAATAAGGGAAAATGACTTAATATTATATGGGACGTTTCTTTTTAAAAAAAATTAAGGACCAAATTGTCACATAATCTGTTAATCATATGAATTACAATTTCGAGTTATTCCATATAACTCAAGAAATTGTTAATCCCTTTTTTAGAGTTTATTTATGGTAGTCACGTTAATATACATTCATACCTATCCTATGACATTGATAGCATCGCAAATGATATCAAACATATGTTGAGAGTTTTGTATGGCCCTTTTGGAAACTTTTCCTGCATCTTGTTGTTTTCTTCACCATCTCTTTGGTCTAAACAAAACATCAAAATTTAAATTCGCATTCCAAAGTAAAAATATTCTAAAAAGGAAATAAAAATTACATTTATGCAAGCCTCAAAAGAATGAATTGCGTCAAAAGAAATTTAACATACTTGCTTATTTAATTAATCTAATTAATTAACTTTAAGAGGCACCTAAGGCCACATTACATTCATTAAAAAAGAAGCAATACAACATAAATGGCATTGACGTCTTAGCCATACAAAACTCACTTTCATCCCTGTAAAAACAAGTTAGTGCCAAAACAAAACAACATTTATATTTTGCAGTGTGAACAATTCATTCATTGTTAACAATTAAAACAATTGCAAATATGCAGCCCAAAAAGAATACATAATAGAATTATGTATTCCATTGGTTATTTAAAAATTTTCAATATTTAAACATGGCAATTTCTCACAAAAATTCCATGCAATAAAAGTTAGAAGCACATTTTGTCAATTAAGGCCATTAATAAATCCGAAAACAAACTAGATATTGGAAAGGCTTATAAAAATTAATCCAACACATAGACTTAATCTTTATAACCTAAATAACAATCCTATTAACTTGGTTTAGGAATATCCCAAAAAAATTAGATAAAAAACATGCACCCAAGTGCAAACTAAAATGCTGTAAAAATTTTCTAGCATTTCAATCCTTGACATTCCTTGCTTTCAATTAATTATAACAATTAAAACTAATTGTTCCCAGGTCATAAAACACAATCAAATCAGTGTTTGAAACCTAGAAAAGCATCAAACTATTTATAGGAAAAGTGTTTAAAATCAAATTTATTAATACACAAAATAACTAACCTTCAAGACAAGCAATCAATTAACCAACTTATCATGTAAAACTAACTTATCATGACACTTGTCACTTGCCACTTGTCCAATTTCTAAGGGTTAAATTAGGTTCTCTTATTTAACTAGTCTAATTAATTCCAATTCCTACTCTAATTGTCTCCTAATTTTCGATGATATTTGTCAAGAAATCACAAGGTCATTGATCACAATTTCCATTACCATTTAAAAGTAATTTCTACTACCATTAACCAACTTATCATGACACTTGTCACTTGCCACTTGTCCAATTTCTAAGGGTTAAACTAGGTTCTCTTATTTAACTAGTCTAATTAATTCCAATTCCTACTCTAATTGTCTCCTAATTTTCGATGATACTTGTCAATAAATCACAAGGTCATTTATCACAATTTCCATTACCATTTGAAAGTAATTTCTACTACCATTTATCAATTGTATTTTCACTTGGCATTTTTCCTAGTCCAAAAATATCCAAAATTTTAGAAATTTCCTAAATTTCACCAAAAAATTCTAAATCACTAAATACACTCTCCAAATCAGTTTTCAACATATAAAAATTACAATTCTCAATATAATCACATTTATAAACAATTATACCCAAAATATGTCAATGAATACATGTACAATTATTTTAATATGCATAAATTCAATATTCAAGTGTATGTGTATGTCAAATTATGCATGAACGTGAAATGCACTTTCTAACTTCTCACTAAACTTATATATACACTATGCGGACCTTAACATGGGTAACAAGATATTACACACAATTATAAATGATTAAAGATACACCACGCTCATGCCTTCCTTATGCCTTGATGAGGATAACAATGCTCAACAAGAACCAGAGAGTCAAGAATCAATGTTTAAAATTTCCTTCCACACAATTGCAGGAATCGAGCATCCACAAATAACACGTGTCCTAGGTAAGCTAAAAAACAAGAATATAACTATGCTAATAAATGGAGGTAGCACTCACAACTTCATCAACCAAGAAATAGTCACTAAGTTTGCTTTACTGGTGAACCAAGACAAGAAGTTTGAAGTGATGGTGGTAAACTAGGAGAAAATAGAATGTGTTGAGCAATGTAAAGCGCTCACCATCAACATCCAAGGCCATTCCATTACAGCAAACTACTATATTCTTTCCGTCGAGGCCTGTCAATTGATTTTGGGCATATAGTGGCTTGAAACTCTTGGACCTATCGAAACAAATTACAAGTAGCTTCCCATGACCTTCACAATTAAAGGAGTTCCCTATACCTTCCATTGTTAGCCCCGAAATTTTTTTTATGATTAATCAAGCATGATTAGATTAATTTAGCAAATTGAGTTAGCATAAATTAAAATAGCATTAATTAAGTAAGATGAAGTTAGTTGATAAGAATTAATGTAACGAATGTGTTAGTTGAAATTAAATGTGTTAGGTGAATTAAATATGTAAGAAGTGTTAGTTGGGTTTTAAAAAGATTAAGTGGGCCTTGGGTCCAATGAGTTATAAAGAAGGAAGAAGAGAATAAGAAGAAGAAAGGAGAAGGGCTTGGGCTTGTTGGGCTTAAGTGAACTTAGTAGAGTATATAAGGAAGGGATTAAATGAAGTTTGTAGGAGAAGGAGAAGAGTTGAACGAAAATTTAGAGGGAGAGAGTGTGTTGTCGTGAAAATGGAGGGAGAAGGAGAAAAGAAAAGCTTGTTAGGGTTTTCAACTTTCCAAGAGATCTAGAAGGAATTTCAAGAAAGTTCAAGAGATAAAAACGTAGAGGAAGGCTTGATCTTCGTTTTGAACCAAGAAATTCATTGTTTGGAGAAAATCTAAGGTAAGCCCTATGTTTAAGTGTAAGTTTTTGTTTGGGTTTTGGTTGAAAATGCTTAAATATATGATGGGTATAGTGATTCCCAAGTTAATTTCATGAAAGGTGGTATATGGTTTCTTAATTGAAGTTAAGTGATTTGGGTTTTTGGCTTTTAATGAAGTTGGGCAAGAGAGAGAAGAAGGGAAAGAGGAAGAGCATCTCTAAGCAAGGATTTAGCAAGAATCAAGGTGGGTTCCATA
>JANKOE010000008.1:54188338-54200835 GCA_026284465.1 Erythroxylum citrifolium | reverse complement strand
TATACTTAATTTCTTAATTACCTTCATTCTTGCCATATGCTATCTTACTTAAGCTAATCATGCTTAATTTATCATAAGAAAAAAAATTCGGGGCTAACAGGTGAACAATTTCAGATCTGGAAATTGTATTTTTCTTGTTTTATTTGTTCTTGATTTTGAGTAAAAATAGTTAAGAAAATCTTCTAACGAGGTTAACACGAGTTGGTCGTGTTATCAGGCGTGAAAAACCTTTCACGGGTAGTTAGGTTGTGGGTTAATTATATAAATTGAGTGGTACGAGATTAGATCAATCTTGTGTAACTTTTGTGAACTACAGTGAAAGTGATTAATCTGGGTGAGGGCCCAGTAGACGTAAGCAAAGTGTGTCGAATTGCGTTACCAAACGTCGGTGTCTTTGTTATTTAGCATTCGTGAGTTTTTGCTTTGCTTGTGTGAAAAATATTTTTAGATAGCCTGCAAAAAAATTCACCACTTAGGAATTTCAATTGGTATCAGAGAGAGATCACTAATTCAGAACTTAGTAGCAAGTTGGTGTAGATCCTAGATTCGTAGACATGGCTATGAGAGAGGGTGCATCAATCACTAGACCACCACTATTGGATGGATCAAATTATCCATCATGGAAATCCCGAATGAAATTCTTCATTCAAGCTCAAGGGACGATAGCCTAGCATTCAGTAATACACGGTTGGACTCATCCAATGATTATTGATGAAAAGGGAGAGACTACTCAGAAAAATCCATCTGAATGGAAGAGACTAGAAGAAGAGAGTGCATTGGGGAATTCACAAGCAATGCATGCAATATTCAGTGCCGTTGATGAAGGATGCTTCTCGATGGTTTCAACGTGTGAAATAGCCAAAGAAGCTTGGGATGTATTGCAAACCATTCATAAAGGATCAAAATCTGTGATAGCTTCAAAACTATAAATGCTAGTTGTGTGGTTTGGAGAGCTGAAGATGGATGAGCATGAGACTATCGGAGACTTTCACGAAAGATTGAGAGATATTGCAAATCAAGCTCAACAATTGGGAAAGAAGTACTCTAATGCGAAATTGGTCAAGAAAACATTGAGATCGCTGCTACCAAGATTCATTCCAAAAATTGCAGCATTAGAGGAGGCTCATGATATTGATAATTTGTCATTGGAAAAAGTTATCGGCATTCTCACAAATTTTGAGATGAATCTCTTAAGGGGTAAGCAAGAAAGAAGCAAAGGATTGGCACTGCAGGTAGAAACCGGAAAGAATGTGAATAATGCGGAAGATGATTCAGATGACAATGAAGACATGATTTTGCTTACTCGAAATTTCAGTAAATGGCTGAAAAGAATGAAGAAAGACATACCTGATTCTAGACAATACGGTGGGAGTTCATCTAGTAACAACCCAAGACAACAAGTCAAAGCACAAAAAGGCGAACGGAAGGCAAGAAGGATTCAATGTCACGAACGTCAGGGGTTTGGTCACATTCAATCCGAGTATGTTAACACATTAAAGAAACAAAGAGAAAAGTCATTCACCACCACCTGGAGTGAAAATGATTTTGAAAGTGATTTTGACAGTGAAGAGGAATTGGCAAATAATGTTGTACTGGTCGCACTACACAGCAAAAGTCCAGTTACTTGTTTAGCAGTAACTGAGAAGAAAGTAACTGATAGCAGAACAGGGAGAAAATTTGAAAATTTCGAAATCAGTTCAGCTTGGGATTCAACATCAGACTATGACAGTGACAGAACTGGCTTTGATGATAAAGTTAGGGATACCTATGAGAATTACAAGGCTTTGTATGAGAAATGGATGAAAATGTAGAAAAAGAATGAGTGTTTGAAAGAAGAGAATCTTCGTCTAAAAAATACTACACAAGAATTAGAAAAGAAGCTGGCAATGACTTCAGATGAACTTGGTGACGCGAGAATGAAATTAATAAGTACTGAGAAGGGATTGAGGATGTTAAATGGAGGCCCGAAAAAATTGAATAAGCTGATTTAAACCGGTAAGGCTAAAGGAAACTTCGAAGGCACCGGATACGAAGGAGAGTCTTCTAAAGTTAATCAAGAAAACTTTGACATATTCATATTAGCCCAAGAGATAGAAGGACCAAAAAAAGGTAGAAGATTCATACCCACATGTCATTTTTGTGGGGTGGTTGGGCACGTAAGGCCGAGATGTTATCAGTTGCTACAAATGTTGTTTGAAAGAAAGCAAGGTCGAAAAAGTATGCATAACTCA
Organism: Erythroxylum citrifolium; assembly: GCA_026284465.1. Classification (NCBI taxonomy): domain Eukaryota; kingdom Viridiplantae; phylum Streptophyta; class Magnoliopsida; order Malpighiales; family Erythroxylaceae; genus Erythroxylum; species Erythroxylum citrifolium. The sequence continues at coordinate 54,198,604 of JANKOE010000008.1, read as the reverse complement.
CAAACATTTCAACATCAACCTTCAGCATCTAGATATTCTTGGGTAAAAAGAAGTGAATTGCAAGCCCTCGTAGCATGTACATCGATGAAGACAACATTACAACATGGTTGGTATTTTGATAGTGGATGTTCACATCATATGACGGGGGAAAAGACCTACTTGACTGATTATCAGATCTGTATGGACGGTCATGTGACATTCAGAGATGGAAGAAAGCTTCCGTGATTGGTAGAGGAACATTGTGCGTGGATGGCTTGCCCCTTCTCAAGAATGTGCTTCATGTCGATGGGTTGAAAGCAAATCTTGTAAGTATAAGCCAACTATGTGATGATGGTTTGTTAGTTAAATTCACAAGTGATAAATGCAGGGTACTTACTGAACAAGGCGAATGCATCGTGAGTGGCAAGCGATCAACTAACAACTGTTACATGCTACAAGTCGTCACTACATGTAAGTCAGCTACTCATGAAAATAACATTGAGTTGTGGCATCAAAGGCTTGGACACGTGAATTTTGATCTTATAAGCAAGTTGACAAAATTAGAAGCTGTGAGGGGTTTAGCTAAAATGAACAAAGAAGGGACATCAATTTGCAGCGCATATCAGATGGGAAAACAGCAGAGAGTACCACACAAAAAGGTTAGATATATTACCTCATCTCGTATACTTGAGTTGATTCGCTTAGATCTTGTGGGTCAAACACAACATGAGAATATTGGTGTAATGAAATACTTTTTAACTTGTGTTGATGATTATTCAAGATACACATGGGTAGCATTTTTGAAAGAAAAATCAGATGCGTTTAAGGCTTTTAGAAGCCTATGTGTGTAGGTAATGAATCTGAAAATTTTGACCATATTGAGAATTCTATCGAATCATGGAAGAGAATTTGAAAATGCAAGCTTAAATGAGTTTTGTAATGAATATGACATCTCACAAGAATTTTCAGCACCCAAAACTCAACAACAAAATGGAGTTGCGAAGAGGAAAAATATAACTCTCCAAGAAATGGTCAGATCTATGCTGAATGGCAGCAAAATGTCTATGAGATTTTGGGTTGAAGCGGTGAATACAACTTGCTACATATGCAATAGAGTGTATCTTTAAAACTTCCTAAACAAAACATCATATGAAATTTGGAGAGGAAAGAAACCAGATGTGAGCTACTTTCATATCTTCAGAAGCAAGTGCTATATTCTTCGAGATCGTGAGCAACTTGGAAAGTTTGAAAGCAAAAGTGATGAAGGAGTATTTATTGGATACTCGACTTATAGTAAAGCCTATAGAGTGTATAATCAAAGAACGAGGAAAGTACAAGAATCCATCAATGTTGTAATAGATGATGCATCCTTGACGAGTGATCATGTGGCTGAAGATGGAAAAACTCCAGATTTACAGTTGGTTGCTACAGATAAAATAACTCCAGAAAGTGAATTACAACAAGTTATTGCAGATGGAACAGCTGCAGAAAGTGATTTATAGTTAGTTACTGTTAAGGAAGTAACTGCAGAAACTGGAGAGTTTTCAGTTACTTCAGACGATGATGCAGTTAAGTCACTAGAAGATAATCTGAACCGAGACTCTTCATTTTAAATTCGAAGAAACCAACCAGAAGAAAATATTATCAGGGATACGAGTGAAAGAAGAAGAACAAGGGAGAGAAAAAAGGGTAAATTACAGAGAGCTTGCATGATACTTATGTTATACCTCCTCACTTGAACCAAGAAATGTTAAAAAAGCATTACAAGATGAATACTGGACAGCAGTTATGTAAGAATAGTTGATTCAATTTGTACGGAATGATGTGTGAGAACTAGTGCCAAGACCACCGGCTACTAATGTAATTGGTACAAAATGGGTGTTTCGGAATAAAACAGACGAAAAGGGTAATGTCACTAGGAACAAAGCAAGGCTAGTAACTCAAGGGTATTCTCAGGTGGAAGGAATAGATTTTGATGAAACATTTGCACCTATGGCATGACTCAAATCGATCAGATTATTACTGGGCATAGCTTGTGTTAAAGGTTTTTAACATTACCAAATGGATGTTAAGAGCGCTTTTTTGAATGGATTCATACAGGAAGAAGTCTTTTTGGAGCAACTGAAAGGCTTTATTGATTCAACTCATGCCGATTATGTTTATAAACTAAGAAAGCACTTTATGGTCTCAAACAAGCACCGAGGGCATAGTATGAAAGACTCACTCGGTATCTTATCAAGTAGGGGTATAAGCGAGGTAACGTTGACAAAACCTTATTTATCAAAAGGGGTAAATCAGATCTTATGATAGCACAGATTTATGTCGATGATATTGTGTTTGACGCTACACGTTCAAAAATGGTTGAAGAATTTGTGAAGCTAATGACGTTAGAATTTGAAATGAGTATGGTGGGTGAGCTAAACTTCTTTTTAGGTTTGCAAGTAAAGCAGATGAAGGATGGCGTCTTCATATCGCAAACAAAATATGTTCGCAACATGATAAAGAAGTTCGGTCTTGAAAAAGCCAGACATGCTCGAACACCCATGAGTAGCTCAATGAAGTTGAATAAAGACGAGAACGGGAAAAGTGTTGATGAAAGCTTATATCGAAGCATGATTGGCAGCTTATTGTACTTGACTGCATGTAGGCCAGATATCTACTACAGTGTTGGTGTATGTGCTCGTTATCAATCAAATCCAAAAGAAACACATATGACAGCTGTCAAGAGAATTTTCAGATATGTGAGTGGAACATCAAATTTTGGGATGTGGTATACATCAGACTCTACATCTTATCTAGCCGGATACAATGATGCAGATTGGGCTGGAAACTTAGATGATCGCAAAAGTACTTCAAGGGGTTATTTCTTTTTAGGGAATAATTTGATCTCGTGGTACAGCAAGAAGCAGAATTCAATCTCACTTTCAACCGCTGAAGCTGAATACATAGCCGCAGGTAGTTGTTGTTCACAGTTGCTTTGGATGAAGCAAATGTTAGAAGATTATGGGATTGATCAGAAAGAATTAACAATCTTATGTGACAATAAAAGTGCGATCAATATTTTGAAGAATCTTGTTCAGCATTCGTGGACTAAGCATATTGATCTTCGACATCATTTCATTCGAGAACTTGTAGAGAGCAAGACGGTCATCTTATCTTATGTATCTACCGAAAAGCAGCTGGCGAATATTTTTACAAAACCTCTTGATGCGGTAAGATTTGATCAGCTTAGAGGAGCCTTGGGACTATGTGTCCTCTCTCAATAATTTATGTTTCTTATTATTTGTTTATTTGTTAAAAAAAGGAAAAAGAAATTCAAAAAAATAGAAAAAGAAAAGGGGAAAACGTTGCGTATACTTTAAGGGTTAAAATCCCTAATTTTTTCATTCTCCTACATCCACTGTCAACTTCACTCCTCAACTTTGGGTCTTCTCTTCAATTCAACACTGCATCTTCACATCATCTCTTCATCTTCGATTGGTGCTCTCCACGTTGGTCTCTTCACCGCAAGTATCATTCTCCATAGCATTCTTTTTCTGTTGAGTCTCTAAGGTGTGGGTAACGTTATCTTTCGGTGTGGATCTCTCGGTGGTGCTACTCCTTATCATCGTCCGTGCGTCATCCCTGTTCCTTGGTGGTTGTCCTTCATCTGGTAATAGAGTTCCTCTCTTTGTCAACTATTTGGTTATTCGTGAAACTGAAGCTGTATTTCAGTCTCATTGGGTGTTCTTGGGTTTGTGATTTTTGGTTGAAAATTTGACTGATTTTGTGAGCTATCACTGTATTGCATCGTTCTATGTTGAATCTGGGTTAAAGTAATTTGGAAGCCTCAAATCTTATTGACTATGGTTCTGGCTGATTGTGGGCTGAATATTTATGGTGAAATTTGAAACTTGAGTCTTATTTTTTGTTGGGTTGTGTACTGATTGGATAAGCATTTGGGTATTAGAATTTCTGTCTTGTTGCTTCTGATTAATCACTATTGTAGTATGGGTAAAAAGAAAGAACATTTGCTTTATCCAGTTTTGGAGAAAAAGTCAGCAGCTCCTACGCGACGTTCCAATCGCTTGTAGTCTTTTCCAGGCTCTGGTAAAAACTTTACAGGAGTCGGATCATCTTCGGCAGTACCTATCGATATTCCAAAGGTTCAGGATCAAAATGATCCCCTTGATGATGTTGCTTGAGTAATTGAGGTCTTGGTAGCAGATTCTTCGTCAGAATCTGACGCACCCCCTTTGCCTCATTCTGTGCCACAGCCGGTCCCTCCTCCAGCTCCAAGAAAGCTCCTCAAGATGAAATGCAGCAAATCGGTACGACCACCTCGATGTTATCCTGCTACCAGATTGCCAATAGCTAGAGCAGTTTCCTTCAAATTCTTCACTTCAGCTGCTGAGGAAAAATGGACTACCTTGTCAGATACTAGGGTAGTGATGGATCGACCTATTAATCTAGATGAATTTCGCAGTCAGGGATTGCACACCCTTCTTACCGAACGCTCCTTGCTACATGCCTCCCTCCTTCCACAACATTATGACTCCGTTCTGGTAAAGGAGTTTTATTTTAATATGACAAGTGATATTCTTAATGTGAATGCTACTTCTTTTGGTGTTGTTTATGTGAGGGGGAGGGTCATTAGTTTTGATGCAATTTGGCTGAATATGTTTTTGATATTTGATAATATGGTTGATAATTCTCTATATGATGATGAGTGAAAAATTTCAACCGATCAAATTGCCACGATCTTAACTGGTGGTAAACTCACTGCTTGGCCGTTGACTTTTGCTCTTTGATCTTCCATGCTTACACATAAATATTTTGTTCTGTTCAAGCTGATAGTCACCAACTGGATGCCAAGTACTCATGTGGTGACCATCTATCTGGCACAAGTCAAGCTTCTTTACGCTATCAGAACGGGAGTCTGTTTCAATATTGGCCGCCACATCATCGACTCCATGCTGGCTATTGAGAGTAAGACCCACTCTCTCTTATATTTTCCTTGTTTAATCTCACAATTTTTGTATTCAAATGGAGTCCCCAGGCTTGAATCGAGTATCTTGGAAACTGTTCCCCTGATGAACATTTCACCAAGGATTTTTCGACAACCACGGGTGGTGGACTTGCCATATGTTGCCTCGGGTCCTTCAGATGCTTCCGGTCCCTCCATCGCCAATCCCAATGCTGCTTTATTCTCTGAGCTTGAGCGCATTGAAGGTGTTTTGCAAGCTACAACAGAGGTCGTTCGTCAATTAAAGCACTGAGTCCTTCAGTCTCCGGGTGCTCCTTAATCTCTTTTTATCATCTCTTGTGTCAAAGGGGGAGACAATCCACAGATAAGCAGTGTCATTTGTGGTTTTTCTTCTTTGGTTGGACACTTGTATTTGATTTGTTGCTTGTTGCTGTTTGGGTTTGGTTGGATTTGAGTTTGAGTTAGCTTATGGAGCATCAAAAAAGGAGGATATTGTTAGGATTTATTCTACTTGTGTGCTGGTTTAGTTGTTGAGACAAAAATGCCAAAAAAGGAGGATATTGTTAGGATTTATTCTAAATATATCCTATCTTTATTTTTGGCACTTTTATTGGACATGGGAATTGCCATAAATCTTGAAGATTTGCTTTAATTGGAGATTGCGTTTTGGAATTGGATGTTGCGTGGGATTGGAATTGGAGTCATATATCACATAACCACATAAGCAACGTTTTTGTTTTTGATACAATCTCTACAGTTCATGTTTGAAAAGGAGTTTATTAAAAAATCTAGTGAGTGTGCGTGTGTTACAAAAAATTGAAAAGGTCACGTGCAACTGAAGTAGTTAACCTTGGTTGCGCATATGTTCTGTTGCTTTTGAGAAGAGTAGTGTGCATTGCTGTATGCGATTGGCTACTGCTCTGTTTTTCCTTTGATCCTCTATTTTGAGCTGATTGCATGGGGGTCTTGAAGTAGTTGTTTTTCATTGTCTTTATCTCTAACAAGCAGTCTATCTATTATGCGAAGTTGCTGATTCTTCTGGGTCCTTGAAGTTGTCTGTTAGTTGCGGCATAAAAGAGATTTCATTGTTGATGGTTGCATGACGTACTTGTGCAGTGGCTTGTTCATGTCCGTGGATAACTTCTGATGTGGGAGTTTATTTTTCTTTGTTTTGTTTGTTCTTGCATTTGAGTAAAAATAGTTAGGAAAATCCTTTGACGAGGTTAACATGAGTTGCTCGTGTTATCGGGTGTGAAGATCTTTCATGGGTAGTTCGGTGGTGTGTTAGTTACCTAGATTGAGTGGTACGGGGTTAGATCAATCTTGTGTAATTTTTACGAACTACAGTGAAAGTGATTAAACTGGGTGAGGGCCCCGCAGACGTAGGCAAAGTGTGCCGAACTGCGTTACCAAACGTCGGTGTCTTTGTTATTTTGTATTTATGAGTCTTTGCTTTACTTGTACGAAGAATAATTTGTGGACAGCCTGCGAATTAAGAAGCAACTAAGTTATTTCAATTGGTATCAGAGCGAGGTCACCGATTCAGAACTTGGTAGCAAGTTGGTGCAGATTTGAGATTCGCAGACATGGCTACGAGAGAGGGTGCATCTATCACCAGACCTCCACTATTGGATGGATCGAATTATCCATCATGGAAATCCCGGATGAAATTCTTCATTCAAGCTTAGGGGATAAGAGCCTGGCATTCGGTAGTACACGGTTGGACTCATCCAATGATTGTTGATGATAAAGGAGAGACAATTTAGAAAGATCCATCTAAATGGACCAGACAGGAAGAAGAAAGTGCATTGGAAAATTCATAAGCGATGCACGCGATATTCAGTGCCGTCGATGAAGGACGCTTCTCCATGATTTTAGCGTATGAAGCAGCAAAAGAAGCCTGGGATGTTTTGCAAACCATTCATAAAGGATCAAAGTTTGTGATATCTTCGAAACTACAAATGCTAGCTGTGCGGTTTGAAGAACTGAAGATGGATGAGCATGGGACTATCGGAGACTTTCACGAAAAATTGAGAGATATTGCAAATCAAGCTCATCAATTGAGAAAGAAGTACTCTAATGTAAAATTGGTCAAGAAAATGCTGAGATTGCTGCCACCGAGATTCATTCCAAAAATTGCAGCAATAGAAGAGGCTCATGATATCGATAATTTGTCATTGAAAAAAGTTATCGGCATTCTCACAAATTTTGAGATGAATCTCTTAAGGAGTAAGCAAGAAAGAAGCAAACGATTGACACTGAAGGTGGAAGCTGGAAAGAATGTGAATAATTCGGAAGATGAATCAGATGAGAATGAAGACATGATTTTGCTCACTCGAAATTTCGGTAAATGGCTGAAACGGATGAAGAAAGACATACCTGATTCTAGACAATACGGTGGGAGCTCATCTAGTAACAACCCAAGACAACAAGTCAAAGCACAAAAAGGCGAACGGAAGGCAAGAAGGATTCATTGTCATGAATGTCAGGGGTTTGGTCACATTCAATCCGAGTGTGCTAACACATTGAAGAAACAAAGAGGAAAGTCCTTCACCACCACCTGGAGTGAAAATGATTCTGAAAGTGATTTTGGTAGTGAAGAGGAATTGGCAAATAATGCAGCACTGGTTGCATTACACAACAAAAGTCCAGTTACTTGTCTAGCAGCAACTAAGAAGGAAGTAACTGACAGTATAACAGGGAGAAAACTTGAAAATTTCATAAACAGTTCAGCTCGGGATTCAACTTCAGACTATGACAGTGACAGGAGTAGCTATGATGATGAAGTTGGGAATACCTATGAGAATTACAAGGCTTTGTATGAGAAATGGTTGAAAATGCATAAAAAGAATGAGAGTTTGAAAGAAGAGAATCTTCGTCTGAAAAATACTATACAAGAATTAGAAAAGAATTAGTAATGACTTCAGATGAACTTTTAGACGCGAGAATGAAATTAGTAAGTACTGAGAAGGGATTGAGGATGTTGAATGGAGACACGGAGGAACTAAATAAGCTGATTGAAACCGGTAAGGCTAAAGGAAACTTCGAAGGCATTGGATACAAAGGAGAGTCTTCGAAAGTTAATCAAGAAAACTCTGACATATTCAGATCAGCCCAAGAGATAGAAGGACCGAAAAAAGGTAGAAGATTCATACCCACATGTCACTTTTATGGGATCGCTGGGCACATAAGGCCGAGATGTTATCAGCTGCTACAAATGTTGTTTGAAAGAAAGCAAGGCCGAAAAGGTATGCATAACTCATAAACATTTCAACATCAACCTTCAGCGTCCAGATATTCTTGGGTAAAAAGAAGTGAAGTGCAAGCCTTAGTAGCATGTACATCGATGAAGGCATCATTACAACATGGCTGGTATTTTGATAGTGGATGTTCACGTCATATGACGGGGGAAAAGACTTACTTGACTGATTACCAGATCTGTATGGATGGTCATGTGACTTTCGGAGATAGAAAGAAAGTTTCCGTAATTGGTAAAGGAACATTGTGCGTGGATGGCTTACCTCCTCTCAAGAATGTGCTTCATGTCGATGGGTTGAAAGCAAATCTGGTAAGTATAAGCCAACTATGTGATGATGAGTTGTTAGATAAATTTACAAGTGATGAATGTAGAGTACTTACGAAGCATGGTGAATGTATTGTGAGTTGGAAGCGATCAACTGACAATTGTTACATGTTGCAAGTCATAAATTTATGCAAGTCGGCTGCTCATGAAAATAACATTGAGTTGTGGCATCAAAGGTTTGGACACATGAATTTTGATCTCATAAGCAAATTGACAAAATGGAGGCTGTGAGAGGTTTAGCTAAAATGAACAAAGAAGGGACAGCAGTGTGCAGCGCGTGTCAAATGGGAAAACAGCAGCGAGCATCACATAAAAAGGTCATATATGTTACTTCATCTTGTATACTTGAGTTGATTCACTTAGATCTTGTGGGTCCAACACAACATGAGAGCATTGGTGGAATGAAATACTTTTTAACTTTTGTGGATGACTATTCAAGATACACATGGGTAGCATTTTTGAAAGAAAAATCATATACGTTTAAGGCTTTTCGAAATTTATGTGTGCAGGTGACAAATCTGAAAAATCTGACCATAATGAAAATTAGATCGGATCACGGAAGAGAGTTTGAAAATGCAAGCTTCAATGAGTTCTGTAATGAATATGACATCTCACAAGAATTTTCAGCACCCAAAACGCCACAGCAAAATGGAGTTGCAGATAGAAAAAATAGAGCACTCCAAGAAATGGCCATATCTATATTGAATGAGAGCAAAATGCCTATGAGATTTTGGGCTGAAGAGGTAAACACAGCTTGCTACATATGTAATAGAGTGCATCTTCGAAATTTTCTAAACAAAACATCATATGAGCTTTGGAGAGGAAAAAGACCAGATGTGAGTTACTTTCACATCTTTGGAAGCAAGTGCTATATTCTTCGAGACCGTGAGCAACTTGGAAAGTTTGAAAGCAAAAGTGATGAAGGAGTGTTTATTGGATATTCAACTCATAGTAAAGCCTATAAAGTGTATAACCAAAGAACTAAGAAAGTGCAAGAATCCATCAATGTTGTAATAGATGATGACGTTCTCTCCATTTAATCTGCTGTGTGAAGCCTCCACATGTTGTAGCTAATTAAAATTTTTCTGTCCATCCCTTCTTTACGCAACTCTCTTCACTATGCGTGTTTTAATTGCTTTGTTTTTAGCTGTTGCCGCTTCTTGATTTTATCCTCGCCTTTGTTCGCTACTAGAACCTCCAACGCCGCCCCTTGATTTATTCCTTGTCCAGCGCCGTACACTGCTTGTATTTTCTTGATTTAATTTATGTCTTTCTCTAGATTTTCTCCTGCCAGTGATTTTCATTTGTCTTCATTTGTTTTGAAGCTGTTCTTCCCACGCGTATATTTTCCAAATAATTCTCTCGGATTGTTCACGCCCGCCGACTTACTCTTGATTTTATGCGTAAATTTTCTCCTAGCTTGTGCGTGCTCTGTAACACCCAAATACCCCCTGGGAGGATACATGGATGCCACCCAAGACAGAACAAACAAAACAGAATCTCAAACATACGGATATTTATTTTATGTAGTAACTCAAACCCACAAACATATATTATGTATCGTAATCGCAAAACAAAATTCCCAAAGAATATTTACAGGCCCAAATAAATTATACAAAATACATTTTTGAGAAATATAAAACAGACTCCTTTGGCCATTGCAGTTGACTTGTCCCAGTCTTTAAACTCTTCGCTCCGAACCTACACGGGGCAAATCCACCGTGCTAAGCTTATAGCT
>JANKOE010000008.1:54162285-54174106 GCA_026284465.1 Erythroxylum citrifolium | reverse complement strand
GTGAGGATTTTAAAGTTGTTTCTTCTTAGAAAATATTAATATTTTATTATATTTAACCATAAATATTCAAGAAAAAAACAAAAAAATAGAGTTATAAAAACGGGTAGGGTATGGGTATCCGTCGGTTCGAGTTATCACTAGATCCATATCCATATCCATATCCACATCCATTTTTCAGCATCAATTTAAAATATATTTTTTAGCCTCCATGTCTATTTTTTCGGGTCGAGTGGTACAGATATTAATCGGGTTGAAAATCCACTGCCATCCCTACTCAATATAGTCAAAATTTTTAGAATCATCACCTGCACACATAGGCTTCTAAAAGCCTTAAATGCACCTGATTTTTCTCTCAAATATGCTACCCAAGTATATCTCAAATAATCATCAACATAAGTTAGAAAGTATCTCAGTCCACCAATGCTATCCAAATGAACTCATTCAAGTATGCTAGATGAAGTAACATGTCTAACCTTTTTGTGTGAAACTCTTAGCTATTTTCCCATCTGGCACGCACTGCAAATTGATTTTCCTTCTTTGTTCATTTTGGCTAGACCCTTCACAGCCTCCAATTTTGTCAATTTGCTGATGAGATCAAAATTCACGTGCCCAAGCCTTTGATGACACAAATCAATGTCATTCTCATGAGTAGCCGACTTACACATAGTCATGACTTGAAACATGTAGCAATTGTCGGCTGATCGCTTGCCATTCACGATACATTCACCTTGTTCAGTAAGTATCCTGCATTCATCACTTGTAAATTTAACTAGCAAATCATCATCACAAAGTTGGCTTATACTTACCAAATTTGCTTTTAATCCATCGACATGAAGCACATTTTTGAGAGGAGGCAAACCATCTACGCACAATGTTCCTCTACCAATCATGGAAGCTTTCTTTCCATCTCCGAAAGTCACATGACCATGCATACAATTCTGATAATCAGTTAAGTAAGTCTTTTCCCTCATCATATGAAGTAAGAATCCACTATCAAAATACCAACCATATTGTAAAGTTGCCTTCATTGATGTACGAACTACGAGAGCTTGCAGTTCTCTTCTTTTAACATAAGAAGATTTAGATACTGATGGTTGATGTTGAAATTTTTGTGGAATGTGTATACTTTTTCGGCCTTTTCTTCCTTCAAACAACATCTGTGGCAATTGATAACACCTTGGCCTTATATGCCTAATAACTCCACAAAAATGAAATATGGGTATAAATCTTTGATTGTTTTCGACGCTCCTACCTCTTGGGCTGATCTGAACATGTCAGAATTTTCTTCATTAACTTTTGAACACTCACCTTTATAGCCTATGCCTTCGAAATTCTCTTTAACCTTACCGGTTTCTATCAACTTATCCAGCTTTTCCGTGCCTCCATTCAACATTCTCAATCCCTTTTTAGTACTTATCAATTTCATCCTAGCTTTACCAAGCTCATCTGATGTCAACATCAGCTTCTTTTCTAATTCTTGTATGGTGTTTTTCATGCAAAGATTCTCTTCCTTCAATCTTTCATTCTTTTTTCACGTTTTCACCCATTTTTCACATAGCTTTGTAATCCTCATAAATATTCCCCTTTTATCATCTAGGACACTTCCGTCACTGTTATAATTTGATATTGGATCTTGAGCTGAATTGTTTTTGAAATTTTCAAATTTTCTCTCTTTTGGGCCTTCAGTTACTTCCTTCTCAGTTACTGTTAAGCAAGTAACTGAACTTTTTCTATGTAAGGCAACCAACATAACATTATTCGCTATTTCTTCTTCATTACCGAAATCACTTTCAAAATCATTTTCACTCTAGGTGCTTGTGAAAGACTTTCCTTTTTACTTCTTCAACGTATTGGCACATTCGGATTGAATATGTTCGAAATCCTGACATTTATGACATTGAATTCTTCTTACCTTCCGTTCTCCCTTTTGTGTCTTGACTTATTGTCTTGGGTTGTTACTTGGTGAACTTCTGCCATATTGTCTAAAGTCGGGTTTGTCCTTCTTTATTCTGTTCATACATTTATCGAAATTTCGTGTGAGTAGAATCATGTCTTCATTTTCATCTGATTCATCTTCTGCATTGTTTACACTTTTTCTAGTTTCCACCTGTAGTGCTAAATCTTTGTTTCTTTCTTGCTTACCTCTTAAGAGATTCATCTCGAAGTTTGTAAGAATTCCAATAACTTTTTCCATGATGGATTATCAATGTTGTGAGCCTCGTTTATATATGCAATTTTTGGAATAAATCTTGGAGGTAGCGATCTCAGCGTTTTTTTGACTAATTTCACGTTAGAGTATTTCTTTCCCAGTTGATGACCTTGATTTGCTATATCTCTCAATTTTTCATGAAAGTCTCTAATAGTCTCATGCTGATCCATCTTCAGCTCTTTAAACTGCACGGCTAACATCTGTAGTTTCGATGCTATCACAGACTTTGATCCTTCATGAATGGTTTGCAAGGCGTCCCACGCTACTTTTTCCAATTCACAGGTTGAAATCATTGAGAAGCGTCCTTCATCAACAGCACTGAATATCGCATGCATTGCTTGTGAATTTCCTAGTGCACTTTCTTCTTCCACTCTTGTCCATTCAGATAGATCTTTCTAAACTGCCTCTCCTTTATCATCAGTGATCATTGGATGTGTCCAACCGTGTACTACCGAATGCCAGGCTCTCGTGCTTTGAGCTTGAATGAAGACTTTCATCCGTGATTTCTATGCTGGATAATTAGATCCATCTAATAATGGTGGTTTGGTAATTGACGCACCCTCTCTTGTAGCCATGTCTGCGAACCTAAGATCTGCACCAACTTGCTACCAAGTTCTGAATCGGCGACCTTGCTCTAATACCTATTGAAAAATTAAAAGGGTTAATTATTTCACGGACTTTTCGTAAATTCCTTTTGCACAAACAAAATAAAACTAAGCAAAAATGAAATAATAAAGACACCAAAATTTGGTAACACAATTTGACACACTCTGCCTACGTCTGTGGGGCCGTCACCCAGATTAATCACTTCCACAGTAGTTCAATATAAGTACACAAGATCAACCTAGAGCAAGACCACTCAATCTTTGTAACTATCTTTCAACCTCACAACCTGTGAAAGATTTTCACACCCGATAACACAACCGACTCGTGTTAACCTCGTCAGAGGATTTCTCTAACTACTTTCAATCAAAACAATAATGAATAAAAATAGCTCAAGTATTTAATCAACTGAAAATTAAATAACAAAATACTCGAGACAAAAGAAAGACTTCCATATGGATTTATCTAATCGAAATAACCCAGTTGAAAACCTTCTCCATAGTTGATTCTTTCTTCATAAGTATAAGCCACGGTGTTGCTTTAAATAATAATCAATACCCACATTACCAAAGATGATATTCACCTTACTGACAAAATAACTTCACCGTGGCTCACACACCAAAACACGTTAATCAGCTATGTTAATTACCACACGCAGCAACTAGTATTTTCCTTTAAAGACATATAAAACATCCTTCTTCAGAAACTCACACACGTACGTTGTTGCCACACACACTTCATTAGATTTCTTCTTAACTTGCGTGTATTTAATAAACTTCTATCATAAATCAAATATGTAGGCAACCCTTCCTATAGAGATCCATGCAGGCTACTTCAACCTTATGCTCAACGTAAGAATGAATAATCCACTGGCTAAGAAAACCAAGTGCGCAGCCAGCTTCTTTTCTTTTCTCACAGGTGACTTCCACACCACACTAGTAACGTATACACAAGCAAGGTTTTTAGAAGTGACTGAAATAACTTTTTTGTCCGAAGTCGCCTTGGGGTTACTTTAAAATTTTAACCAAGGATTGCATATAGCGCAATCTCGAGTCGTTCTCTTGAGGAACCAAAAGATGAAATAAATTTCCTAAGTAACTAAATGCAATGTAACCTAAACTATAGAATGAGGTTTGATTTGAATCGATTACCGCTAAAGTTTGCAACGAATTGAGATAAACACTTAAGGACTTGTTTTTGGTATTTTGAAATTAAAATGAGTGATATGAAATGATAGTAAGTGAATGAAGTAAGAAGAAAAACGCAATTAACTAACAATGATAAACGCAATCCTCCAGTTCAACAGCGCAGGCAATCATCACTTAACAGATATTGGAGTCAAAACAATTGAATCAAGAGTTATGATCAAGCTTGTAATCTAACAACTGAGCCACCTCAAATTGTTACAAAACTATTTTCCAAAATTCCAATCTACTAACTGCCACCAGAATAGTAAAATAAAACCAAGGACACTAAAACCAATGCTCGATTTTTACTCAATAATTAAGAAAACAGAATTAATGCCAGCAACAAATATAATGATCCAATAATTCAAGCCACCTTAAATAATCACCAATTTCGCTAAAATCTAAATACAAAGTCTTGACCCAAAACAAAGTGATGAAATTAAACCCAAAATCATCACAATATCAATTGCTAAACAATAATCCAGTCAACAAAGTCTTCCAAGTCAAAGATATAATCAAAATGCAACTCCAAATAATTAAATAGTTATCCGAAGACCTAGGAATCACTAAATAATTAAATGGTTGGAAGATAAATGCAGTTTAAACTTCCCTATAAAAATCCAAGCTCTTGCCATTGCCAATTAGGATAAAACTAGCCACAAAAATACATGAGAGATGTTGCCAATATTGTGGTCCAACTGTCAGCCATGAAGGCGGGAATGAGGTTTTTGGATTTTATGGGAGATGAGAATAAAACACCGAAACCTATTCCTCTTTTGTTAGAACACCTCCATCAATTCTCTTTACCATGTTGGCATTTTTTCTCTTAAGTTTTCTGGTCACACAAGCCTGCTAGTTTCAAACCACTCAAACCACAAGCAGAAACGCACCTCACAACATTAAAAAATGCACCACACCGAACACACACAGCCAACACTCACGTCCCTCCTGTTCAGCTCACCATGCAAAACGCAATGCAGAAAACGCAGAACCACGCAGACACACCTCCAGCCCTTCACGTCCTAGCCAAGACCACGCACACACTTTCGTCTTCACTGTAGCTGAAGTGACTAATTAATGTTGCGTTTTTTGTCCCTCTTCACGTACTCACCACTGGTCTCCACAGCACCACGCACAGCTGCCTCCAACGCCTGGTCTGCTCACCTTGCACTAAACCACTTGCCTTACGTTGTAGGTGATTTGACGATTTATGTTGCTCTTCTTCCCAGACCCACGCAGCCTACGCCTCTGCCGCCACCGCCAGCTCCTCTCTTCTTTATGTGTCTAATTAATTGCTTAGGGGCCATTTGGTTCTACTTCTGTTTTTCTATTGTTGTTTTTAGTTTTTGTTTCCTGTTTTTAGTTTTGTTTTTTTCTTACAAAAAACAAAAACCTATTTGGTTGAGATTTGTAATATAAAAACTGAAAACAAAAACTTGTTTGGTTGAGATTTCTTATTAAAAACTTAAAACAGAAATATATTTAATTTTATTATCACAATTTTATTTTTTATAATTATACTATTATATGTAATAATTATAATATAATTTATTTTTTAAATTAATTAATTATCATATGAAATCAACGTCAAATATAGCATGTCACACGTTCCATCAGTTAGCATCGAAACTACAAACGTGACAGATCATTTTTTAGTACAAAAATTCAGGTATAATTAGAGAACGATTCACGTACGTCTTGCATCTTTTCACCAACTTTCATCTTTCACATATGGACTTAGATCTAGAAATTTTATCCCACCAATAAACAAGAGCTAATTACATGAAAACAAATAAAGTCAGAATAAGCTTCAGCAATAGGAAGACTACGTCAATATTAGACTTTGAAGAGTATTAGGCTTTAAAGAGTAGGCTTTGTAGACTACGCTGCTGTATTAAATGATGCTGCAATGTGAAGACAAATGTTCTGCTCTGCTGCATTAAATGACGGTAGCTGCGTTAATTAATATGAAGACAACACATAGCGTGCTCCAGGAAGACTAGGCTCCGCTCTGCTCTACTCTGTCTTGTGTGCTCTACTTTATATTGAAGACGTGAGAGTGAGAACAAAAAACCTTTATTAGAGATGTGAGCTGCAAAGATGAAGAGGGACGAACAAGTGGTGGTCCTCCTAGAAAGGCTCCGATGAATAGAGACGCACTTGCTTGTGCTCTTCTCGCCTCTACCACCTCTGTCTTATTAGGCTACGGTAAGTCCCCTCCTTGTCTTTAGTTTAATTGAATCGATTGGTGAAATTCCCAGATCTAGTTTTGGTTATATTTGTTTTCATTGAATGGCATTGGTAATTGGTGGGGTAGATATTGGGGTGATGAGTGGAGCAGCAGTATTCATAAAAGAAAGCCTCAGAATCACATCGACCCAAGTGGAGATTTTGGTGGGTATCCTCAATGTGTGTTCCTTAATCGGTTCATTAGCATCAGGCAAAACCTCGGATTACATAGGCAGACGCTACACAATAGTTTTAGCCGCAACGTTGTTTCTGGTGGGTGCACTTCTAATGAGCCTAGCCCCGTCATACCCATTCCTCGTAGCTGGTCGCGTCATTGCTGGTATCGGAGTTGGCTACTCACTTATGATTGCCCCGGTCTACACTGCCGAGCTCTCTCCCACCACGAGACGTGGCTTTCTGACCTCTCTCCCGGAGTTTTTCATCGTCTTTGGCATTCTTTTAGGTTACATTTCTAACTACGCCTTCTCAGGATTGCCTGTTCACATGAACTGGAGACTTATGTTAGGTCTCGCTGCAATTCCTTCTATTTTCATTGGTTTTGGTGTTATAGCAATGCCAGAATCGCCTCGTTGGTTGGTGATGAATGGTAGAAATGATGAAGCAAGGAGGGTTTTGATCAAAGTTTCGGATACTGAGGAGGAAGCTGAATTCAGGCTACTTGAAATAACAAAAGCAGCTTCAGACTTGCAGTCAAAACAAATTAATTGGCGTGGCCAAGGTGTTTGGAAGGAGCTTTTGTTAAGGCCGTCTAAACCGGTCCGGCGAATGCTTGTTGCAGCCATCGGGATCAATTTCTTTATGCAAGCTTCAGGCAACGATGCTGTTATATACTACTGCCCGGAGGTGTTCAAGGACGCTGGAATCGGGAACAAGAAGAAGCTCTTTGGTATCAATGTGGTCATGGGACTTTCCAAGACTGCTTTTGTGCTGCTATCTGCTTTTTTCTTGGACCGGTTTGGTAGGCGGCCTCTATTGTTATTGGGGTCTGCAGGGATGACTATATCGTTAGTAGTGTTGGGGATGGGGTCCAAGTTTCTTGAGCATTCGATTAGCAATAACAGAAGCAAGCCTGTCTGGGCTATTGCTGTGTCCATTGTGGCTGTTTGTGCATTTGTTTCATGCTTTTCTATTGGTCTGGGGCCAATTACGTGGGTTTACTCATCAGAGATATTCCCCATGAGGTTACGGGCCCAGGGCTCAGGCTTGGCCATATCGGTAAACCGGTTGGTGAGTGGGGTTGTGTCTATGACGTTTTTAACCATTGCCAAGAAGATAACATTTGGAGGAACCTTTTTCTTGCTTGCCGGAATAATGACGGTTGGTACAGTCTTCTTTTATTTTGTTATGCCGGAGACTAAAGGACTGGCCTTAGAAGAGATTGAATCTCTCTTTGAGGACAAACATACAAGTAGTAGTGACACTGGAATCGGAAGGGAAGCAAAGACTGAAGACGGACCCGATTAGTTTAAGAAGACGGACCAACAATTCGAGCCAGCATCATGCATTGGGTTCTCAATGCAGCATCGTATCTGTGCTTGGCATAGTTTTAGAAATGTGGATTTTCATAGATATTAGTTAAATTTTGTCTATTCCTTTTTCAGTATTTCTTCCATTCATTTTTCATCTTTTTATCTCAATCTCTTTTCGTAGTCAATTTTACTGTCATCCTTTCATTTAATTTCAATTTTTAATATTAGGAACTCTGTTTTACACTAATTATAAAGCTAAAATAAAATGATTTTTTATAAAAATAATTAGTCAATTAAAAATTAGTCATTGCCCTATTTGCATTTACAAAAGTTATTTTTTAAAAAATTTATTAAAGAATTGTGAATGATTTTTATGTAAATTTAATAAATTTATTAAATAAACTTGTTTAGTTAAATAATAAAATTTACCTAGGAACACATTTCTAAATTTACATACACTCAGAATTTAATAATATTTAAAAATAAATTTTTGAACAAATTATAAATTAAAATCATTAAGATTGATTAGTTCAATCATAATTAGAATAATGTTTGTAAATGAGTTTAAATTATTGAGTTCACAAGTTCAATAATAATTAGAAATAAATGTTAACTAAATTAAAATTATTAATGTGACTAGTTTAATAATAATTAGAAGCGTATTTCTAATTGAATCAAATATCATAATTTAATTTGATTAGATCAGTAATAATTAGAAATAGGTTTCCAATAAAATGAAATAATTATAATTCAAATTTGATAAGTTCAATATGGATTAGAAATGTATTTCTAATCAAAATAGAATAGTTATAATTATTAATTTGATTAATTAAATAATAACTAAAAATGATATTTTAAGTAAACTACAATAATCATCATTTCATTACGAGTATAAGTTTATTATTGTGCCAATCAAATCATTTATTTCATGATTTCTATAAGCGAATTCTAATTCCTAAAAATTTTATTTTAAGGAAAAGTGTCTATTATGATAAGGACACCCAGATTTCTATGAGCTGCAGTATAGATGAGAGGTGTTATTATCATGTTAATGTAGTTATTACAAATGCACTTCTTACTTGGAGAAGATCTAATACTACATGTTATTGTTTAATATAAGAACCGTATTTTGTAGTTTGTTTGGTTTTTATAATTATTGAAGTGAAGTACATGACTTTACTTTTAACATTGTCAAAACAAGAAAGTGAATTGTTAAACATGCTCTGAAATATAGAATTGCTTACTATGAAAATGTATATTTGGTAAATGATAATGTTTTATGAGAGAAATTAAAAGAAGATAAAATTGATTAGGGCTTTATATCTTATCAACTTTCCAAATGAAATAATTAGAAATATTGTATATCAAGGTTCAAGGGCATTATCATATGAACTAGTTGACTCTATTTCACATATGATTTGTTACATTTAATGGTGTTCATGTTAAGTAATCATTTTATGTTGAACTAAGTTATATTGAACCACATGCATTATGTTCATTTATATATGTTAAGCTTGATATTTTTCAATTTTTTAATACTCTTTTTTTAGAAATTAAAATTTGTATACCAAAAACGAAAGGTTAAGCTTTACAAGGTTTACAAAATATATGACCAAGTTAATTTAACTACTTGGTTCAATCAGAATAATAGCAACCATAACTATATATAAAAGATAGGAATAACTACAACAATAACAATAACCCATTAAGAATCCACTAAGAAGTAGGATCTGAGGAGGTTCAGAAGTACGTAGCCTTACTACTAGTTAGTAGATAGGTTGTTTATAAGATAGAAATAACATTGGTCTTAAATACAATTTAACTTAATATAACTCACATAGGCCTCAAATCCATGACTTGTTATGCATTAGCTTATGTAAGTCCCCAATAGTTAGCAATATTCCTTGTCACTATGGAGGCTTCATCATTGATTAATAAGTACTATGTTATCCTAGCCATCGTGTTAGAGATGAAAGCATGTATATCAATTTCCTTGAGCTTGAATAATCTTTAGTCCCTCTCCTTCTAAACCTTATAAACACTTGCAAATAAAGCTAGCTTAAGTAGAGCAAGATCATCACCTAGAAGGGATGCCTTGGAGCCACTGCATATGAGATTATTCCAATCTTTATCTCCACTAGGGAAGTTGTAAGCATTCTGTACACTATGCCATAGGATTTTGGTGTAACTATAAAGAAAGAACAAGTGGTCCTTTGTCTCCGTACCTTTCTTATAGTATGTATTGAGGATTTATTATTTAGCTAAATTTTACTCTATCCAATCTGCTTAATCTATTCTGAATGGTTAACCACATCATAGATGCTAGATTTGGGGTATTACCTTTAAATTATACCAATTCACAAGAAGTAACCTTGGAGGAAGATTGAAGGAAGAGCATAGAAGTTGTCTTATTAGAGAATATACCCGAGGAATGTCTAGTCCATATCATTCTATACTTAACATTTTATCTTAGGTTGTAGTAACGTAGAACTTGTTGCAAACATTTAAGCCCTTTGAATCTAATGTACCATTCATTTCCTCTTATCAACTCCTTAACCCATACATTAGTTTTTTACCATGTACCTTAACTGAAAAATTCCAAGGAGTTTGTATGAAGGACCATAGTCAAACTAGTTGTCAAACTAAAACCATGTTTCATTTCCATTACCAGCTATGCTTTTAACTTGTACACTGAGTACATCCATCAGGCTAAGCATTGTTTTTATTATCGAAAACGTGCTTTCATTAGGCTTAAGCACTGAGTTAAAGGCCTTTTTAAAACCAGTTTTATTATATAATGTTTGTCTGAGCCATTTATTCGATAACCTATAAATAGTTCTTACATGGAGAATGTTATCTCCTATGGTTTAACCCTTAACATAAGCTCCTTGAGATTTACTTATAAATAAACTTATCGCCTCTTTCAAATTTTACTCCATTATTTTATAAATGATTTTGCATAATGTATTTCAGTAATATATAGTTTTGAATTCCCTCTTTGAGCTAGGTTTAGGAATATTAGGTACTATATAAACGAATTTTTTATTAATTTCCCTAAGCAGTGTTCAATTATTAAAGAATTCCTTTATTACTTTGTGAGTTTGATATATTTTCCATTGCTATGATTTTTTTTAAAAATCATGCAATAAAACCATCTAGTTTTGGAGCCTTGTTAGAGATAAGATTCCCTAATTCCATCTCTATCTTTGCAACTTTTATAAGTTTGGTTAGATTAGTAGCTTGCATAAGAGAGATGACTGGTGGAAGGAATGAGTTAATGGTGTACACTGATGAGTCACATTTTGAACTAATCCCCAAGAACTCTCTAAAGTACGTAAAGACCAGGTTCTTAATTTTCATATGTCCTCAAACTCTCACACCTGATCCATTTGTAAGATAATTGATCTTGTTAGTGTTTTTCCTAGTCAGGATAGCTTTTAAGAAATAAGTTAAGCATCTAGATAGCTTTTAAAAAATAAGTTGAGCATCTATCTCCTCCTTTTAACCAAGAGACTCAAGATTTTTGTCACAAAATTGAGTGATGAGCATCCAATGCCTTAATATAGTTAAACTAAGCTTACTTTTCTTTAATTCTAAAAATCGTATTCCTTGGATCCTCAGCAAGTTTGCTCTGAGTTGAATCTAGGATCCTTTTGGCTTCCTTTATATCCAATATGTTACTATTAGAGATATTTAAGTGTAAGACTTTAAGCTTATTTTCAACTTGACTAAGCTTCTTAACATATTTGTATTGCTTAAAACTACTGACATTCTAGTTCATGCTTTCTTCAACTGCTTTTTAAAAGCTCTTATTTAGCTAGGAAGTTAGATAACCTTAGCAGGGTTATGCGAGCCGGAACATATATTAATTTATGAACCTCCACAAGTAGTGATCAGAGAAAAGGAGCCAGTTAATTATAACTTTTCTCCTTTGGAATTCAGTTAACCATTATTAATTAACCAATTGTGGGGCCCTGAACCTTTTTCGATTAATTGAGGAATTGTCCATGATTATTTAGGTATAAAGAAAGGAAAATGTATGAATTTAAAAAGAAATGGAAATAAGATGGGCTTAAGTATAAAGGAGAAGGAAGATGAATGAG
>JANKOE010000008.1:54133591-54146625 GCA_026284465.1 Erythroxylum citrifolium | reverse complement strand
AAAATATAATATAAAATCATTTGTAGCTATCAATAAATGCTATAATAAACTCAACAACAACATTCTATCAATGTCATTGAAAACTTATCTATAACATTTTTAAAATGTTACAAAATTCATATCTACTACATGTTAATGATGTTGCAAAAAATTAATATATAACAGTGTAAAAATGTTATAAATAGTTAATTAATAACATTTATAAAATGTAATATAAAATTATTTGTAGCTATCAATAAATGTCATAATAAACTCGACAATAACATGTCAAAATTGTTACTAAAGCATCATATCTTTAGTAACACGGGCTGTCATAGCATACTCATTAGTGTTACCATTCATATTTAATAACACTTATCAGCTGTTACCGTATGTTATTTTTGTTGTAGTGCATGCAAAGTGATAAAAGTGGTGAATTCATTAGGAATCCAGTTCTTTGTTCTATCTCAGCCTACACCCTAATTGAACATATTTCGATGATTTGTTGTTCTCAAACCTCTCCTATAAACTATTAATCATAGGTTAATCTATTAACCTGAGTTTTCTCTTAGGTTGTGTTTAATCAAGATACGATTGTTAATTAAACCTAGATACCAAGTGACCTAGGATACGATCTCTAGATTCAATTAGGAAACCGCATTATAAATTAGTAAAACTAATTAATCAAGGCAACTATCACATACGATGCATCATTTAACCTAGGTTGTGTTATCCCTAATAATTACGAATTATTAGTTGCTACAAGGGAATTTAAATATAATAGTTACAGATTACATTTAATATTATAGCATTAGGTTTGTAATCAAACTATCCAATGAACGCATTAAAATCATCTTTTCACAATACCCAAATCCATACACATCATATAACGTAATCAATTTCTAAAGAAAGAAAGAAATAATAAATATAAGGAAGGAATGCTTAATAGGATTATTGGCGTCGATATCGCCTCTAAACTAGCGTCAGTAAGCTACCCTTCCATGGGTCTTCTCATGGTGGAGAGCTTACCTCCCTCTTCTTGCTTTCCCGAAGCTCCCGAAGGTCCCTCACGATTCAGCACAGCCGAAAATATCTTCTCCTCTTTTCTCTCAGCCGAAACACACCTATTCTTTCATATCTTTCGGCCGTCACATAAACGAAGATTTTATACCAAAAAATAGGGTCCGGTGAGCTATCAATGGTCACTCCCGTGACTTGGTTAACTATGCATGACTGTGCATGGCCCTCTCTTCTATTTTAAAAAATGCAACACCCTTAAAACCATTTTTGCCAACTCTTTTCTTAAACCCACATCTCCAACGTCTGCATTTTGTCTTGGCTATGCCTTATACTACGTGTTTTGCTCCTTCTTTTCCCAACTATTTGAGTTTTTGGCATGGACTATGTTTTTTAGGGCGTGTGTTGCATTTGGTGCTCTTGTATGTGTTGCTTACGCTGTATTGCCACGTTCTTTTGGCCTTGGTGTGCTCCCTATCTATTGCGCTGTTGGTTGCTACGTTTTGTCCTCCTTACCTTAACTGTGTTCTTCATTTGCTTTTGTCCATAAATTCAGATTGCATATTCCTCACGCCTATGCAACTGGTTGCAAAGTCGTGACACACACACTCACGATTGTGCAACTTTTCCATGGGCATGAGATATTTTAATGGTTCATTCTTCATTTCTTTTCATTTTCTTATCTTCTTGTTGCTTTAATCTTCTTCTTCTTACTCTCAAAAGACAAAGGATTGTGAATGTTCAGAAAATAACTCAAATATTGTACTTTCAACTCACTTTAGCTCTTTCGCTTTTGAATTATGCAACCACATAACATATGAGTCAAAGTGAGTATCTTCAGCACTTTTCTAGCAATATTCACTAAGTGTTATTGAATAAATTCATCATAAATTAAGCACATATCAATTTTTCCCACACTTAGCCTTTGGTCGTCCTCGGGCAAAACATCAAAATCAAGCTCATAAACCCAAAACATTGACTCATTTTCCATATGTTCCAAGAATAGATAATCACAAATAAAGATGAATGACTTTTAAAAATCATACCAAGAACTTTACATTCCAAGCTTTTACTCATGATCAATCAACATTCAATACCTTTAAAAATTGAGCAATCTAATGGTAGACTTGAAAATTGTGCTTAAACAAGATATGTTCATAGGTACACTCAACACCATTCATGATCATGTCATTCCACAACTTTGCATATCATTTCATTTCTCCATCACTAAAATTCACATGCAAAATCATAAATCAAAGGACTTTTTAAGGTTGTAATATGGGTAAAGGTAAGGTGAGATGTATTTCGGTAAAATAGCATGAAAATCCTCAAAGCTAGTGAAACAAAAGTAACATTAAATATACTATCAAGTGCACAAGTTAACATTCATACAAAACTGGGCATCGTCAGCTACAACGAATGCAACAATTATATTTTATAGCTCAATTCAAATAAACTATATAAAGCATATACCAATTCAAATGGATCACTCATACAATTGATGATAATACATTGAAACCACAAATAGTGAACCTTCCAAACCAACATCTACCTTATATCCAACATACTCAAATAACCCAGTCATTACAATTTTAGGAGGATGCATTAATCACAAATAACTTTACAAACCATATGCACTTCCTCCTAGATACTTTTATTTAAGCGTATACATTTTTCTTATTTTTTTTTCTTTCTTTCTTTTTCTTTTTTTTCTTTTTCTCTTATGAAAATTAAAAGAAACTACATCAATATGGAAATTTCAATGATAAGACATAAAATAACATCCCAACATTATAACCAATCCTACCCCCACACGTATACTTTTGTACATCCACAACTCAATAATCAATAAATGCTTCATTAGCTTTAAGGCTTAGGTGAGATATTTGGTTAAGTTTAAAAGCATATAATGTGGCTAGTACACAAAGAATAGGTAAATAAAGCTCAAGGGGACTTAACAAGGGAAAAATCATGTCAATAGGGTAGCTATTTGGCTAATGCAGTTCGGAAAAGCAAAGAATACCTAATCGTTTCTATGTTAATGCATGTGATAAAATGTAGTCTCGAATAGAAAATCAAGGCAAAGTTAGGATGTAAATGTTATGAAGGTCACGCATAAACAAAGACAATGAGACTAATATGGATCTATCAGTCTATAAAGGTTCAAAATCTCACTGGCTTTGTCTACCACTAGTCACTAATCTTCTAAAGATAATGCACATCAACCAATCACAACAGTAAAAGTACATGCTAAAGTTGCTATAAAATTCTCTAGTCAATTCATTCTCTAATCATGACTATATAATCCTATAAGCAACAAAAAAATGAGAAAATGCTTGTTTTATTTGTTCATTCTTTTTCTCATTTTATTGAAAACCTAAGAACAAGTAAGAAACAAAACAACTAAAAACACACATGCATATAAAAAGAAATGCAAAAATTTAAAGAAAAGGAATTTACTTCCTTTAGGTTGCCTGCCAAGAAGCACCTTTGTTTAAGGTCACTAGCTCGACTCCTTCTCCTCACGTGATGAAATTATGATCTTTAGGTAGTACAGTTTGAGCTTCCACCACATGAGGTTGTTTAGGCTAGGGTCTTGGTTGATAATCCTTCATACTTCACATATGCCTTATCCTCAGATTCTTAATCTCTATTGAGTCCATGCTCTCAGAAAATATTGCAAATGACTCTTCACCTTTTTCTTGCTCATTTAATTCCTCCAATCTACTAAGTAAAGGTAAAGAGTTAGTGTCAAAAATAATCACAAACTCAATACTCACTGTTGAGCAAAAAGATGTCTTTTTCTAATTCGAGCTCCTCCTCTACTTCTTCCACACAAGCAATTCCTTGATTAATACACTCAAAATTCTCAAGCTCCTTATCACTCTGTAAGGTTACCACACTAATGTACATTAGGTATACCTCGGGTTGATATGGTTGCTCCTCTTTACTTTTTAATGCTAAGCGATCAATAGTTTGCGTCATCTAACCTATTTGACTTGCCAAGTTCTAGAGTCTAGAAGTTGTATCTTGGTAGGATTGCATCATTTCTTACTGGAACCGTAGGATATTCTGCTGAACTATAGACCTATTACTGCTATAGTAGTGACGAGTCTAGGTCAATCCTACAGACAGTGTTTGGTTAGCTTTTGAAATGAAATCAATTGGTGTTTAGGTTTAGTGGAATTGGTTGGTTTGAAATAAGAAAATAAAATGAAACTAAACTAAGAAAAACAAATTAAAGAAAACATGCAAAGTGATTAAAATGGTGAATTCATTACAAATCTGATTCTTTGGTTCTATCTCGACCTACACCCTAATTAAACATATTTCAATGATTTGTTGTTCTAAAACCTTTCCTAGTAATTATTAATCGTAAGTTAATCTATTAACCTGAGTTTTCTCTTAGGTAATATTTAATCAAGAGTCGATCGTTAATTAAACTTAGCTACCGAATAACTTAAGATACGATCTCTAGATTCAATTAGGCAACCGCATTACGAATTAGAAAAACCGATTAATCAAGGCAACAATCACATACGATACACCATTTAACCTAGGTTATGTTATCCCTAATAATTACGAATCATTAGTAACTACAAGTGAATTTCAATATAATAATTTCGAATTACATTAAGTATTCTAACAATGGGTTTGTAATCAAACGATCCAATGAACGCATTAAAATCATCTTTTCACAATATCCAAATCCACACACATCGGATAACATAATCAATTTTTAAAGAGAGAAAGAAACAACAAATACAAGGAATGAATGCTTAATCAGGTTGTCGGCGTCGATATCGCCTCTGAACTGGTGTCAAGATGCTATCCCTTCATGGGTATTCTCATGGTGGAGAGCTTACCTCCCTTTTCATGCTCTCCCGAAGCTCCCTAAGGTCCCTCACGATTTAGCCCAGCATAAAATATCTTCTCCTCTTTTCTCTTGGCTGAAACACACCTATTCTTTCATATCTTTTGGTCGTCACATAAACGAAAATTTTTATAGCAAAAAATAGGGTTCGTTAAGCTATCAATGATCACACCCGTGACTTGGTGTGTCATAAGTGCGACACACCTATGCACGGCTATACATGGCCCTCTCTTATATTTTTAAAAACACAACACCCACAAAACCCTGTCTGTGTCACACTTATGCAAGGTTGTGCATGGCCCTCTCTTATGTTTTTAAAAACACAACACCCCCAAAACCTTGTCTGCCAACTCTTTTCTTAAACCCACATCTCCAATGTTTGCATTTTGTCTTGGTTTTCCCTTATGTTGCGCATTTTTCTCCTTCATTCCCTAGCTACTTGAGTTTTTGATATGGACTGCATTTTTTTTGGCATGCACTGCGTTTGGTGCTCCTGCATGTGTTGCCTACGCTAGATTACTATGTCGTTTTGGCCTTGGTGTGCTCCCAATCTGCTACACTGCTGGTTGCTACTTTGTCCTCCTTGCCTTAGCTGTGTTCTTCATTTGCTTCTGTCTATAAATTCATGTTGTATGGGCATGAGGAATAACTCACGCCCATGCAATTAGTTGCACAGTCGTGATACACACACTCACGGCTGTGTAACTTTTTATGGGTATGAGATATTTTGATGATTCATTCTTTATTTCTTTTCATTTTATTGTCTTCTTCTTACTTTAATCTTCTTCTTCTTGCTCCAAAGTGCAAAGGATTGTGAATCTTCAAAAAACGGGGAAAATGTAGTACTTTCGACTCACTTTAGCTCTTTCGCTTTTGAATTGTGCCTAAAACCACATATGAGTCAAAATGAGTATCTTAAGCACCTTTCTAGTAATATTCATTAAGTGTTACTGAATAAATTCATCGTTAATTAAGCACATATCATATAGAAGATATTTTGATTGCTTCTAGTGATTATGAGTTTGTTAAGCAAATCAAAGACTGATTATCATCTGAATTTGAGACGAAAGACATGGGTGAAGTTGTATATATTCTTAGAGTTATGATTTCAAGAGATCATACAAAGAGATTGTTGTCACCTTCTAAAGCTACCTTTATTTACAAGATTTTATAATGATTCCATATATGATTGCAAACAAATTGATAATCCTGATAGTAAAGGAAAAGGTCTCAGTAAGAAATTTTGCCCATCAACCCCATAAGAAAGAGAATAAATAAAAAAAGATCCCTATTTTAGTGCAGTTAGAAGTCTCATATATAATATAATGTGTACAAGGCCATATAATTATTATGTTGTAATGGTGAGTAGATATAGGTCAAATCTAAGATAAGCATATTGGAAAGGAGTAAAGAGAATATTGAGATATCTAAAAGTACTGTTGATTATACACTATGATATTAAAGCAATGACCTATATATACAAAGGTATATGGTTATAAATTAGAGAGGAGATTTAAATGAGAGAAAATCTACCTTTGTATTTGTTTTCTTACTTAACAACGGTTTCTATATCATGAAAAAGTAAAAAAAATAATCTTATGATGCAATATCTAAAATCGAAACTAAATATATAACATTTTTAATATCAGTTACAAGAAGTCGTGTTGACTTAAATGGTTATTAATTAAGTTAGGAGTCACTAAAAGCAAAATTGTCCTAGTAATAATCAACTGTGATAGTAAAATAACAATTACTTATACTAATGACCCTAAATTTGAATATAAAACCAAAAAAATAGATATTAAATACAATTATGTAAAAGATATAGTTGCATGAGGTGATGTGAGCATGAAGTATATGCATCTACATGAGATATAAAGGCAGACCAAATGACAAAACTACTTTCTTACAATACATACATTGGACTATGAAGTCACTAAGCTTACATAGATATTAAAATGTAATTAACACAACAATACAATGAATGAAAATACAATGAGAAATGTAATTGGTTAACATTTCTCATTGTATTTTCATTCATTGTATTGTTATGTTTAAATGCAAATATGAGTTGACATTATTTATTTAGTAACCATTGCATAGTATGTGATTATGAAATATGTTTATTTTATATGACATATTTTACCTATGAATCAAAAAGTATATCTAACAGATAAAAAATTGGTTCTCTCGTATGGATAATCACTTCTAGTATTTGTGATGACTGAAGATGAGACAAGTTTTAATTTTATTATCAAGGTGATAATAAAAAGCAAAAGCAAGAACCTTAAACAAAAAATGCTGACTTTATTTAAGTCAAAAGGAAATTGGTTTGACGCAATCAAATGACCATCATATATGTCTTAAATTACTAGACAGGAGCTTAGAAAAGATGAGTTTAAGAGTCGACTAGTGAACTCAAGTCAAACATTAAATATGTTTAAACCAAAATATTTACAATATTATTACTTTCCTAAAAATCTTTTCACTTTCCCAAAAAATACATGTAAAATCTTGCAATAATGAAAGAAATATGCTCCAAAAGGGAGTTAGTACCAAAGCACATGAATCTTATGATGTATAAATGGGATTAGTGTAACTCAAAAGATTTCAACTTATATTGCATGAGAACCTAAAGGTTAAATGAGTCTTATTACATATCTTTATGGCTCTTTTCTAATTTTTAAAAATTAAATCTAAAGTTTGCTACTTTAGAATGTAACCAAAAGACGATGTTTGATACAATTTTGTGGAACAATTCTAAGTAAGCAAATTAAATTCAATTCAAGAGAATTTAGATTAGAAGAAGGTCATATTGTTTGGCAACTCACATAGTAACCAAAAAAAAATGTATTCAAATGTGGCTACCAAGTCTTAGTAAGAGAATTAAATATATTTGTGACACGAAGAAGTAAATAAGATTAAAATGCGAGATAGAACTTGAGGTATAGCATGGTAAATCTACTCTCGATTTATTTGTCGAGATATCATATATTCCTAATAGATATATGATAATATAAGCTCTCGTTGTATAATGATTGCATGGGTTATTGAATAAGTATTAGAAATTGCGTAATTCTAATTGACTAAACTTGTTATATGTGAGTAAAAGATGACAAAAATAAGACAACTGATGAGTTTGAGCTTTAATCTTTGACTCCTAATTGTTAAAGAGCAATTGACAATTTGAAGTTTCCTACACGAGAGATTAATTATAATTCAAATATTTAATGATCATTGATTAATTTTTTTAAAAATATTCTTAAGAATGTTCTTTAATTAGTAAAATTCAATCATGTTTAAATGAATTATATAATTAATAATACATATACATATAATAAAATGCTGTTTAAA
Source organism: Erythroxylum citrifolium (assembly GCA_026284465.1). Taxonomy (NCBI): domain Eukaryota; kingdom Viridiplantae; phylum Streptophyta; class Magnoliopsida; order Malpighiales; family Erythroxylaceae; genus Erythroxylum; species Erythroxylum citrifolium. Next base: position 54,138,401 of record JANKOE010000008.1, on the reverse strand, counting down.
TTTCCTACATTGATAATCCACTTGAAATTGAATTGTCATGTTTCTCGATCGAGACAAATACCATCTCTTTTATTATTATTGTTATTGTTATTATTATTATTATTATTATAGAATTATTGTTAAAACCAAGGACAGGCGCACATGAAGATGAAGGTGAAACCAAATTTCAAGTCTGAAAGTCAAAAATCCCAAGTCATCCACTACATTCCAAATAGAAAATGGCAGGAGAGTTTCAGAGCCCTCGTTTTTAATCAGAACAACATATCGCAAAAGTGGCGCTTAGGAAATCTATGCCAAAGGGGTGGCTCTTGTCAGGAAGTCAATTTTCAAAACTTTGAAAAGCTGAATCCGATTAACCCATATCCGTCTGTTAGCTTTTGTTGGCTCACTTGAGAGCATAGAGGAAGGAAACCCTAGTTTTTGATGTGTTGTTTTGCTGTTGGAAGCTTCCTCAACGGCAGGGATGCTTTTTATACACAATGAGAGCAGAGACCATAAGGCCTTGACGTCAATCTTGTTTCTTTAAAAAATTTAAACGCCTTCCAATCCAACTGAGGATTCAATTTCTTGGTGCGTGCAAAGGTTTGGGCCTCTTTACATGTCGTTTTAATCCAGACGTAGGAATATTGACAAAGTTTATAGATATTATAATAAGTCTGCATTTTGATAGGTTTAGACATTGGAAAGGTGGCAGAGCCAGAAACATGGAAAAGGTGGCAAACTTACCTTTGTCCTTTACTCTGACTTCTACATATTTCAAAACACTCAATTTCCCACTCTCTCTCTTTTGAGTTTTGCCTTTTGTAATTGTTTACTTATTACATATCTGCAGTGTTCTTCCTTTCAACTCAATCTATAATTTGTATACATATATATATATATAGATGGGTAAAAGATACTTGGACGAATTGGATCTTTGGTGCCCTTTTCTTTTGGTCTTCCTGTTAAGTGACCGTTTCACCACAACAGCTTAAGCTGTTGTGTGAGGCTAACTTAATTGGTTTTATATGTTCACTAACACACCCTCTCAAGTGAAAGCCCTTTGGGCTTGAAACTTGCACATGCTCACTTTACCTTGTGTTGAATAATAGGTGGGTGGTAGGATTTAAACTTACGACCATTTAGTCACAAAAACTCTGATACCATGTTAAGTGACCGTTTCACCACAACAGCTTAAGCTGTTATGTGAGGCCAACTTAATTGGTTTTAATTATATATTCACTAACACTTCTGTCATGTAAGTAACAACCGAATAACATACAAGTGGAATGTTCCATATGAAGTTGATATAAGTAGGCAAGACTTGAAGTAACTAAGTTAAGCAGCAGGGAAACAAGTATAGGAACTATCTTCCATTTCAATTTTTAAAGCACATACGTCCCTTTCAATTTCAAGCATATATTCTAAAGGTGGTTACCCTAACAAAACAGAGGAAGTAGACAGCACAAGAAAGGCCAAGACCCCGAATTGGATATTTGGACATAATCAAAACCACACTTTGTGTTAATATAAAGATCAAACCACATTTTCGGCACGGTATGCGTAACTATAGCTAGGAGCTGATGATTAATTGGTTACGGTGTGATTCATGTCCTAAAAGTACGTACGAGTTTTATTTGTTAAGTATGTTGTTTGAATTTCAAATGCCTTACCAACTACCAAATTAAGTATGGGCCACCTACACGTGTATCGCATATGATATGGGTCGTTTCAGTTGGCATTTAGTGGCTTTACCTGCAGGTAGTTCACCGATGCAACAAAATCCTACGACAGAATGTTTCGACTCCCTCCATCATTTTCCTCCTGTTGCTACTTCAAAGTTCAAACAGAATAACATTTATTGCTTATACTTCAAAAAGGCATCAAACTGAGTAAGAATGTAAGATGAGCTGCTGCTTTCTGTAATTCAACTACGCTATCAAATTAAAGATTTAACTGTTAAGTGGTTATTTAATAAACTGATATGTATCGAAAATAGTCGTTACAATCAGTCTGAAGTCTCGCAATAAAGCAGAGTTTGGGAAGATTTGATAGTACACGGTGTTACTTTTATATAGCAGAGAGACTATTTTCGATAGACTCAAATATAAATATAACAACAAAAGAACGACGCAGATTCAAGAGTAAAAAAAGTAAAACTGATACGTTAAATAATTATGTAAATAAAATTACAATAAATATATAAATAAATAAAAATAAAAATAAAATATAACTCAACTTTTAAAAATAAAATACATTTTAAAGCTAAAATATAACAAAAATATCACCCCTTTGTCTCAAATGATAATAGAGCAATGTGATTTCTAGTAACGAAGACAAAGGAAGAAGACGAACGCAAACCCTTTTTTTTTCTCTTTTTGTTTTTATTTATAAATATACAAGTGGAAAATGTTTATATATATTCTTAGTTTGTCTTTCTCCTTCTCATGTACTTTATATGCTCTTCCTAAATATCACAATCTCTCTCCTCTTAAAGACAATTCCACCTTCTGCAAGATCCTCCATCACCTCTATCTAGCTCTCTCATGGATCAAAATCGGTTCAAGATGCGAATCTCTCGCATGTTTCGTAGTTCTTTCGGGTCATGTCGAGCGAGGAATTTATCGGACGTGATCGAAAAGGCTGTCTTTATCCCTCAAAGCACCCCAAGTCCAACCCAAAGCCAACGATTTCAAACGACGATGATGGAGACTTTACCCTCCAAAGCTCGTCCTTTTCCTTCTATTTGCAGATCAAACTGCCCTAAAACAACCACCCAAGTCATTAGCAACTCTATTGTCTCAAGGGCAAAACTATCGGGTCTATATCCTTCTGTGTTTAAACCGGGCAATAAAAAGGGACACGCATGCCCTCCTGTTTCTCCTATGGCTCCTCTTAACCCGTTCTATGAAGATTATAGCTTAAAAGAAGCAAGGAAGTTTTCCATCAGACGGAAAGAGAGGAAAACGAATAAGAAGAAGAAGAATAGGGACAAGAACAACAAGAGTTGTTACAAGAGAGACAGGAATCTCCTTAGCTCTTCTTCTCATGATAGCAAATATTTTGAAAACAACTACTGGTTTAGCAGCGAAGACGACGCGGATCCAAGAGAAGACGAGTCAGATGCTTTCTTTTCATCGAGAAGTCTCTCCTCAGACTCATCTATATCTCATCGATGCCGTTCTCGGAGAAAACACAACAGTAGTTCTCGGAGGAGACGAGCTGCTTCTACTAAGAGTAGTTCAGGAAAAATGGTGGCCGTGCCATTAGATGGCAAAGTCAAGGGCAGCTTTGCGGTGGTAAAGAGGTCGAGCGACCCGTACAACGATTTCAGGACATCCATGTTGGAGATGATTGTTGAGAAACAGATATTTGCATCCAAGGATCTCGAGCACCTCTTGCAGTGTTTCTTGTCTTTGAACTCATATCATCATCATAAGATTATCCTTGAGGTTTTTACCGATATTTGGGAGACATTGTTCTCTAACTTTTCTTAGTGCAAGATGAGAACAAAAAATCCTGGTTTTATGTTTATTATTATTGTTATGTTATTGTCTAGTTCTATAATCTGTAGTTTTAGAGGAAATCTAACCTTTGATTATAATTAATGGATTATGCCCACTTTTTCTGTGATTGTGTTTTCTTGCTTTCACATAAATCATATCGGATACATATAAGACTCATTTGAACCTATTCAATGAATTGCTTTATGTTTTTGTTTCTTGGTTTGATTGTGAAGGCTGATGTGAATAATATTGGCTCATAGACTGTCCTTAGATTGTCAGAGAACTGTGGTTGAGATGATGGGTGAAAGCAGGATACCTAGTCCGAACTTTTCTTTTGCTGCTTTTATCAAAAAGCATTGACGAGGCGAAACCTAGAGGTGACAAACCTACGGCTTTTGAAAGACTTTTTAGCCTGATAAACAGGCTCAGATATGAAAGCAAATACAGATAGAAAAGCAAAAAGTAAACATGGAAGATAGGATATTAAATATACATATAACAAGAAAAGTTGCCTCAATTGCTTGCTTGTGACGTTCAACTTTTGGCTGTTTCTTGCACCAAAAGAATACAAATATTGAAGAACTGGTTGGCCAAAACAAACTGTTTCGTCATTTAGACACAATTTGTTTAATTTTGAGCTGAGTCTTCAGATTGTACATACATAATTCTCCTCTAACTTTGATACGATCTATACTTTAACTGTTGTACTCAATTTTTGTTGGTCAACTTAAAATCTAAATCGTCCATCCAATCTAAACTTAGTATCAATTACATGATCACAATCTCATCGCTTATACGTGATGTGATTGCTTAACATTAGGTTAACTTCTACATAATTTAACACTGCTGTATGCATAATCAAACTTGTAATTTAATAAGCATACAAATATGGAAGGAAGCACAAGCAAAACACTAAAGAAAAGGAAAAAACGAAATGACATTTGAATATAGAACCACATGATCGGCATGATTCCTGCACACTAAACTGCCAAAAATGTTGAATTCATGGTAATTAGGTACATGTATTTTTATTGCATTGCATTATTAACCAAATCAGATAAAGAAGCAAAGACAAACGACCGCACCCTACCAGCCTAACAGTAACGTGTATAAAAGCTTTGTTTCTGTAGTTTAGCGTCCACTTCTCTATGCAATTTGAGGGATCCATTTTTGTTTTTTTCTCTCCAAACTTGGAAGTTGGAACATAGCTTGCTTGTCCCCGTTCAAAACATGAAGGGCATAAGACTAAAGGAAGATCATATAGAAAGGCTCGTATACCGAATAAGTTAATTATATATATATATATATATATACCTGTAAGATTC
>JANKOE010000008.1:54090068-54104864 GCA_026284465.1 Erythroxylum citrifolium | reverse complement strand
TTTAAATTCTTGAATTTTCCTTTCTTTATACATAAATAATCATGAACAATTTCTTAATTAATCAAAGAGGTTCGGGGCCCAATAAATTTCCTTACCATTTCTCAAAGTCATTGCACTCACATTCTCCTTAGCATTCACCACCATTTAGGAAGGTAATTTTCCTTATTCTTATGCTTCCTATTTATTAACAGAGGTAGCTAATTAATTGATTTGATTTTCTAAGTTCTGAAGGCTTGCTCTTGCTTCCTGTTGAAATTGTTTGAGTATTGGTAGCAATTGTCTTAACAATTTCATCCAAAGCATACCTAAATTTGAAGATTGAGATTGAGCATATATAGGGGCTTGAGGTTGTCTATTAAAATTGTGAGGTTGATATCTTTATTGCCCTCCTTGATTTCCATAGCTAAAATTTGAATGATCCCTCTATCTTGGATTATAATGATTAGAATAAGGGTTGTAGTTTCCTTGAGGTTGACTAGAAAATCCCCCTATCGCATTAGCTTTTTGAAGGGAGTAATGTTGCAATATAGCAGATATATCTATAGGATGTACAGTGAATGAGGATATTCCACAAACTCGTGTTGATTGCAATTAACAAACTGCCATTTAACGAATTAAAGAAATTAAATATGAAATTTTATCCTTAAAGTTTGTATTACTTACCTTATTAATGCATTTAACAGGTCCATCCATTCTTGTGCCAAATTATTGATTGGCCATATTTGATAGTAATAGCTTCTTCAGGTATTTTATTTACCAAAGCTCCTCCACTAGCTACATCAACTATACTCCTATCCATTAGTAATAGTCCTTCATAAAAGTGTTAAATTAAACATTGGTCAAGAATTTGATGGTGTGGGTAGCTTGCATATAACTTCTTAAACTTCTCCTCTCATTCCATGTGGTCACTAATCCAGGGGATTATAATATAGCTAATCTTTTGCCTTATCTTTCAATGAGAATGGAAAGGCTCTAAGATTAATTTATTCTTTTGTCACCCCTTGTGGCTTCATCCTAGAGCATACAAGAAGAAATTCCTTCTGGTATATTTATAGATCTTCACCTGCAAGACCACGAAAAATAGGGAATAAGTGTATCAAACCATATTTCAATTTGAATCTACCTCAACATCTGAAATTGTATGCATAAGGGTTATTGATTCAAATTTGGTGCCGTTAACTCCCTCAACGTTCTAGTGCTAGGATTTGCCATCTTTTCTTTAACTTATTAAAAATTAAAATCTTCACCAATAGTTAGATCTATCTCAACTTTCACTTTTACAGGTGAGTGATCGCTTCCTTGTCTTCTTAAATGCTCGATTATACTGCATTCACTTGTTTGAGAAGAATGAGTCATACAAAACAAGAGATTAGCAGTAAAGTATAAAATAACACAAAGAAACTAAGAAACTAAAATAGTTCCTAGGTAAAGGCACTAAATTTTTATAGGGTTGTCGAAGCTCTTAAAATTAATTCTAAATCTCTAACTTTTTGTACAAGTTGTAGAACTAAGTTGAATCCCAAGAGAACTAAAAACTAGTTTCTTAATTTCAATTAAGAAAACAAAGTAGGGGTTTATCATTAATTAACTAATTAACTAAAATTAATAAGGAATCAAATTAAATATACTAAATATAAAAGTGAGAAATTTAAGAGTACTTAACTCTAATTCAAGGGAAAGATCTCATCTAATTATAACATTGATCGTTAGTTTAAAAAGAATAATTTTTACAATTCAAGCTGTTAGTTCGAAACATATTAGGATAGCCATAATAAGTCTCAAATTTTCCTAATTTAATTGGTTCAAATCAAACATTCAGACCAAAATTTACCATCAATTGATTGGGTGTAAAGACTAGATAGTAAATTAAATAATTAATATAGCTACAACTATTCGACTTTATTGTTTCTTATAAGTTAAATATGCAATTTCATAAATAACCTACTTGCTACTTGTACTAATCTCTCATGACAATTACAGATCACTAAATTCATAGATAGCTATAGAATAATAAAAATTAAATTAATTTGTCAGATAAATCAACATTAATTGTGCATGAAGTTAAGAACATAAACAAGAAACACTTAAATTAAAATTAATATAAGTTTAGAACAAAACCTCACAAGATTACAACTAGAGTTTTAAATCCCTATAAATTAGAATACTTGGGTTTAGCCACAAGTGGCTTTAGTTCTAAAACAAAAAATAGAAGAAAAGATAAAAGATTGAAAAAAACTTTAAAAAAATGAAGAGAGAATGATGATAAAGGTGAAAGACATGTTTTACTCCTCTCTCCTACTCTAAATATAGTCTACTTCTATCTTGCAAATATCCCTATCTAAAACAAATCCAATTCCTTACATAATAGGGATGGAAAGAAGTATTTTAATTGAATTCCAACTCCTTAAGTGAATGTGGCATTAGGTGTGATCTCGCCTCATCCACTACAGTAATATGTCCAATTTTTCCAAAATTCATAATTTTGACCAATAATGCTCCAATTTGATGCAATCTCCACTGTTTATCTCCTAAAACAAAACAAACACTAATTTTCCTGTTTAAGCACCAAATTGTATCCAAAACAAAAGAGATAATTCCAATTAACATAACAAAATAACATCTTCTCATCATTCTTTTTTAATTTCAAATCAAAGCCTATTGTATACTGCTTGGTTATATAATGCATCTTTGAAATGCATGGCATTGTTAAATATCATTCCTAAAACTCATTATGATTCCATCACACCACGAACAATTATTTTATTTTAACTAGACCTTCTCAAAGAAAAATCTAATTCTTCTGCACTATGTTACTTCTCACTAGCTAGCAAAGTTCCAAGATCTGATGAATCTATATACATTCCATGACAAGCATCAGTGTTGATATCAAACTTTATATATTTATCTTTCTTATGAAAAGGATTTTTTTTCTCATATTCCACATCAACTACCTTTAAATCTTCCTTATATTGCTCATTATTGATATCATCATATGGCTCATCATCTGCATTTACATCTTTCTCATCACTAGTTTCCCCTCCATCTCCATCTCCATATGTATTGACATTTTCAATTACTTCTACATTGGTATCTACATTAGCATTTGCATTAGCATATAGCCTACCCCTATGTCATTTCCATCATTATCCATACCATTTCAAGATGATGCTACACCTTATGTTTAATATCCATATCATCAGCACAAGCAGTCTAAGTTTTGATATCTTCATTCATATCACTTGCCATCTATTCTTGCCAACTTTTATATCACTTTAATATTGATAATACATCCACCGGAACATTCACATGCTCTAAGTACATATCTTTAATCCCATATACCTTTAATAAATCAAATACATAACACTTCGGTTGGACTCAAATTTCCCAAAACCAATAAATAGGCTTGTACCAAAAATCAAATACCAAACACTTACTATGTTCTTATAGCCTAATTCTATTCCTATGCCATCAACATATCTAAGGCTAAAGTAGACTAATCCATATTTTTAAATATTTTTAAATTGGAATCATTATATTAAACAATGCTTCCTTATGTGAAATGCCTACCACTGAACAACCTAATGTTTATTTTTCCTGTTAACTACCATTCTAAAAAACTTACAAAAAAGTTTGTAAGGTGATGGCACTAATAGTACTAATACTTTTATTAAAGTATATAAGTTGTTGGTTTCAAAAGGACCACGACATGTAATAAAGTATGTAAAAACATATATAAAGCATATAACAAAGTATGTAACAAAACATGTACAAAATATGTAACATAACATATATAAAGTATGAAATAAAGTGTAATTTAGATATATTGCTAATAAAAAAAACTCTAAACTCATTACAACAATAATAAGTGATATTGACTAAATTAACTATAGAAAATTATGCAAAAAAATTTAAATTAAATACCAAAATATCAAAATTGTTGGTCATATTGAGGTCTTATATAACCATCCATATGCCATAGTGACTATATATGTGCTAGAAAAGTAAGAAACATTTCAAGTAATTAAGTAACAATTACTTTTTCTCGAGTTACTTAAATTACAATTCCAATTTGATAGTGGTCTCATTATAATGCAGACATGTTACAAAAATGAAGATAGGAATAATACCTAAAGTGATCTTTTCCTCAAACTAAAGTCATAAGGTAGCTAGAATAAAATGTTTTTTTATATCTCAGAGCAAACAAACAATCCAATGTGACATGGCTCACCCAATCTTCATCAACATCTTGTAACATCCCAGATCACCCACTTACAGATATTATCTGCTTTGGGCCTTGACTAGAAGCCCTCACGGTTTTTCTTTTCTCGAGGCCTTTTCAGGAGGTCATCCATCCTAAAACTACTCTCACCCAAGCACATTTAACCTCGGAGTTCTGATGGGATCTAATGCATTAAGCCATGGAAAAATGCGTCTGTAAGGGAGAGATATCCGTACCCTTATAAGGCATACTTCGTTCCCCTCTTGTTGATAACTTCTTTCCTCCTCTTTTTTTTCCTTCTCTTCTCATTTTCGTCTTTCTCTTTCGAACTGTTTTTCATATCCTTATACCACGAATTTGAAGCAACTCAAAGAATGAAAGTTGTAGATATATTTCTTAACTTTGTGAAAGTGGATTGACAAAATAGTGACTAGAGCTCGAGTTATACTGCCTGTGATGGACCCCTAGGCAAGAAGCTTGTATTATTTACTAATTTTTGAGGACCTTAGAGTCTGAATTAGAGAAAGTATAAGACATAAAAAAAAATGGTTATTGATGTCTTATTAATGCTTCTGTGAAATGGTTTTGTTATAAGATGTATTGATAATGATTTATTGAGGGTTGAGTATCAGTTGCCAGTCTGTTTCTTACTAGAAACAAGACTTAATTTGGATGGAGATAATAATTTAAAGGGAGATGTTGTTTATGTAATTTTTAGATATATTAAGACTAATGGAAGTCTACTTTTAGGTGGCATAAGAATCATGGTAATTTGATTTTTTCAGAGAGAGTTACCATTGAAAGAAGACAGCTTGTTCATAAAGGAACATTAGGAAGAAAAGGATGTAAACATTGCACATAAGGTTAGGTTAGCTTGATGGTTAGGGAGATGACAGGGGAACTTGGGGATACTATGAGACATCTGTACCCCCATTTATCTGTGTTCTCGACTTAGGAGTGTGAGATCCCACATCGGTTGGAGAGGGGAACGAAGTACACCTTATAAGGGTACGAATACCTTTCCCTTACAGGCATATTTTCCATGGCCTAATGGACCAGATCCCATCAGAACTCTAAGGTTAAATGTGCTTGGGTGAGAGTAGTTCTAGGATGGGTAACCTCCTGGGAAGGTCTCGGGAAAACCAAAATCGTGAGGACTTGGCTAGGCCAAGGCCCAAAGCGGACAATATCTGTAAGCGGGTGATCTGGGATGTTATAGTTGGTATCAGAGCCGGTACCCGAACCATTATGCCAGCTAGGCTGGACCCCAAAGAGGGCTGGGCCCTAAGGGTTGGGTGAAGAGTGTGAGATCCCACATCGGATAAAGAGGGGAATGAAGTACGCCTTATAACAGTACGGATATCTCTCCCTTACAGATGCGTTTTTCATGGCCTAATGCACTGGATCACATCAGAACTCTGAGGTTAAATGTGCTTAGGTGAGAGTAGTTCTAGGATGGGTGACCTCCTGAGAAGGCCTCGGAAAAAACAAAAACATGAGGGCTTGGTTGAGCCAAGGCCCAAAGCGGACAATATCTGTAAGCGGGTGATATGGGATGTTACAAGGCTCCCATGTCATCTCTTCAACCCTGTCACTCTTCCAGAGAACTTTAACTATAGGCACCTCCTTGCTACGTAATCTCTTGGTCTGTCGATCCAAAATCTGAACTGGTTCCACCTTAAAACTCAGGTCTTCTCTTAGCTCTACTGGAGGTGTCTCCAAAACATGAGATGGATCCTGTAAGTACATTTTAAGCGTAGAGACATGGTAGTGTGAGATCCCACATCGGTTGAAGAGGAGAATGAAGTACGCCTTATAAGGGTACGGATACCTCTCCCTTATAGATGCGTTTTTCCTGGCCTAATGCACTAGATCCCATCAGAACTCCGAGGTTAAATGTGCTTGGGTGAGAGTAGTTCTAAGATGGTTGACCTCCTGGGAAGGCCTTAGGAAAAGCAAAATCGTGAGGACTTGGCTGGGCTAAAGCCCAAAGCGGACAATACCTGTAAACGGGTGATCTGGGATGTTACATATTTTACTAATTAGAATAAAAATAAAATTGTTCATTTCATAAAGATATTAAACCAAAATCTACTTCAAACAAATTAAAATCAAATTGTTTAAATAAAGAGGGACCACAACCCTCTCATGTCACTGCAATATTAGATACACAGAGTACCAAACAGACAAAAACTTAATGGCCTCGTTTGGCAATCAGTAGATTGCATTAACTATTAGTTAATTCTATTAAAGGTTAGCTGACAGCAGATTAATATAGTTGATTTGACTAGTGGATAACATCAACTGTTTATTTAAAGATGTTTAGTAAAATTAACTGTTTAGTATTAGCTATTTATATATAAAATTACCTATAGGGACGTGACTTAAAAAAGATTTATAAGGACATAAGTATTTTATCTTATTATTTCTTTGAATATTCTCATAAGAATTTAGATAGAGCAAAAGAAGTCAACACCATCATTTAAAGAAAATTTGATATTAATTCAACTTCAAAAATTAAAATAATAATAATAAATTTAAATTTAAATAGTAAACTTACTATCTCTATCTCTATCTCTATCTCTATCTCTTTAAGTAATTTATAATAACATTTGGATATAATAGTCTTCTAGTTCATTAATTTCTCAGAGGATGAAAGCGATTTCAAAATCAATGGACTAAGTTCAATCTGCCAACTCAATTTGCTAATTACCAAACATAATTATCAATGGTTTGATATGGTCAAACACCTAAAACCTTTCATTCACTAAAAAAGTGGCTAATAAGTCATTTACCAAACAAGGTCAATATTTAGACAAGGTGTGACCATACTCCTCTCTTATCTTCAAGTAACCAAACACTTAAAATAGAAATTTATTGATATCATTATGAAAACTAAAAATAAACTTTAAAAAAGGAAAACTGACATGTTTAGAAAAAGAGGTACCATAACCCTCTTCGATCATAGGATTACCATTACTTAAAATACTAGTAGACAAACATTGTGCAAATGTGCAGTGATAATCCAAAATAAGTATAATGCCCACATAATTTAGAATTAAGGAATATTTATATATATGTTATGTTATGTACAATTATAGATGTATAAATGAATATTGTGTAATTTAAAATTTTGTGGGAAAAAATAGAATTATTTGATTACGGATAAAATTGTCAAAGAAAAGAGGTAAAAATATAATAGTTGGAACATTTAGAATGAATTAATAAAATAAGTAAGTTAAAATTAAAATTTTAAAATTTTAAAAAAAATTTAAAATTTTAAAAATTTGGAAATGTATAGTAACGAAGGAATTAAAAAGATAAATGAATGAAATATGTGACTAAATATTGTGAAATTTATATAGAGGAAAAGATAAAATAGTTTAGTAAAAGTTAATAGGAAAAGGTGTAAATAAATGTGTTATAATATTTTAGTACATAGTTAAAAAAATAAAGTGAAAATTTTATCAAAAATTATACAAATATACGGAGTTATGGCCTAATTATGATTTAAAAATTTTGAGTTATGGGTGTGACACTTGTGACCTATGGAAATAAAAATAAAAATAAAATTTTAAGGGAATTGGAGAGTATTTATGATATGTTATAGATGTATAAATAAATATTTTAAAATTTGTGAAAAATTAAAATTTGTGAATGTAGATAAAATTTTTCTGGAGAAAATAAGTAAAAATATAAGAGTTAGAATATTTAAAATGAATTAATAAAATTAGTTAGTAAAAATTAGGAATGAAAAATAAAATAAAATTTGGAAATGTATAGTGTAATGTATTTGTTATAAATGGATAAAATATATATGATAAATAAATTTATTATAATATTTGAGTAAAAAGTTCAAAAATAAAAAAAAAATCATGAGTCACGGGTGTGACTTATTAAGTCACACTCGTGACTGAAAGTTAAATCTTTAAAAAACCTAATCTTTCAATGCATTTTCAATTTAGTCGTACAACCAAATATCACGACCGCGAGCTGCAGCTGGAGCAGACCGGTGATGACGTAACTTAGGTGACCTTCGTAACGCATCAGACGACACTTTTAGGTACGCAGCAACATCAGCGAGGTTTGAGAGAAACGATTTCACCGCCTTCATTTTTGGTATTCTAAACGTGTAGCGTACCCAGGTGTTTGAGATGCCAGACCCATGTCGGAGACAAAGTTGCAACAGACTAGTGAAGACGCAACACAGATATAACCCTTTCCTTTTATTTATTATACATTGTATCGTAGAAAAATAAATAAAAATTAGAATTCTTAATAAAATAACTTTTACCTGTTAACTAGCACAGAATGCTTATATTGAGTACCAGAGACTTGCAAGCTATCTTCAGCTGTGTTTTTACACCATTGTAACTTTATTTTATTGTTTTAGGTCTATAAAGAAATAGGTAAAAACTTATGTTTTAACAACTCACACTTATATTTATACCGTGACCTTGATTACTACTCAGGTAGACTAACGTTATCAAGTATGCCTCGTATGAGATTCTTGGCATCTTCATCTTCTCAACCGGATGATATGCCCATTTTAGGTAATCCTTGTCTTCAATTTGACAGTCGTGAGCTAGTTAAGGTATGCAACTTTAAAAGATCGTCAGATTATTCCGAATAGATTTATCGATCATGGAGCTATTATTAAATTAGGAATAGCAGATCGAGTGAATGAATTGTTGCATAACATAGGATGGGATAGATTTGTTGAATTTAGAAAAAAAAATTCATATGTTGAATTATCTCTAGAATTTTTGACTACTTTACAATTGATCATTAACGATGATGGCATTGTGAATAATATAACATTTATATTGATGAATATGCCGCATGTTATTACTTTAGATGTACTGAATAGTATATTTGGATTTTCACATAGTGAGAGAACAGTTATACAGTTAGTTTTAGGCAACTCTAGTTTAGACTTGCAATCGTTGGTGCGTACGAAGATTGTTAGGCAACAAGGTGATCGTTATGCTCTTGTTAATGATGACACAGCAGAAGCTTCAAGTAGTAAGCGTAATCGTACCGAAGTAGCTGAAGTTACACAAGAGGATGATGTTTTGCCACCCGAAGCTATACATTGGAACATTGCACCTACTTCTATTGAATATCAATCATTGCATAATCAACTTTTTGCATTTGAACGATGAATGAATGATAGATTCGATAAGATTGAGGATAGTATAGTGGAGATGAGGAATTTCCTAGTAAATTTAAATGTTTGTTCCAGACAGCGTCCACCTTCATCTTAGTATTGTATTTTTATCTTTTTCTTTTCATTATTTTTATTGTTTGCCGTTAAATTATTTTTAGTTTTATTGTTTGTCTTTATTTATTTTGTTTGCATCTTAGATACTTTAATTATTTTCTTAGGATGTTGATAGTGTGTGTTTGTGCATTGCATGTTTGTTTTCTTATTTAATAGTTAGAGATGCATAGTTACTAAATGAATTTGAACGGGATTATAAATGCATAATAGGAGTGAATTAATATATTTGCATGCTTCAATTGATTGACTTGGATTTCAATTGAAAGGTTATTAGCTTGTTGTGATAGATGAATGAGACCTTCCTTTGGTAAGAATTTGAGCTTTTTTAGATATTAAACACTAATTAAAAGTATTCATTGCTGAGAGTATTCTTTTATGGTTAAGCAATTCTAGAACTTGCTTGCAAATACTATTCGAGATTACATAATAATAAGCAAACATTGAAGCAATGAAGGCATTTAGGATTTATCTTGATAGCTTAAAAAGCCACCATGATATTATCTTTAGTGAGCCCCCTTGAGCTTAAACGAAACTTTTTTTAGATAAAACCCAAAATATGAACCTTGGCCTTGATTGTTTATCTCTTTTCATTACATCCGCCATAAGGGCAAGTTGAGCATTTAAAAGGTATAATTGACTATAGGGAATAATTGTAGGAGAAGCATAGCATATAGTTAGGTTATAAGTTAGGGGTGGGTTGGGTTGTAATAATTTGCATTTGTTGTCCATATTTTTTCCCTTTTTGAACTTATGTTGTCGTAAATTAGGAAAAAAATCAAATCATTTCAAGTAGAAAAAATAAGAAAAAGGAAAAAACAAGAAAAAAGGAAGAGAAATAAAATTGAAAAGAATGGGGAGAAGGGAAAAGTAAGGGAGATTGGTAGGGTTAAGTTTGTAATTGAAAAGAAAAAATTGTATTTTTTATGTTTTATTGGTTTGTATTATTTTAAATGCTCAATTAGTTCTATGGTTTAAAGCTTGGTTTAATCTTTTTCCTACCTTTAGCTTGTCCCCATTACAACCAAAATAAAAACCTTCAGATTAATGTTTGTGTTTGATATTTAGTAGTGAAGATTGGATTAGTAAGCAAGCTTACGGTAGATTCTTAACATGAAATAAATAATGAACGAATATTTATGAACTTTGAATGCCTGAGAGAATGGAAAGTGGAGTGTGTATCTATCACACTTGTTAATGGTCTTTCAGTTGACGTACTTGTTAACTATGGTTATGCATGTGAAGAATAGTTTGTTCATGAATTATTAAGAGTTTCAAAATCTTAGGTTGTGTTTGTTGAATTGATCTTTGACATCTTTAATTATTAGATGAGAAAATAATTTGTTTTTATTATTAACTTTTTTTTAGTTTGTGTTTTCATAGTTTAGTGTTTTTTGTTTTGATTGAGTACAAGTATAGTTTAAGTATTGAGGTATTGTTGTCATTAATTTTGTCTAATTTGGCTTCTTTTTATATGTTGAAATTTGTATGAATGTTAATGAGATTATTTTGTGAATGAGGGATGAAGGGGCATTAATCTTCACTCATTTCATCACGTTTGGAGACACAGGCGAGATGCAGAAAAAGGAAGAAGAGAAGAAAATCAGATAGAGTTGGTGAAGAAGAAAGAGTCTTGAAAATTAATATATGTGTTATGTGTATGCGTATGCAATTCCAAATTTATTTTTTAGTTTTGTGGAAATGTTTTATTTATGAGAGGAAGTTTTTGCTTCTTGAATAGTTTATAGTTTGTTGACCATGGTAGATTTTGATGTTTATGGTATTTGATCTCTTTGTGGACAAGGTTTTACCGTAATGTGCATGTTTAAGTGATAGTCTTAATGTAGTTTTAGCAAAAGATAAAATCAAAATAGTTGGCCTTATGGTTAATTTGATCTTATTAAACTTTGTAAGTTTGATGCGATAATAGTTAAGCAAATAGGCGAGAATGATTCAGATATCGCGGAAGAGGAAGAATAATATTCTAGGGTTAGAATGATATAAATTTGATAGAGTAAGAAAAGCAAATGGATAGATCATAGTTGCTTTATAATTCTTGCATTTAGTGACTTTTGGAGATAAGTTTAATTTTTTAGTTGATAGATATTTATAAAAGAAGAATCAGTTAAAAATTTGTAAATTTTGATATGGTAATACATCCATCAAGTATTTACAATAGATATTAATTGTTTGTGTTGCCATGAATGTTAAGTAGTTATTTATTTTATATTTGTACAATAATATTGTAAAAAGAACAGGTGAATCTACAATATTAGGCGCATTTCTTAGTGAAAAAAGTTACGTGTAAAAATAATAAAGGTTCAAGACAGGAAAGGTAAATTTTGAGTTTGCTATATATGAACAGGAAAGGTAAATTTTGAGTTTGTTGTATACACTTTTGAATTTTTCACGAGAACAAAGTAAAAGAAAATATCTAACAAGCTTTCATTTGTGAAGAAATAATTCAACCCTATGTAATATCAACAAGACTGTTCAAATCAGACTAACATTTTCACCTTTTAAAGGCATGGGCAAGATTTTTATTATATCGTTGCTACAGTTATGGGAATCTATTCAAGAAACATGTGATAGGAATTAAAATGCAACAGAAAAGAAGGCATGTTAAAAGGAAGCAAATTAACAAAAAAACAAAATGGTTTCTTTTGATATGTTGACATTTGTATGAATTTTAAAGTAATTATTTTATGAATGTGGATGACTTTAATAAAGAGAATTGTGATATGTAAGTCACGGTTGTGACCTACATTTGTTGTTAAGTCACAACCGTGACTAACATTCACGGTTGTTACTTGTTTTAGTTATGAACGGTTGTAACTTAATAAGTCACAACCGTGACTTAACATGGGACAATGATATATATGTGGCACTAGGTTGAAGGGGCATAAATCACATTTGGAGACATAGAGAAGATATAGAGAAAGAAAGGAAGAAGAGAAGAAAATAAGAGAGAATCTGTGAAAAAGAAGAAGCTGAGAAAGGTGAGTAAAAAGGACAAGTTGAGAAAGGTGAAGGCAGTGGGCTAATTTTGGCAACAATAGTAAGATGATACACAAGAGTAAGTTTTTTTCCTAATCAAAAGGAAAGCACATAAACAGCCCCAAACCACCATGTAGGTATACACAATTTTGTTACAGGTTTCCCAAGAATATTAAATTAGGAGTTAAAAATGTAAAGGAATAGTAAATCCAAGTACAAGCAAGAAACATATGAATGGCTAGCAGAAGAAGCTCAAGAAAAGAGGAAATTAAAGCAAAAAAGTTAGAAAAGTTACATGCTTACGTTGTTTGACGTACTGTGAAAACAGTTTATGACAATTTGGGTTTTTTGTTGCTGTCATCAATATCTGCATTTGATGTTGGTATAGGTTCAGTGCCACTGAATCTTTTGTGAAGACATTGTCTTACTCTTGAAAAAGAAACATAATATCTTTTAAAAATATATATTAAAAAAACAAAAATATATTAGCCACATAGTATAAAAGTGAACATTACTTTTTTGATAAAAATGTTGAGTAAATAAATAATAGATGATACTATAATTCACGAAAAAAAGAACTTGACGTAGTTTGATAAAGAAAAAAATGCAAAAATTGATTGAATAAATAATGATAAATACCTGAAATAAGTGTAGGTGTAATTTCAGCATTGTTATTTTGATCATTAGTTGAAATGTCATCATCTTTTTCAATTGAAGTTAAACCCTTTTGTAATTCCACATCATCAGTTTGGCAGTAATAGATAACAATGAAGCGTTGTCTTCCATCTGGTGAGTGGATGTGAAAAGGTTTGATATGAACAAGAAAGGTCTTGGTTTTCAAATCTGCGTGTGCCTTTTGTAGAGGAAGTTCGATACTCTTGTTGAGGGAAGGCAAAAATGTAAACCATTAGTCATATGATAAAGTTGTCATAATTCTTGTTATTAAATGTAAATCTATTTTTAGTAAGTAAAAAATATATATAACCTGGTGGTAAAATTGCATAGCTTCAATTGTACTAAAGTTCAAGAGGTTTTCACCAAGTTTGCTAAAAATAAAAGCTGTGACAGTTCCTATTTTGTCAATTAAATTAACATCATAGCAGCATCTACATTTGCAAACAAAATTTAATGAGAAAGTGTATGTTACTTGATATAACAATTCATTTATGATGAAAGCTTGTTATAAAAGAAAGGAGATTATAAAAAACAGATTAAAATCATAAATTTTCGAAATGCCTAACGGGCATGACATGTTAAATCACTCCCATGAAAAGGTCTCATGGGTGTGACTTGACATGTCACACTTGTGACATAACAATTCATCATCTCCTATATCGTTCTCACAAGTGTAAGTTACGCCTGTTACGTTGGATGAATATTTCAAGTCTTCCCTTCGTTCGTTTGGTTGTTGACAACATTAACTTGCTAATGTTGTAAAAATAAATTAATTTCCCAACAAATACGCTGCATCACAAGAAAAGGAAAAAAATTGAAAAGAAAAAAGGGAAAAAGAAATGCCTAGGTTCAGCTGGGAGTTTCTGTTACCCCCAGAAATTTTTTTTAATGATTATTAAGCATGATTAGTGACAGTAAAGCATTAATGAACTAAATTAAGTATGATAGCATTAAATGAAGATTAGATGACATGAAATAATGAATTAAATGAACTAGAGAATATGTATTAAATAAGATATTATTGAATTAGATAACATGCATTAATGCTATTAAATGTGTTAGTTAGAATTAAATGTATTGGATGAGGTTAATGAGTTAGTTGGGCTTGAGAGAGGAGTAGGCCCAAATGAAATGAAGGAAGAAAAGAAGAGTAGATGATTGGGCTTGAGTAAGTTGTAGGAAAATTGAAAAGAGAAGGAAGAGTTGACCTTGGGCTTATGGCTTATTGGGCTTAAGTAGTTAAGTAAGTATAAAAAGAAGAAGAAATGAAGGAGTAGTAGGAAAGAAGAAGAAAGCAACGAAAATAGAGGGAGAAGAGAGAAATAGAGAGAGTCGTGGGAGATAAGGAGAAGAAGAAGAAGGAAGGAAACTAGGGCTTGATTTCCAAGAGATTTAAGAAGGATTTAGAAGAAAGTCCAAGAGGAAAAAGAGTGGAGGATGTTCCAAGCTACACTTTGAGCCAATTAGTCACTTGGTTGGTGGAAGTTTAAGGTAAGTCTTATGTTTAAAGGTTGAGTTTTGTTTGGGTTATGGGTGAGAAAGCCTAAAAATGGAATGGGTATAGTGATTCCATCATTGATTTCATGAAAGAAGTTACATGGTTTTTCAATTTGAGTTGAGCTTG
>JANKOE010000008.1:53968234-53986332 GCA_026284465.1 Erythroxylum citrifolium | reverse complement strand
AACATTGTTAGAATGTTGGAACAATCAAATAAGAAGTCTTTTCTTCTTAAAGATGTCATATCACTTATTAATATGTGGCATGTCCTCTGGGTTTTATTTATATTTAAGGGTCAGTGGCAAACATAGAATGTGCTTGTGCAGGTGATTTTTAGTTGGTTAAAAAATTAAGTTCCGATGATCTTTGCTTCTTTTATGAAGATATTGTTAATTACATATAACTTTATATAATTTTTAATTTCCTTATTAAATTGTACACTCTACTTCGATATTAATTATACTTATGACTTGTTTTTGTTTATATTGACTTTTTAGGAAAAAAATGTTAGTATAAATCCATCGCAAAATTTCGACGTGGTAGATAGTTTCCAATGGTGGAAATGAGCTCTGATAGGAGGAATGTGGCAAATTCTCCTTGATGAAGAACAAATCGATGCACAACAAAATATCCTCATCAAAGTTTAATCACTGCTTGCCTTCAATGGTCGAGCTTCTTCTTTAAGGCTTTTAGTATCATCTCAATTAGCTCTCGTTCTTTTTTATTTATATCTCATTTTCTGTTAAGAAGCTATTATATGAATTTGTGATTGTATACACTATGTGTTGTGTAAAGCTTCCTTGAATCTTCAAGAGAACATATATGAAAATGAAGTTGCTGTCAATGCTTTAAGAGAACATAGTTGCTGTTAATGTCCTAATGATCTATACAAGATTAAGGAAATCAATTGTTTTGGAATAGTCGTCGATTGCTAAAACTATGTCTGTTCATTATGACGATGATGGAGCCATTCAATTGGGTATGTATATGTTTGAATTTGGGTTTCTTATATTGTTTGATTTAGCTTTTTATGTTTTTAGGATTTATTTTTTTGAAGTACTGTGAAGAAATTAGAGTGATTATTCTATGATGTTTGTTCCTTAGGTGAAATGCATGATACATGTAGTTCATCTAATTTAGTGATCCAAACTACAACTGGGAAATCATTCACTGTATCATTTATTAGTTTAGTTAAAGCTAAGAAGTTGTTAGAAGAGGGTGTCAAAGTTGTTAGAAGAGGGTGTCAATAAACCAACTCCTAGGGGAAGTATTTTGTTTATTTCAATTGATACCTTCAAGCATGTAAGTAGCCTTCTTAGGAATCCAATCATAGGGAACTCTTTTATCTTATCTACCAAGTCTCATGTCACTTAGAATCCAAAAAAATAACCATTTCTTGTTCTTTTCGATGGAATAGATATGAATCTTTATTTATTATTTGTCTGTAAAAATTGTTAAACTTCTAATTAAAATCTTTTTTTAGAAAGTTAAAAAAGAAATATATTTATTTACAAAAAGTTATCTCACCGGTTAAACTTGACCTAAGAAAAGAAGTTAGTAATTAGATGAAGAAGAAATAAGGAAGGAAGACCCTAACAAAACAGTCGCACTTACAAGTTCTGGTTGAGGAACGAGACCTTCATCGCCACTGAGAAAATTAACCCTAATTGGGGAAGATAATGGGTAGTGAGAAGAAGAGGAATAGGGAATTAACCTCTTTAATCTAGACCCTTCAGCAATTAACAAAAGTTGTCATGTAGTAAGTGCAAGGATCCAAAAATGAAGTTGTTTTCTTGTTATGAATATGGTTACTAGTCGTTGGTTGGCTTTGACAAAGGAGTATAACTCCAAAGGTTGTAGAACTATTCATTAACTCATCTTCAATATATTACTCCATTTAATTTTTTCAAAAAAATGATATACAAGCATTACAATGAAAATGTATGTTAGCTATATATATATATAAAAAGATCACTAACCAAAATATAGAGTATCGATAATATATAGTATTATAGCGACGAATTCAGTTCCAGATCATGACTAATACAGCGTTGCTGATCATTGGCAATAATGGCAGCTCTAATCCAGTTGACTATACATTTCGTGAGTTGATGCTGGCTCTCTTCAACACCTATGTATATCCTCCGATTCCTTTTCCTCCAAACTGAATAGATAATGGTAGCAATCAAGATAATCATACCATTTGCTCTACTTTGGGTGACATAATGTGTAAGAAAATTCAAGGTTTCAGTCCACTCAAAGG
Source organism: Erythroxylum citrifolium (assembly GCA_026284465.1). Classification (NCBI taxonomy): domain Eukaryota; kingdom Viridiplantae; phylum Streptophyta; class Magnoliopsida; order Malpighiales; family Erythroxylaceae; genus Erythroxylum; species Erythroxylum citrifolium. The sequence continues at coordinate 53,984,254 of JANKOE010000008.1, read as the reverse complement.
TATATCTGGGTAATTATAACATGACTATAATTCTTCTCGAAAATGCTTTGGTATAAACAAATTAAAAAAATGATTTCTATTCTCACTTAATAGCTTATAGAGTGTGCATATAGGGTCAAAAGCACCAAACCATCTGTCCTTGATCTGAAGCCTATATGCACCAAAGACAGATGGTTTGGGATTTTAATTTTGCTTTCAAATAATCTCAAACTAGGGAATAACTTTAAGATGATTAACCAATACTTGTTACCAAATTTCATTGTTGAAAATACGCCTAGAATGTGGAAGCCAGGCTAAGCTATCCTTCGTCCTTCCTGCAGGAATGTTAGGCAAATAATCCAATAACAAGTGAAAACCTCTGAACCTACCAACCTATTCTCCATTTGAGATGAGCATACATACTCTAGCATTGAGAGGAACTATATTTCTGAGTCTAGAAAGATCAGGTCTGAGAATAAGAGGACTATGATTGGTCCAGTTATCAAACCAAAACCATATATCCTCTCCATCCCCCAACGTAAATTTGATGTGTAGGAAGAATAAACTTCTCAACTTGAGTAAATGCTTAAATAACTATAAGAATTCTCTAGAAATGTCCAGCTGCCATAAATTCTAGTTTTGAAGATAATACTCATTAATCCATTTAGTCCACAAAGCTTTTTTGTCAATTCAGAGACTCCATATCCATTTTCCGAACATTACTTTCTGCATTTGCACAATTGAAATGATCCCAAGCCCTTATAATACTTTCTGCATTTGCATAATTGAGATGATCCTAAGCCCTCCTAACCTCTTAGGTATAGTGATGTCAATCCATTTCACCTTGGCTTACTTCCCATTCTCAATTTTTGCATACCATAAGAAAGCTTTTAGTATTCTATCTATCTCTTTAGAGACCTTCCTCAGCAAAACCAGATGAGCAAACCAATATAGATGCATACTATTCAAAACAGAATTGATGAGAAGCAAATGGCAAACAAGAAACAGATATTTATTTTTCCAAGCATTGATTCGAGCTTTAAGGTTATTAATCAAAAGAACAAAATCTGAGAATTTAGGCTTAGTAGGAGTAATTGGGATGCCCAGATATTTGAAAGGAAGAGAGGACAACTCAAACCCGACCATACTCCTAATCTGCTCCTGGTCCCCGACATCTGAGGACAGATACAAGTCACTTTTCCCTAAATTGACTTTCATGCCAAACCAATCATTATATATCATTAAAATCTTGTATTACTTACCATATATCATTATATTATATTACTTACGACATATTATAATTTATTGTTTTTTATATAAAAGCATATATCATTATATTACAAACTTCATGTGAAAACTATTTGAAAATTTTGTGACACCATATAAAATTATCAAATAATATAATTTAAAAGAAAAAATGAAAAGCGATAATCTATGTAATATTAATTAATTTTGAGTTTATAGTTTCATAAATTATTTAAATAATTTGACATTTTTGTTAGTTAAATTTATTTTTACACTTAGAATCATTGTTAATAATATTAAATTTGAGATTTCTTAATATGATATTTGTTCACAAACTGATCAACTCAAAGTTAATGAACTCATAATTATAAATAGGAGAGTTATTTTGTTATCAACGACTAATTTCTAACATAAAAAATTTCATCAGTGTGAGGAGTAAAAATTACAGGCATAAGCTAGTTAAATCTTTCACTATATCAAAATAATAGATAATACAAATTGTTCTTCCCTCATTATCATAAGAAGTAATTCCACAATAAATCTTAAAGAAAATTAATTCTTTGTAATTATTAAGATAAAAATTAGGAAGATCTTATGTGATTAAAACACTAAAAAAACTATTGGTAATTAATTTTTAATTACTACTGCACTATGAAAAATTAGAGTAATTGCATCTTCTTTCTTGACAAATTTTTGTTATTGCCACAAAACTAACAAAAAGGTTGCCTAAAATTACACAAAAAAAGAAGAGAAGGGAGAAATTGTTTTTAATATTATGTATATAAGAAATATATGGGTCAAAAATATCCAATTTAAATATAACTTCTAATGTTCAATTCCCAATTGGATATCACCACGATAAACATGCATACACCCTATTTTTATTTGTGCACTTGTGACATGGCTCCATTACACTCTACCCCCAACAAATCTTCTAGTCACTCATATATGGGTGGGATTTTCGTCCCAGCAATCCGACAAAAAACCTCAAGTCTCTCCCTTAGTAGAGACTTTGTTAACATATTTGCACTATTGCAATTAGTGTGAATCTTCTCAAGTTGCAACAACTTCATCTTAAAAGGATCTCTTATCTAATGACATCTCGCATTATTTTGTTTAGAATGAGAATAGAAAGAGGAATTCCTACCATTTTGGATCGCTCTCTAGCTATCACAAAATATCTCATATTTGTCTTATTGGAAACTAAGTTTTTTTAAGAAACTTCTTCATCAATAATAACCCCTAGCAAGCCTTCGTGATTACAATAAACTCCCTTCATTGGTCGAAAGTGCAACATGCTTTTGCAATACTGACTACCCTGACATTGCTCACCCTAAGAAAGTGATCAACTAGCATAGGCTTGTAATCCCCAAAACACAAACACATACTAAAAGATCCATGAAGATATCTAAAGGTCCATTTAAATGTAGTCCAATGCTATTTCCTAGGATTGGAAAGAAATTAACTAACCATAATGGCTATATAAGCAATATCTTGCCAAGTACACAATAACGTATACATTAAGCTACCAACAGCTGAAGCGTAAGGAATCAATTCCATCTCTACCTTATCTTCCTCAATAGAAGGACTTTGACTAAAACTTAATCTAAAGTGATTAGCAAGAGGAGAACTAACAATTTAGTCTTATCCACATCAAAATTTTAATAATGTATCTTCTCAATGCACTTCTCTCATGACAAATACAGCTTCTTAGTGCTTCTGTCCTAAATGATCTACATGCTAAAGATCCATTTTCTAGCCCTAAGTCTTTCATAACAAAATACTTTCTTAACCAGTTCTTAAACCGGTCAATTAGAGAAGCATTCTTACCAATAATTAGCATGTCTTTAATGTAGAGTAAAAGAATAGTAAACTCATCATTAGAGAGTTTGCTATAAAAAAATGCAATGTTCAGAAGTAGTCTTCTTGTAGCCTTACAGCCCCATAACTGACTCAAACTTCTTATAGCACTATCTTGATGCTTATTTCAAACCATGTAGATTTTTCTTTAGTCTACAAATATAATTTTTCCCTTAGAAAGTTCCTTTTTTGGGAAACTTAACTTCCCCAACTAGTTTGTTGCCTCCCTAATGCAAGCCCTAGATGCTTCACTTTGAGAGGTTTTTGCCTCAATAGAAGGCCATTCTTTGGCCCTACAATCTACAAAGGAGATTAGAGGAGCAGTACTCTCTCTAACTTTGTCTATGGAGAAGTTTTTAAAACTCACCTAAAAATCTAATGGTGTTAAACTTAGAGAAGCTCCAGCTCAAGCAAGTCTAGTTGAGAGTGTTAAGGATGTTCTCTTTGATGCTACAAAAGTAGAAAAATAACCTACTGGAGCGTAGAAGAACAAATTGAATATCCAACACATTAAAGGCAAGCTGAAACATTTCCAAGATGTGATGATAGATGAAGTACTCAATCATCCTATAGAGCTACTTAAAGCGAGAGTTATCATCTAGTCTACAACCCTAGTAGGTTTCTTCTAGAGCAGAAGGCCTACATTCCAAATGGTTTATGCGTAGGCAACAACTGGATGAAGTAAGAAAGGGATAGAGAAAATTATGTTGATGGAAGATGGAGTTTTTTTTTAAAATTCAACTCTAAAACTTGTTTTAATGAGATACCAGAGCAAGGCCTTTAGCATTTAGGAGGGCAACCTATGTTCATCTAGAAATGAAAGCTAGGTATTGAATGCGATAGAGGTAATATAAATACCTTTCCTATTTGGATTAATTTCCGTAATGTCCCCTTAGAATTCTAGATAATTGAACGGCTAAGCTTCCTTGCTAATTCCTGTGGAAAGCCAATATGTATAAACCCTGAAACAACTAATATGTAGAGCATTTGCTTTGTAAAAATCTTTGTTGTAGTTAAGAAAAACTCTGAATTACTCGAGAGAATTCCAATTATGAAATTGGGAGAAGATGTAGAGATGGTGAGGATTAACATTCCCATCACTTATCTATAAAAGCCTATCAATGTTAACAAGAAATGGAAAGCCATAGGGAAAGTTTTTCAGAAAACAAGGATGATTACCTCAAAGACTAGACACCCTAGAAAATCTCAAAAGCCTTAACATGGAGGGAATTTTAGAGATAGAAATAAAAACAATTGAAGTAACTAAAGAAATAAAAGGGATTCAAAAAGCTGTAAACCTGATTAATTCACAGATGGAGGAAGAGGTTCCTAAAACCAGCTTGGGAAAATCTTCAATAGTTGTGGAGAATCCATTAGATAAGGAAAAATTCAAGGATCTTTCTACCAATTCTAGGAGAAAGTTAGCCAAAAGAAAAGGGGAAAACAAGCTAAAAAGGGACTAACCCCTAATGACAGTCCTTATATGGAATGTTAAAGGGCTGAATGACCCTCTTAAATGGATAACTATAAATGAGGTCATTTTCAATAAGAAGCCTTATATAGGGGGGGTTACTTGAAACTAAAATAAAGCTAACTCAAATCTATAATGGTCTCAGGTTTTTAGAAATCGAATGGAAATCCTTTTCAAACCACCTTTTTCATTACGATGGGAGGATTATATGTCTTTATAATTCAGACAATGTAGATGTCCAACTAATATGTCAAAAAGGACAAGTTAGGCATTTGATATGTAAAATTGTTGACGTACATTCTAAATTTAAGTTGACAATGATCTATGCTTTTAATTTCTCATCCAAAGAGAAAAATTATGGGAAGACCTCAAAGTTATTCTAGCTGTAATAATATATTCATGGTTACTAGTAGGAGACTTTAATTGCACCCTATCTTCTTAGGAGCCAAAATGAGGCAAGAAGTATAACTTGGGAACTTGTAAATAACTCAAGTAGGAAGGAGAACTACTTATTAGGACAAAGCTAGGATAAAGCATTGGTTAACCAGTTTTGTTTAAAACAACATCTGCATTCCTATGCATATTTTGGTGAAAATTACTATTCTGATCACTCTTACATACATAGTCAGAAGCCCCTTCATTTCAAAAAGTCTGGAACTTCTTTTATATTCTTTAATGGATTATCTCTTAAAGAGGGTTTCTAAGAAACAGTTCTCAGTAGTTGGAATCAAGCAGCGACGGGTTACAAAGCTTTTCAACTTATGAAAAAGCTAAAACTTGTCAAACTAACTCTCAAGAGTTTTGTTAGAGATCATATTAAAAGTGTTATTTTAACCAAGAACAAATTGAGAGAGGCTCAAGAGAATTGCTACAATTTTCCCCGCAATTATGCTATGAGAGCGGTTATAACTTAGAGTCTGAAGGAGGATCCAAAAGCTCTTGATCTGCATAGCTCAACTTTAAAACAGAAAGCAGGGATTAACTGGTTAAGGGAGGGAGATGCCAACACTAATTTTTTTAACTCTTCCTCCTTATCAAGAAGAAATAGGAATAAAATTATAAAGTTCCAAGACAATATATGGAACACATTTACTAATCATTGTAAACTGCAGGAACTAGCTAATAATTTCTTTATTAATCTGATGAGGACAGATGAATCCGCTCCTATAGGTTTAAACTTGATGAGATTCTTTGCAACACCAACAACTAGGATTTGAAGGGCTTTTTGGTGACTCATTTCACATATCAAAAGGTTAAATAAGTTTTGCTCAGTTTGCATCCCTCTAAAGCCATAGGTCCTATAACATCCCATTACTTGTAGGAAGGGTTAGAATGGTAAATGTTACTGATGAATGAGAATTAGAGATGTAATTCCATGTTCATGCATAATATTCCATACAATTATACATGAATAGTGAATGTAGTTGCATATGAAAATAATTGTACATGCATTCATGAATAATTCTGGGTATAATTAGATGGAGTGGTGATTTTTAGAAATTCCGAGAAATTCAAATTTGTTGTGATTGGATATTCTATTGGTTGGTAAGAATATAGTAATTGTGAATTTTGGTGAATTTAGGAATAAATTTTTGGAAATTGTAGGAAATAGGAAAAAGAAATTAAAAGAAGCCTTGGAGATAGTTGGATTGTAAAGATGAAAGTTAAGGGAGTTGTTTCAAAAGAAACTAAGTTAGAACTTAGGGAGTGGGAAAGCGACAAGTGTCATGTAGGCTTTTGTACTTTTGCTAGAAGTAGGGTACTATTCTTTGAGAGTTGACAGGTTAAGTCTTGTCTAAGCTCCTTTTTCCTTATCACCTTTTTCAAACTTTCTTTCGAAACACAAAGTTTTCCATCAAATATCTTCTAAGAGACCTCTATGCTTTTCCTTTCATTCACCAAACCCACTTTGCTATTTGTGTCCTTTACCCTAAGAAAAACCAGAAGCTGGTCATTATACTCAGTGAAGTACGGAAATTGTGTGGAGTTTAGGACTTGAAGATTTTGGAGTTTTCAGCAGGTAAGTGGTGAATAAATCCTTTAGAGTTGGGGATTTGTGAAATAAATTTGATAAGTTACTATCATCTGCATGGAAAAATGGCATTTACGTGTCTGTTCTTAAATACTGTGTTGTTAGGGGGATGAAAAATCTGGTTATGACGTTAATTTAGTGTTTGAAAGGTTATGAGCATATAGGTGTTGTAAAATATTGAAAGTTTGAAAATCTGGAAAAATGTTCACTAAACATGCTTCAGTCTTTTAGCCACAACATTTTCTTTGGTTGTCTAAACGAGATTATTCTTTATTTGGATTAAACTAGAGATATATGGATACATTTCTTATGAAGACATAGAAATTCAATTCTGTCTCTAATGATCTCAAAAGTTGTCATGAAGTTGAGTGTAAAAGTCATGTTCGGCTTCGGGAGAACATCTGGACTTGATTTAGATAGATTTTGGCAAAGTTGCCTTCTTAAAAGTTGTATATATTTCTTTTATCTTTCCAACGGTATATAGTATGAAAATTTTTGACATCAGAGTCAAAAGTTATGATCCTTATAAGTGGAGACATTCTGGAGATGGAAGTGAGACAATAGAAAGTGAGACGATGGAAGTGAAACGATAAAAAGTGAGATGATGACAGTGAGAGGATAGGAAGTGAGACGATGGAAGTGAGATGATAGAAAGTGAGATGATAGAAGTGAGACGATAGAAAGTGAGAAGATGGAAGTGAGCCGATAGAAGTGAGACGATGAAAGTGAGACAATAGAAAATGAGACAATGGAAACGATACGATAGAACTAAGACGAAAGGAAAGTGAGATGATAGAGAAGTCAGACGATAGAATTGACCTTAAAGGTCTTCATGAAAGTTGTAGATATAGAAGTACTCTTTCCAATAGTCTAAAAATAAAGTCAATCTGACATCTATAGTGAGATTTATAGCAATTGCGCCAAGGCATGTACAATATGAGTAAAGATATGAACATGCTGGATTCTTTTGGCCATAACTTCTTCTCTAGACATCCAAATCATCTGATTCTTGAACCATTGCATTCGTAAGAATTTGATCTACACCTAAACAAATAATTATATCTATATAAAATGAATGGAGAAATATTGAATGAAAAGAGTGGGACGGGTACAGAGAGTATGCTCTTAAGCATTATGAACTGGTGTTATTCCAATGAACATACTTCAGTATTTTGATGTTTTCTGGATCAGTAGAGGTCCAAATGAGATGATTTTTTGTTTTGTGGTAAACTAGAGACATGGGGCTCTAAATGTGATAAAGAATTTGTTAGTTAAATACCCAATATTTTTCATGAACACGCATTGTAATACTTCATGCCATACATGTGCATTATTGAATACTTATAATTGTGTAAATTGGGATATTGTGTGCATTAATTTTTTTAGAGGAGCAATTGAAACGTCAACCTCCAGACGTTGCCGGATCTTCTAGGCATTAGCTTCGGGAGCAACTTGTGAGTAACCTAGATGGTCTCACTTAATTACTTGTTTGTTTAATTTATGTTTGGATGGTAAAGGGATGTGCTTGATTGTGGATTCCGGACAGGTGGTCCGTTGAGTGTGTAGTGTGGGTGGAAATATTGAAGTGCTACTTGAATGTAACTGTGAAGACCTACGTGCTTTATAATGTGATCGATTGTGGTATATGCATTCCATTCATGAATGCATAATCAGATAATGGCAGTTGTGACCAGAGTAGCCAACGATTAGAGCTTAAAGCCCAACGAGTGAAACTGAGCCTCGAGCTCACAAGTGATTCAGAGCCTTAGGCTCAACATTTAATGAGCCCTATATGGGACAGTTCAGGCACTCGGTCACAACAACATAACAATTGGAGCAGTATCTCATAAGCATTTCATCTATATTTTGTTAAATATGTTGATTGAGTGAAGTGCACAATTGTTTATGCTTAAGTGAAGTTGTGTTACCCTGGTAAAATGAAAAGTTGTGATATAATTTTTCATGAATTGATGTGTTGCATGGAATGAGTGAACAATCGATGATAGTTACCTCACTAAGTTCGCAAAACTCATCAAAATTGCAACGTTGTCTTTTCAGGACCGAGAGACAACTTTAGCTATTGAGAGGCTCTACTGCCGTGTGGATTATGATTTGGCAAGCGAAGCTATGGTTCAAAGGTCAGTCAGCTAGGATTTTTGGATAGCTTAGATAAATTAGATATCTTTTCCTCTTTCATGTAGTACTTTTGTTCTAGGTTTTGTTATTGTACATGTATTTGAGGTTGAAAGATACAATGTTGACTTTTGGGTTTTGAGAAATAAAATGAGGAAAAGTTGGTTTTAAAAATATCGTGATTTTCTTACGATGCTTTATAAGTGAATAATGAAATGACGTCATAAGAAGTGAATGTAGTGATCGATCGTAGCTTCCCCTTATCGTAGGATATGTATCGGAATGACCTCCGGGCATCCCGATATGTACCCTGTGGTAAGGGGGCACTACAAGTCCTGATGATTTCTCTGTTCATTTCTTCTAGAAAACTTGGGATATCACAGGTAATCTCTTCACTGAAGCCGTTATGGAATTTTTCACTTCCTCTAATGTGTTGAAAAAAATAAACTGCATTTACATTTGTCTCATTCCTAAGAAACAAAATCCTTCTTCCATGATGGATTATAGACCTATCTGTTTTGTAATACAGTTTATAAGGTAATAACTACGCTATTAGCCAATAGATTGATGATGACACTGAAGGAAGTTAAAAATTCAGCTAAAGAAGCTTTCATTACTAGGAGATCAATTGGAGATAATATATTACTACTATAGAAGTTAATGAAAGATTACAGTTCAGGAAGAGCCATTAGAAGCTGCATATTCAAAGTTGATTACTACAAAGCTTTTGACACCATTAGCTGGAAGCTCATTTATTCATGTCTAATAGCTCTTAAAATTCCATATTAGTTTGTTAAGTGGATTATGGAATGTATCATAACTACTTACTTTAGTATTCCATTTAATGGAGCTCCTACTCAATCTTTTAGGAATACCAGGCGGATTAGGTAAGGGGATCTCTTATCCCCTTAGATATTCACCCTAGTGATGGAAGCGTTATATAGAATGCTTAGTACGCTTATTGATTATAATGGTAGATTCCAATTTCACCATAAATGTAGAGAGATCATGATCACTCACTTGATTTTTTGCTGATGACTTATTGCCTTTAAGTGGGCTAATACTTAATCCACTACAATGTTATTGAATATTTTGAATCTATTTACAGATTGGTCTAGATTGAAAGTCAATGCTAAATATGTTTATCTCTTTTTATGTGAGTAATCAAGCTAGTTTGAGTAGAAGTTCAGGCTTTGGAATTCATACTCCTCCCTTTAAATACCTTGGCATCCCTCTTACTTCTGCTAAACCAAAATTCTCTGATTGCATTCCTCTTATTGAATTATATAAAGCTAGAATCAACGTATAAAGGAACATGTTTTTATCCTTTACAACCAAACTTACTATAATCAATTTAGTCCTTAACAACCTATATGCTGATTGGAGTGCACACATTCTATTACCAAAGAGAGTCATCAAAGAGATTGAAAGAACTATCAAAGCCTTCCTATGATATGTAAAGCAGATAACTCAAAGGGTACAAAAGTCAAATAGGAGGAAATAAGTAATCGAAAGAGGAAAGGGGTTTGCGAATCATCCTCATATCTCTTAAGTAAAAGATCCTATTTAGAAAAAGGATTTAGAGGCTACATATTGACAAGGAAGTTTTATAGATTAACTGGATTGATGAACTCTACCTTAAAAACCAGAATTTCGGGAAGGTGATAAGCAACAGGGAACATTCTTAGAACTTCATCCATATACTAAACTTGAGGAATTTATTATATCCTTAAATTAAACATAAATTGGGAGTCGGGGATAACATATTCTTCTGGTATGACAATTGGACTAATCTTAGTCCTTTAATATTGAGAAATGAAATCCTTCATTTAAGAAACATAATCTCCAAAGATGCTAAAGTCTCTTCACTCATCCAATATGGAGAATGGATTGGAAATTTTAGAGGATTCTCTTCTCAAGTAACATTTACCTCAACTCCATCATCTATAATGGGAAGACAACATTACTTGGACACTCAATTCCAAGGGGATTTTTATAAATGAATCTTGCTATAAAATCTATAGAACAAGCTTGGGAGATGTACAATGGTATAAATTACTTTGGAAACACTCCTTAAACCCCAAAGCTTCCTTAATTACTTGGCTTGTGTTAAAGAACATAATCAAAACAACAGACAAATGATTTAGTACATATGATCCCATTTGTATGTTATGAAAAGAAGTAGAGGTGTTGGACCCCGAACTTTTCTTGAAAGATTAGAACCATTGAATGAGAAATTTTGATGGTTAGTCACGAGTTAAGAACAAATGAATGAAGAATGTTTGAAACAAGAAATGATAGACAAGAGTAAAGTAGGAAATGAGAAATATGGATAGATTCATAATTTGCTATGGTGTTTTTGGTGGGTAAGAGATTTTGAAATGGGAAGAATTAAGATGAAAGTTATAAGTTAAATGAAAGCAAAAATGAAGTTGAATTTGTGCAGTAAATTGATGAAGAATAAGTATATATATGTATATTCTGTCATTAGTGCTCATGATTATTCATGGATTATAATTTTCTTTTTGGAGGACATTGATTTGAAATGAAGTTGAGAATGAAAAGTAAATGACGTAGAAAAAGGTGATCTTGATATGAGTTGTGTTAAGGAAGAGTTGATCTGGAAAATATTCACTGAGTGTGATTCGGTCTGTTAGCCATAGATTTTTCTCTAGTTATGCAAGCGAGATGATTCTTAATTTCGATTAAACTAGAAGCATATGGCTACATTTCTTATGAAGACATCGGATTTCAATTCTGTCTCTAAGAATCTCAAAATTTCATGAAGTTAAGAATTGGTGCAGTATGCTGGTGTATGAATGGAAAATTCGTCTTCAGACTTTAGAGGCAAATTTGGGTTTGATAAAAATATATTTTGCAAAGTTTCCTTGTGGAGAGTTATAAATCTTTCTTTTATCTTTCCAAAAGGATATAGTATGAAATTTTGGACATCGTAATGAAAAGTTATGATCATTTGAAGTTTGTATTGTTGTATAGGGAGAACGTTCAGGATAGCTTCATGGATTGAAAATTTTAACCCTTTTAGAGGCAGAAATCGCTTATGAGTATTCATGAAAGTTATAGATATAGAATTCTTCTTTAAAACGATCAAAGAATGACCTTAATCTGATAATTGTAGTGAAAGTTATGTCTTTTTTATTATTCCATCTTAGTTTTGCTTCCGTCTTAGTATAACGTCAGCAACGTCTTAGTATGATATCAGTATCGTCTTAGTTTTGTTCCGTTTTAGTTTTGCTTCCGTCTTAGTATGACGTCAGCATCGTCTTAATATGACGTCAGCATCGTCTTAGTTTGACTTCAACATCGTCTTAGTTTGATCTTTTGGTTCCTTCTTCTGTTCCATTTTTAATCCCTTTTAGAGGCCGAATCGCGCTTCGAGTTCTTCATAAAATTGTAGCTCTTGATGTCCTCTTCAAACCATCTAAAGAACACCTTAATCTGATATCTGTAGGGAAAGTTATGGAAATTTTCCCAACCTTGTATCGTCTGATCACGTCACTTCATCTAAAAAATGATGTCATATTGTCTATTCTATTTTTGACCCTACATATGAAAGAATTTGTCTTTAAGGTCTGCATCAGAGTTGTAGCTCTTGAAGTCTTCTTTCTAATCATCTAAAGAACACCTTAATCCTTTTGGACTCATTAAGGGCATAATTGGACCTTTTAGACTCATTAAGGGCATAATTGGAAGAAGAATGTCTTGCTTATAAATAAAGGAGAAAACGTGAATGAGAATATTCTAGAGAAATAAAATGTGTGGATGAGGAGAGAGTGTCATGATGAGAGAGAAATATGAAGAGAAGAAGAGAAAGAAAGAAAGAAGAGAAACAAGCTAAGGTTTCAATTATGTTAGCCCTCGAGAGAGATTTTGAGGTTGTTTAAGAAGAGAAAAAGGTTGAGGAATAGAAGAGCTTTCTTTTGAGCTAAAGATCCCTTCATTTCGTGAAGAATGAAGGTAAGATCATTTTAAATCTCTTGGATTATTGGAAGGATTTTGGTACATGGAGTTTAGAAAATGTTTAGGTTTAAGTATTTTAGAACCAATCTTAGTGATTGTGCTTTGGAGGAATTTTCAATTGAAAACCCTATTAAGTGTGATTTTTGTTATTATATAAAGGGATCAAAAGAGACAAGAGGAACAATAGGAAAGAACCTTTGATAGCTCAGGTTGTTTGGAAAGAAAAGAGGCATTTTGAGCAAGTCAAGTCTTTAAGCAAGGAAATCAAGGTGGGTACATGTTTATAATTGAGTAAATAAGTTACTATTGTTTTCTTTAAATCAAAGAAGTTTTCTGATTTCAATTGCATCATAAGTGCTGCATTATTGTTCATGAACGATTTGTGAAATCTGCTATATGTTTGTTACATGATTTGAGTAATGATTTTCAAAAGGAAAAGACCATGAAAGTGGCATGTTTGAAAAAGACGCATGTTTCTGAAAGCATATTTTCAGGAATAGTTTTTAAGATATACGTCAAGTATATGAAAAGCAAGTTTTCAAGAAAAGTGTCATTTTGGGGAACAAGATTATAAGCCATGAACTATGTGTTATGTGGGTTTGTGGTGGTCCCCTAAGTTAAGTCAAGTGTACTTGTCTAAAGGCTTCTCCCGCCTGCCCGCTAGTGGCATGAAGCTCCTTCATGGACACCCATAAGTTCACGGCTACGCAAGACCATTATGAGGAAATACGTAGTACGTTCTGTTTGGGATCCACCCAAACCATTATGATGTGCTTATGTGTTTATAATATGTTTGAAGAAGTTTGATGCATTCATGTTTTGTAAGTTGTGAATTTTGACTGCACGACAAGAATTTTGAAAAACAAATATTTTACTATTCACTAAGATATTTTCTATGACAAGTAAAATGGTTTCAAAAGTTTTGCTTATCTCTTTTTATTATAAACTGTAATCCACGAGCTTTCAAGCTCACCCCTCCCTGTCCCATCCTCAGGTTATAGCTAGGAGATCATGTGATCAAGAGCTTAAAGGAATTGTTTCATTTGCTATTTTGTATTTTTTTGTAGTAAGCCAATGTTATGGCTTTTGATGTAAAGAAGGTTTTTCAAACTCTGTTGCTTGAGAAATGAAATGATAGATTATGTATGTTCATTTGACTTCCTTGTAAAAAGGGTTAAGTTAGAAGAATAAGTTTTGTTTTGATGTTTGACTGTTGTGGGCACACCACCTTTGTGGGATGATGCCTAAAAGTTTTAGGACTATGCATAACACATATTATCACTATGTTGATGTTGCATTGAAGATGAAATTGGTGCATTTCAATTTAAGCATTTTAGATATAGCAGAATTTACAAGGGAATCACCTTTACATCTCCATTGCTTTTAAACAATCCTATAAATGATGTCAGGCCACTCCAATCTTGGAAAAATTAGATTAAAATGCTATTTTATCTATTTCCACAAGTAAGAGGAGAAACTATGATGGAGTAATTGGTGGTTTACAGACTCAAATTCTTATTTGCAAATAGTGTGATAATTGGTAACGTTGGAATTGCCAAATATTTTATCTATTATGGTTTGTCTCCTCTAATAACAAGTTAAAAGATGGAAGAAACTTTTGGTATTGCCTGCTTATTCCACACCATTTTCTGCTAGTGTACATTTGTGGCTTTGGTTCTTGACAGTTGTTCATATGATTTGTTGGAGAAATAGCTAAAGAATTACCTCATATATTAAATTACAAATTTTTAAGATAGAAAATTTTCGTCCTCAATTTTCCTCTCATTCATAAAAGGCCCCTCAGATGGATTGATATGAGATTTTAAAACAGTTTTGAGTCTTGAGGATAGAAGTTTTACCATGATTTTGTAAATTATGTCACAACATGATATATGTCTAAAATCCCTCAAAGAACTAGGATTAAAAGACTTTGAGATAAGACTAATGGAAGTCTTATTAAGCTCCTTTTCAACATGTTGCATTTATAAACTACTCAAGAACATCCTTTATGACTATATGTTTAATGTGATTCCAATTCTTTAAAAAAAGTAAGCATTAAAATCGTTAGGGCTAAGTGCTTTATTTAGTTTGAGATCAAAAATAACCTTCTCTATATCTACAACAATGAAAGGTAAAAGCAAACTTCTTGCTTCAATGTTAATAATTTGCCCTGTGATGAAGGAATTAAGCACATAAGTAGAAGAGTAATTTATAGAGACATTAACCAGGGTATTTGTGAAATGCTCATTGTTTTTACCAATAGATCATCTTGGCAGTGAACCAACTGCTCATTTTCTTTTTCAAAAAACGCTATCATGTTGGAATTTTTCCTTGAAAGAATTGATATATGGAAGAAGGAGGAGCTTATATCCCCATTAGCTAGCCAGTAAATTATGGATCTTTGCTTACGTAGGGAGTAATTCACTTCCACATCTCAGATATAATTATGAAGATTTTCTTTTCTTTTCTAAGTTTTATTTAAACTGTAGGGTCTTGATAAAGGATCTATTAAGATTGTGGTAAATTGTCTTTTTTTTTCAAAAACAACCTATTGTATATTGTCATATCTCTATAGATTGAATATCTTAACCTCCTCATTAATATTGTGAAGTTTCTTTGCTCAAATATCAGATTTGTGACCCTAAAAATCATAATTCAAATTTTTCGTGATAGTTCCACAATTCCTTCATCTTCTGCCACGTAATTATTGAATCAAAAGGGGGGTTTTTCTTTGTAGCTTCAAAATTATTGCATGTCCTTTAGTATGTCCCATAAGGAATTCCTTTAAAAAGAAAAATTGCAAACATATTCAAAAGTTTCTTTAATGTTGATCTTCTCCTGTAAGAGGCTGAATGACAAGTGGATAAGTTTAGTGATGTTAGAGTATAAGTTCTCTATTATATTAGGGGTCAAAACAATGACTGTTCTTTAATTATGCTGATCATTATGATTATAGATAACTAACTAGTGCCTCTTCAGAAAGCCTAGCTTTTTAAAGCTATCTATGTTTTCTTTGTTTCCAACAGTTTAATCGAAGGGGTTTTATGCCAACAAGTTGTTAGTGTAAGTCGACTTGGACACTCATGTAAGTCGACTTACACATGCACAGTACTATAAGTCGACTTGGATTCTCCTGTAAGTCGACTTACACATGCTCAGTACTGTAAGATTGTTAGAGTAGTGCCCTAAAGGCAATCGCCTTTAGCGCGTTTTGTACAAAGTTGTGTACAAACTTTATGAATAAATAAAGAAAGGCATATTTCATTAATTTGGTGTTCATTGTTTATGAATTGATATTGATCTTTAATCAAATTAATGA
>JANKOE010000008.1:53581381-53593721 GCA_026284465.1 Erythroxylum citrifolium | reverse complement strand
CCCTTTTACTGACGTTTCAAAAACGTCACAATAAGCTTAGACAATCTGCGACATTTCCTCAGTCAAACGTCGCAGATTGTCTTCTTTTTTTGTAGTGAATCAATCAATTTATTATACATTTATGATATATTTAATTAAATAATTGTTATCTTCTAAATTTTTATTTAATTATTAGTATATAAGATAAAGTCTAGAAGCTAAATATTTTTTAAAAAATAATTTTTTGTAAAATTGTAATTATGATATCATATTACATTCAATTATTATCCCTAAATCATTCCTAGTCATTACTCATTACTCTTACATTAATATAGAAAAAAGGCTAGCATATATTAATTTTCTTTCTTATAATAAAGTAGTTGATATTATAAACGAAAGTATGAAAATACTTTAAAAAACATGTGAGCGCTTATTAGATATTAAGTCCATTAAACTAACTAAATATGAGAATCACATATTAGAACATTACTCGTGTGTCTATGAAAATATTAATTACAACAAATGCATAAATGATTATTTGACTTGAAATTTTCAAAGTACCTTATGCATGGATTTCTATATTTCTATGCTACTTAGGACCTATCTTAACAATAAATAGGGTAATTAGATATATTATCAACTATATAGAAGTAGATGAATAAACAATATAGGATTCATTATCATAAAATAATAAGAGAGAATGTTTATTTGTTCTTGATTAGTATTGATATGAGAAATTCTTGGATATGGTGCAATGAAAGATGAAAATAATTAAAAGAAAAACTATAATAGTGGAGAATTGATATGATTGGAATCAAATAGAGAAGACTCTAAATCCATCTTCTATGTCTAATCAAAATATTGAATGATGAAAAGATTTAATTATATAGATCACACATAAAAAAGTTCGTCAAAACTATTTTATAATTCTTAATATTTTGGTGGTCATGATGTATTATTAGATTACAATCTTGATTTATATATGTAAATTTTTTTAATTATATACTTAAAGATAAATTACAGATTTTTAATGTATCTAGTCGTAAATATAACTTAGGATTATAATTTTTATCCATTACTAATATGTTTAGAAATTTAATAGGTAACATGTAAAGAAAGATTAAAGAGTTAAAAAAGATAATTTAACAAAGATGGATTTGATTATAAAGATTAAGAAACTTTATGGTCAAATATAAGATATGTAACTAAAAAGATCAATATTAAATATTGTATTTTACTAGGACTAACTGATATTTAATTTTAAATAAGCGTAATTTAAATTTAAATTTAAATTATATTTTAATTATCGTTAAATTCTATAACTATTATAAATAGTTGAAGGAACTACAAGGGTTAATACTCTTGATACCCCCCCCCCCCCCTTTATACACTACTTATAAAGTTCTCTTAATTTATTAACATAAATATTGTTAGAAGCTAGATGCTTGTGCAATTATTGTGATTTCCACATAACTTGTTAGATCCAGAAGGGAGATGTAAAAAATAGAAATCAAACATTCTAATAAGGTATGCTTTTATGTTTAAACTTTACTATGACTATGATTAAACATGTTATTATAATTACAATGATCTTATTTTGGAAAATTCATGAAAATTTAATCATGATGACACTATAAGATATATTGATAAGAAGTTCTCGCCTAATGAATCTAGGAATCATAATAGATTGATTGAGAAGATGTGATCTATGTAATTTAATTTTAGTAGATTTAAAAAGAAAACTTAAGATCAAATAAATTTAAATAGGGTCCTAGCTTATAAGAGATATTGAATTAATTTTATGGACTATTATTTTGAATACATTAGTGACAGTAACCAAATATTTTATTAAAGTCCTAATGTTATTTTATTATTGTGACTTATAATCAATTACTTGTTTTCCTTACATTTTATATAATTTTGTGTAGTTAATTGATTTTTTTAGTATGTTTGACTCTAAATTTTATGAACTAAATTTGTTAAACATAAGTCAGTTTGAGAGTAGTTTCTGAAGATAGAAAGAAAAAAAAGGTCCATTAAGTAATCCTATTATCAATCTATATTGAGGAATTCTATGATAAGGTTTTAAAAAATGTCAACATCATATAAATGATAAAAAATGCGGTGATATTTTCATGTAGACTTATGTCTCATGGAATCTTAAGGAAACATATAAGACAGATGTTATCACTATATAACACATTTCTATTAGTTACATAAAATATAGTTAAATGGTTTAGAATCGTTGGGGAAATTTTCTGTTCAATTTGGCTCCCTACAAACATAAATTAGGACTACAATTAAAGGACAAGATGATAATGAATGTCATTTGAAGAATATAGGTGCATGAATTATCTCATAAATATGAAATAGGTTATTTAGTATAAATAGTTTATATAAGTTTTTAAAAATAATTCGTATATTGTGTATCAACTATCAAGAGTAACTTATGTTTAATATAAGTGAAAAAGTGACAAAAATAATAATAAAGAAATTCATATAGGATGAATACTTTATTCAACTAAATTACTAATTACTTTATATGGTATAGTCGTATGTATTAAATGGGATACTAATCTAAATTATTTTAAATTTCAAAGTATTTAGATATAAGTAGAGACTAACAATTAGGAATAATGAAATACTTTGACAAGATTAATGTGGTAAGTTTCACATTAAATAAATTTTCATGGTTACCTATAGGGAGTGAGATTCTATAATGAATATCTTCACAACTTAATTTCATAACAGTATGATCTTTATAATGTAAGATATTCTGACATGCAATATTTATTTATCAAATTAATATAACTTACATAATATAATTCTATTGAAATCAATTAGCAAAATCCCATATAAGATAATGTTAAGACTTTTCAAGATTCAAAGTTAATAATTTAATAATGTGGTGTTCATTTGAAGAATACATGATCCATTAACATTAAACTAGATACAATCTTATAACTCCATTTAATAAAATGTTTGATTTAATCTGTACTTATAAGGAAAATAGTTCTCAATATAAGTAGTTGGAGTAATAGAGTTAAAATTAGTTCAAATCTTATAACTTGACATCCAAATATAACTTATAACTTGACATCCAAATATAACTACTACTTGGATTGTATACATTTTATGCATGTTTTAAGGATATAGATATTTTGAATATTTACTTGCTTGATAAATTCAAGAAATTCTATTTAAGATGAATGTGGATGTATCATATCTATATAAGGGTTAAAGGGAATATACTTATACTCTCCATTAGGAGAATGAAAATGGCATATTACTTATAGAAAATAAATTTTAATATTTTAAATTGTGAAAGATATAATATTTCAAGAAAAACTCTTACCTAGATATAAAAGATAGCAACCTAAATTTTGAAAATAAAGATTTATAAAGATAGATTTAAAAGTTGCTTACTTATTATATTACAAGTACATAGATAATAGAATTTATTGCCTTAATAACCCTGTGTTATTCAAAAGTTGCTACAAAAACCCTGACATATAAAAATTAGCAAAAAAAACCCTGAGTTGAAATTTTATTAACTTGCAGCCCCTTATTAACACACGGCTAAGGGTTTTTTGCAGCAAAATTGAAAACATAAGGTCAATAGAGTAACATTTTATATCTCAGGGTTTAATTAGCTACTTTCGTATAACACAGGGGTCGCTACAGCAATTTTGTCATAGATAATATAGTAAAGGTGTTAAAAATTAGAGATATTTCAATACTTATAAAGTATTAAAGATATTAAATATTCCATGTATATGATTGGACATTGAGTTTGCGATCATTGATGTTGAAATTTTATATGGCACAACTATTCTAATATAAGACTAAGATAAGACGACCTATCATTTTGTACTACTGATGTGTTGGTGGTAGTGGCCAATCACATAAGGAATGAAACTTCCTATTATTATCAAAAGGGTCTAGGTTGATTTAAATAAAAGTAAAATAATAAAAATTATTATTTTGGATTACAATTTGAATAATTACACAACAATTAATGATAAATAACTATGAAGAAAAATCCAAGTTAGAGTTTCTAACAAACTTCATCTTTCATCTTTAAACAATTATAAGAATTATATCATTTGCATTAGCAATATTTCCTATCGTAATAATCTATCATCCATCGAGGTACATTTACCTATCCTTTTATTAACTAATCAATAAATCTATTTGATTAACTACTCTCAAAATGTACTAAGTTCTTTGAAATCTAAAAAAGTTATCTTCATAATCATGCAATATACATCAAGATCCTCATTTAGTCTTTAAAATATATACCCAATTCAATCTACACACAATATCTTTTAACTATATATATATGTGCAAATTTGAGTCATATATAAGTTATTGCTTATATATGATCAACATTAATATTAACACATATCAATCCACTAAAAAATGTATACAATCTGCGACGTTTGATTGAGGAAACGTCGCAGATTGTATAACCTTATCGTGACATTTTTGAAACGTCAGGAAAAGATGAAGGTTTCGGCGACGTTGTATTAAAATGACGCGGATTTGAAGAACTAATTGAGACCCTTCATCCTCAACAAACCTATTCCTTTAATGAGGCAAGAAGAAAAGATGATTAACCTACCTTAACAACTTGATTTCTCTTATTTCACCGAAACCTCTCTTCTTCTCTCCTATTTTTGTTTTCACTCTCCTCCCCCTTCAATTCACGTTTTTCTCTTCTTAACGAGCAAGACAATATTTTCTTCTTCCATTTCTACCCTTAATGAGTCCAAAAGCCCATTTTGCCCTTCTTTATAAGCTTATGTTCTTTTAAGCTTAAGTGGTCTCCCAAAAATATTCTTGAACATCCTTATTACATTAACACTTTAATTCCACTTACCCATTCGATAAATCCTACTAACTTTGACATAATTATAACTCCAACAATTAAATCTATCAAAACCTAATTATTTTTAATCATGCTTAACCTAAAGAAAAATTTTCAGGGTCCAACAACTAGTGCTAAAAGTAAACTCTGAAGTAATGGTGGATAATGGAATTGATAATAAGTCTAGTGCAATTAATTGCATGATCGAAAATTTATTTCTACAACTCTTCCACCATAATAATACATCGAGCTGCAGACTTTCAACTTTAACCACACAATCTTTCGTCAAATACTTATCTAATTCCATCATATTGTACGAAGTCTTAGCGCTTTTTTCTTTCATAAATTATGTATGTGAAAGGAACAAACAACTCTTAGAAGATAAGCTCGAACCTGAAACTGAATTTGGAGTTAAATAACCTAAACTACTGCGATTCCGATTATAAATTTTTTCTATTTTGAGTTGATAATCATTAAATAATTCATACCATAATTGTTTAATGACGTCTACATGATCTTGGGCTCAATCACTATACAACACGTTATATATAAAAGTAACCCCTCCATCTTGTATCTCGAGTCTAGCATAGAAAAGATTACAAAATTATGTCCAACCATAGACCAATAAGAATTCAACTTCTCCATCATGTACTTTGTCATAACCTAAATAACCTCTTTGGAATCAAACATCCAATCAAATAAAGCATGCGTTATCTTGCATATAGTGTTAAAGCAATAATATGAAGATGGATATTTTGTTCCCAATAACAATTTAGTCACCTTATAAAATAATTCCATCTTCGCACAAAGTTCTCTAGCTAATAACCATAGCTGTTCTATAGGCATGCAAGTATATTGAGAGTCTCTTTGTCTCAGCCTAGTAAAAACATCAACATATTAGAATGTTGACTCCAATATCTTGAAGGTTGAGTTCTATCTAGTTAGACAATTCAAAATCAACATCTTTGTACTTGAAATACATGTAAATCATGCAGTTTCTTCAATTTTTTTGAACTTTTTTAGATGTTTCACTCCAATCTACTACACTATTACTAATCAAATCTATTCTTTCATCTATGATATCTAATCCATCCTTCACAATCAAGTTCAGAATATACGTAAAATAATGCATATAGAATAACCTTCCACTAACCAACAAGCTCCCAACCTGTATCTTATTCTTCAACTTTTTAGTCATACATCATTCGTGCTACAATTGTCGATCGTTATAGTGGATAATTTTTTATTGATATTAAAATCCATCAAACAGTCACCTAAAAAGATTGTCAACCTTTCACTTGTATGTGGTGATGGTACATAAATGAACCTATCATGTAGAAATATTACCATAATCAATCATAACATAATGAAAAAATAAATGATAATAATATTAAAGAATGTGAATTACCTCAAAACTTTATTGCGTAAATCCAATCATTATCAACATAATATGTTGTCACCATCATATAACCCTTCTTTTGGTTATCAGCTGTCCACTTGTTTGTTGTAATGGCAATCTGACCTTCATTACTCAACAATGCTCTTAAATTTTCTTTCTTCTTATCCTTATATGTCTTCATAATGTCCTTCTTCAGTATATTCCGACTTGGAACCTTGAAGGTCAGCTGTAGTGAGTTGCAAAACATCCTAAATCTTTTTGTATCAACCATAAATAGTGGATGTTTATCACCAATTACCACAGAAGCCATCAAAAACCTTGTTGCTATTCTAAGATGTTGTAGTCATTTCATTTTTTCCTCTTCTAAGGTTAGGCGTAAAAAATGTTTGACCTCCACTATCTTTCTTCTACTACACGAGTCCACATGTCTCTTTAAATGACAGGTTTCACCTTTTGAACTCCTAGATAACATCTTCTGAAAATATTTACATTTAGAGTTTTCTACTATATCCATTGATCTAGTCTTATTGAAGTGATTCCAAACTTTATTTTTCAATTAAGTTTGAGTTTAACTTTTATCTTCACTTGGTACATGATTAGAAGTTTCCACATATACCTTCAGCACTGGATTATAAGTCTCTACTGAAAGAATATGCTCATCCATATGAAACAATCAACATATAAATATATATGTTATTCATAATCATAATTGAAAAACATTATGATTAATCTATATGTTTTAATCCATCTTAAGCAAGCCAACAGGAAAAAAATAGATGAAAAAAGAATCAAAATGAAGCCCAAATGAGAAACATGATCTCTTTCCAAATAGCTGATGAAAAGGATAAATTTTTAACATAAAAACTTGGTATATTCACTAATGTTAAGGAATTAAACTAGATAAATTGTTAATGAAGTTTCAAAGTGGTAAGTACTATTAGAGAACACTCCATTGCAATGCATTGACTAATTTTATTCCATGGATACACATTTCAATTCAAAAAATAACAAGCCATTAAATTTCGATACTAATTCAAATAACAGTGTAGAAGCTTCAAGCTTGTGTTCTCTATAAGCTTACAAAATCCCAAATTTAATTTTCTATAGAGCAAATTTGAATTTTTGTGTTTATTTGAAAACATAAATCTTGGTGATTATGTATTATTTATTTTTGAATGCCTTCCCTATCTCATTTCTGGATAAGATTCCTAAGCATAACCAACTATAGTTTAGACTAAAAGTGTAACATCCCATCCCCGACGGGAAGGGTAGAATAGTAATTTGGAAACGGCTGAGAGTGATTAGGATTGATTGAACATTTTCATGCATATTCTTAATTGTGAACAGTTGAATTTTGCACATGAAAAATAACTGTACATGCATTCATGACATTTCCCGGTATTTAGGCCTAAATGAAATTTTGTTGTGAATAATGTGAAAATTGTGTTTGAAAAATTTATTGGAGTGAGTTTTTGTGTGTTTTATATTTTAAGGTATTGTAAATAATGTGGAAATTGTGTTTGAAAAATTTATTGGAATGAGTTTTTGTGTGTTTTATATTTTAAGGTAATTTTAGAAATTTTTCTGAAATTTTTTCAGGAACAATTTCCGGATGAAAAAATCGTCAAGTGGCGAACCGACTGATTTTCGGTACCAAAAATTACTGTCAAATGGTACTGGACTATTGGATACTTTATGTTAGGGTCAAAATTGGGACCCTTGAAAATGGTTTGAAATTTTGATTTTTTTATTAGGATTATTTTTATCAAAGATTTTTAATTGAATTTTGTTTTTTTCACTAATGACAAGTGTCCTACACTCTTTAAATGTTTTTGTCTTTGGTGGCATCGTTCACGACACTTCCACACTTTCAAAATCTGATTTGAAAAAGTGATAGTTATCTTCATAGTTCTTCATCCGAAGCTTCATCCTATCTTCTTCTCCATTGAATTTCTTCAAGTATTCCTCCTTCCACTTTGCTCTCTCTTCTATTAACTCACCAAAAAGGCTTAGCATAACCTTGCTCCCTTGGGATGATGATGATGATGTTGTGGGTGTTATGTGAGAGTTAGGAAGTTGTGGTTAGTTGGAAGGATTGAAGGGTTGAAAGCTTAGTTAGGTAAGATTTTGTTTTAAGCTTTGATTATTCATTTAATAAATGAATTGGTACTTAGATGTTAATTGGGAGTTATTGTGCATGAATTATGATGTATTGTAATTTCATAAAGCATGGATTGATTGTTTGGGTACAAATTCATGTTTGTTGATGATGAGTGAATTAGATTGGTTTTGACTTGGTTTTGGATGGATTTTGTAAGGCTAGATTAATGGAAATTTAAGGAAAACCAATTGTGTGTTTGCTGCCATTTCTAAGGCTAGGTGCTTAAGTGAAGGTCTTGATGACCTATTGGCTGAATTCTTGTCTCATTAGGATGCTTATTGATGTGTAATTGGTATTGGAAGTGATAGGATATAGGTTAAGTATACAAGCTGGAAATTTAAGTTGATCATGTTTCAATGTTTTTGCCATAACTAATTGTGTGGTTAAGCAATTGAGGTGAGGGTTGTCTTAAATTAAAATTGAAACATTTGGCTACAATTTTTGTGAAGGAAGTGCTGCCCAATTTTGATTAGAAGAGGGTTGAATCTTGCTTTGAAAGTGAAGTATAGGTGTATGATGAACAGTACCCGAGCTTGATGACCTGAAACATTGATGAATTTTTCTAGATTGATTTAGGAGGAATTGGTGATGGAATTTGCCTTTAAGCCCTTCATGATAATTGTAGTATTTCGTTTGATCTTTTCATGGGTATAAAGTATGCAATGTTTGGACATTTGGGCAAGGAGTTATGATTTTTAGAAAATTGATGTCCTGTTCAGGTGATTTAAGTAGGCAGACTCTTTAACTGAGTTTTTGACCCATTTAGCAATTGAATTTGGTTCCATGTTGTTCATGAAAGTTGTAGAACATGTTTTGCTCTTTCTTTTTGACATAAATCATGTAATTGTTAGCTAAGGGAATGGGAAGTTATGCTCTTTGGAAAAATGATGTACTGTTTTGGACCATTTTGATTAGGCAGTGACTTTGATTGCATTTTTGACACCTTTAGAGGTGGAATTAGTTTTTGTGTTCTTGATAAAAATTGTAGAGCTCACTTTTGTGACCAGAGTATCCACCGATCAGAGCTTAAAGCTCAACAAGTGGAAAAGAGCCTCGAGCTCGAAAGGAAGTAGTGCATACCCAGGGGGCTCTCCTACCCCTACCGATAAGAGCTACAAGCTCAACCAGTGAAAAAGAGCCTCAAGCTCGAATGGAAGTAGTGCATACCCAGAGGGCTCTCCTACTCCTAAAACGCGTTTAACGCTTAATGAGCCCTATATGGGACAATTCAGGCACTCGGTCACAACAAAGTAACAATTGGAAAAGTGAGTCTCATGTGTCTTACATATGCATAATATAAATGATTTAGTGTATTGAATGTGAAATATTATGAATGATTCAGTGTATTGAATGGGGAGTTGTGACTTATGTGGTACTTCTAAATGTACAATTGTGAAACAATGGTGACTTGTTTGAGTGAAATCATGTGGTACTTCTGAATGAATAATTGTGAGCTATTTGTAAATTGTTTGAATGTTGCATGGATTGGATGAACCATCGATGATGGTTCCTCACTGAGTTCGCAAAATTCACCCAAAATTTGCAATTATTTTTCAGGCCTTGAAGAGTACCTCATTAGACATGGGAATATGCCTACTGCATGCAAGGGAAAGATAGAGGTCGGGATCAGTTCACGTCTGCATTAATGTCATTCCGTTTTTGTATAAATTTGTGTTCCGCAACTTCTGTAAAATAATGCGTTGTATTTATAGTGGGCCCAATTTGGTTATGGATTTTTGCACATTAAATGGCTATTTTAAATTACTGTTGAGTATTTGTGATGACTGAAAATGTTTACAAATTAACGCGGGCTCAAATTGTCTACTGTTTTCTACGCGTACAAACGTATTCAAAAAAAATATTTATACTGAGTTTTGACTGAGTGATGTAGCACGCCACTCTCGCAGGGCACGGACTCGGGTATCACCGGCGATGTCGAGTTCGGGTCTTGCAGGAGTGGGGTGTTACAAAAGGTGTTATTTTATTTATTAAATTTTCAAAAATCATATTATGTACACTAAGAAATCGTGAATGTCTTGTGCTTTAAGGTTTTGCAACTTATTATTTTTCAGAGTTTGGGTTCGTAAAATAGCCACAAGAGCAATACAATACACTTATTTTACTTCCATTTATGATTGTTATTCATGTTTTTCAGATTATGACTATTTTAGGTTTCTAATCTAAATTTTTCAGATTTAAGAATTTAGAGTTTATAATTTAATTCCATAATATAAGATGAATAATAATCAAACTATTTAAACAAATCATAGAATTAAAGTTGGCTCTAAGACCACTGTTCGAAAATTGGGGCAAAATCTAAGCCCGCACGCTTCGAAATAATTACAAAACTTTTTCACAATTTGATTTCCAAGAAACTAAAATCACTTTAAGTTCTATAAAATGATTAACACTTAATCATGATAAAGTGCGAATCTTAATTTATACCTTATTTTGAAGTTTGATCCTTTACTTTTTGTATCCCTTGAACTATTTATAATATCAGTCCATCTCAACTATCGTAGCCGCACAAATATCTAGCCTCTAATGGTATTCATAAAACAAGTTAAAGGAATTTTACAATTGTTGTAGAGACGGTTAGGCAAGGAGTGTTAGCTCTAAGACTATTTTTAATAGATTTTAGACATTTTAGTAATTTAACTGTAATTAAATTCTAATTTCAATTAAACTTTAATTAAAATTACAAATAATTCTTATTAAATGCCAACTATGTCCAAATAAGATCCAATATCTCATATTGATTCTTATTTATCAAATATCTCATTTTTAATGATAAAGTTTCTCAAACTTTACAATCAAGTCTAACTTGATTAAAATGTTTTTTCTCTGTTCAATAAGTTCTTTGTGTGTGACATGTTAGGTTCTCAAATATATTAGCAATAGATATAAATTATAACCCTAAATCATATTTAGGATTAGATAAATTAAAATCATTTAATTTATCTTTAATTCTCTAATTAAACAATTTATATTCATATATCGAGATGAGCTTCTAGCGACACATTATGAATGCAGAAATGTCGAAATAGTTTTGACTAACCTTTTCGTGCATAATTTTTCTGTATAATTCAATTTTTTATTATACAATATTCTGATTAGACATATAGCATGAAATTAATGTCTACTATATTTTGAGTCCAATCATATTAGTTATTTACTATTAGTTATTGATTCAATTAACGACATTTGTAAACTATTTTAGAAAGCATCATTCCACCTTGACCAAGGATTTTCCAAATCAATAGTAATCAAGAACAATGAAACATTCTTCCTAATTAGTTTAAGGTGATGAATCCTATATTAATCACTCAACTACCTCTATATAGTTCATGCTTCATCCAATGATTATTGATTGAGCTATCTTTAACTAGAATAGCTTCTAAGTAATATCAAAACATAGCAGTCCTTACATAAGATAACTTTGGAGATTTCAATTCAAAAAATCTCTTATACAATCATCACAATGAGAATTTCCATAGACATACAAGTAATGTTTCAAATGGATTTCTCACACTATAAGAAAATAACACAATCCGCAATGTTTTATTGAAACATCACGAAAAGTTTGACTTTTCCATGACGTTTTATGAAAATGTCGCGGATTTGTAATTTTTGTGACGTTTTTTTATTAAAACTTCACGAAATAGAAACCACGACATTTTTTTAAATAAAACGTCGTTGTTGGCGTTTGCCTTTTGTTTAATTAATATTTAAAAGTAACATTTTCTTCTCACGTGTTCATTTCCCAACATTTTGCTGGTTTCTTCTCTGACATTTCTTCTTGATCGCGGCTCGTCGTTCGATCTAGGATCGATCCTTGGAAACCGGTCAAAAACAATTTATACCAAGGATTGCAGCATAGGATGCAACCTCGGGTCGTCTCTCTTGTTGGAACCTAATGAAATGGACCTAA
>JANKOE010000008.1:53556439-53574874 GCA_026284465.1 Erythroxylum citrifolium | reverse complement strand
TTATAGTAAATGAACTCACTATCTAAAATTAACAAGGAATTAAAATAAATCAACTATGTATTAAAGTAAGAAATTTAATGGTACTTAACTCTTATTCAAGGTAAAGATATTGTCCAATTGTAACTTTGATCATTGGTCTAAAAGGAATAATTTTTACAATTCATGCAGTTAGTCTGAAACCTAATAGAATAGCCGTAATAAGTCTCTTTTTGTCCTAAATTTATTGGTTCAAACCTAGTATTCAAATCAAAACTTACCATAAATTAATTGGTTATGATAACATTTTTTATCAATTAAATGATAACAATAAGCTTAATGAAAAAGACTAAACCCTACATTAAATAATTGAGATAAATATAACTTCGCATTTTAATTTTCTTGTTTCTCATAATTAAATATGTAAATTAATAAATAGCCTATTTGTTACTTATACTAATCATTCATGACAATTACATGT
Organism: Erythroxylum citrifolium; assembly: GCA_026284465.1. NCBI lineage: Eukaryota > Viridiplantae > Streptophyta > Magnoliopsida > Malpighiales > Erythroxylaceae > Erythroxylum > Erythroxylum citrifolium. Next base: position 53,574,417 of record JANKOE010000008.1, on the reverse strand, counting down.
CACTGAATTCATGAATAGCTATAGAATAATAAATAACAAATTCATTTTTAGATCAATCAATATTGATTACTCATGAAATAAAAGAACACAAAATAAGAAATACTTAAATTTAAATAAAATATAGGTTTAGAGCAAAACCTCACAAGGTTATAACTAGATTTTTGAATCCCCTTGAATCAGAAGGTTTATATTTAGCTACTCATGGCCTTAGTTCCACCATAAAAATAAAAGAAAGAAGAAGAGAAAACAAAAGAAAGGTGAAAGATAATTATGGAGAGAGTGTATGTAATTTTCTCCTTTTCTTTTTCCTATCAACAAGCTAACTTCTTTCAATATTTTTGTGATTATATTTTTAAAAAATTGCCTACATAATAGGGCTAGGAATAAGTCTCCTAATTTAACTGAAACTTTTGGAGTGTAACTAGATTTAGGCGTGAACTTGCTCTAACCATTTCAACAATCTGCCATTTTTTTTCAAATTCATGGCTTTAACATGTAGTGCTCCAATTTGATCCAATCTCCACTTGTCATCTCCTAAAATAAAAAATATTAATTTTACCAATTAAGTACCAAAATCAATCGAAAATAAAAGAAATAAGTTCAATAAATATAACCAAATCATATCTTATCACACATACAACTTAAAATCACCCTCTCTCACACTAAATTTTACATTATTTTCAATAAATGAATGCACAAAATAAGATATGTAGAACATAAACGCATATATAGAAGTAGGAAAATTAAAGAATAAGAAAACTTTTCTATGCCAATTGTAGCTAGTTATTTAATATTTGTGTGAGGAATATCTAAATTTGTTTTACCTTGAACAAAAGTAACAAAAATAAAACTATATATGCAAATGTACAATGAAAAAAATTAAATGAAATAAGTACTAAACAAATGGAGAATAGCATAAGCAAAATGAAAACTATAGAGAGACACGGTTATGTAATCTCCTTTTGAGAGACATGATCGTGTAATCTCTTTTCCTATCCGTGTTGGTGCATATGTCTTCAATAAGCATGTTTTTACATTATTTTAGTTTTGTTTTCCTATTTTACTACCATTGACAAAAATAATCCTTCCCTTGCTTTCTTTCTAAAAAATTGAAAATAAAACAAATACAAAACACTAATATAATATGAATAAAAAATTAAATTGATGAAAATTAAAAAAATATAGAAATTTGGGCTAGGTTAAAACAACATAAACCAACAATGAAAATAAATGCTCCAAATTTGAAATCCTAATTGAAATGTTTAAAAATTCTTAATTATGTGGATGGGTTACCTACTAATAAGAGGTTTATTAGAATTCTTTAACTAGACTCTTTCTTTAAAATTTGTTAAATGATAGAGTAATGGAATTGTTGCTTGCTTCGCTAAGAGTTATGTATGCTTAATATAAAGGCCTCCTTTTATGAGTTTAAGATTTTTTTCTTGATCAATCCTTTCTTATCCTCCATTTAACTCAGACATCTTCCTTCTTTTTCCCTCTCCCTCTGATGGTATAGACCTTTAATACACCTTAAGGATTATAAGATTTAATGTTCTTTTAACCAATCACAAACTAGAAATCCTTTATGAGAAAGAGTCTTAGCTTTCGCATTTAAAGCATAAAAGATACCATTATCACTTCTTCCACTATCTTATTCTCTTCCTGAATTTCTTTACAATTAGTCTCAATAATTGGATACCCCACTCCTTCATATTCATCTTTAACTTGCTAAGAAAAGATCCTTGCCCTGTTGTATTGATATCATTGATCAACTATCTGATAAAGCAAACACACGTAGGAGGGGGGTGAATTGTGTGTGACATAAAAAAAGAAGCCTGTTAATGTTTAGAAAAAAAGGAGCCTGTTAAAAATGAAAGGAGCTTGTTAACTTTTAAAAAGAGAAAGGGGCCTATTAATGTTTAAAAACGAAAGGAGTCTATTAACGTTAAAAATGAAAGGAGCCTATTAATGAAAGAAATCTCTTGCAATATTAAAACAAAAGGAGCCTATTCCAAATGTGAAGGAGCCTCTTATAAATTAAACACAAACACATTGTAATGCAAAAATTTAAAAGTTAAGAGAGAGTGACACAATCAATTTATACTAGTTTGGCTTATAACGAAGTCTATGTCCAATTCCCAAGTATTCAACTTGAGTATTTCACTATAAAACTCTAAGTAGTAAATTTCACGAGCGTTTCCAAGCTCACAAGAACATATTTTTCAAGATTCTTCAACCTTCCACACTTGTAGTGTTTAACAAGCCTCTACAAGCTCTTAACAAAAAGTATAAAAGGGTTTAATAGTCTCTCTCAAAAGAGTTCTTTCACTTTCTAATGCACACGAAGTTTGATATAGATATGACTTTTAAGAATATTGATGCTGCTAAAGTATTTCATAAATTTGTGTGTTTTTCGTAAATGCAGTGGCTCTTCCTTAAGTAGACGTTTTCTACAACTAGCTGTTGCTTCATTTTAATTTTGAGTTGACTTTGTGTCTAATGAATCTTCGATATCATCTCTACTAGAATCTTCCCATATTCAAACATTAAGAGACAGGTTTTGACAAGAATATTATAGCTAATTGTTCTAATTATGTGATTGGCAAGATTCTTTCAGATATTGTGGAATCTTTTCTAATAAGGTAAGTTCATTAAGAAGGTTCCTATAAGAAAGGAAGCATTTATCCTATGATATCGTTTCTTTTTAAGAATTATATCGTTACCCCTACAAGAAAATAAATCCAATTTGAAATTTAAAATATTATAGAGTTATCATCAAAATCCTTAATAATAAACCTATAGCTAACAATTTCTCCCTTTTGGATGATGACAAGCAATAATAGACATTTTTAAATTTCAAATAATAATAAAGGATTTCAAAACATACCTATAAACTTTATATGTTTTTACTTACGGTCATGATTAGAAGGAGCCTTCTTTACAACCTCTAAAGAAAGGAGCCTATAGTTTGTAAGATAACTAGGATGCAATGATATCATATCATATATATATATTCAAACTTTATAGATCCAGTTCAAGAATATTTCAACAGTTAGCAAATCTATCAATAGATATATCATCAAATGCAAATATATCATTAACTCTCCCCCTTTGTCATTACCAAAAAGAAATAAACAATCATGAAGTAAGAAAAATGCACAAATATGTAAGAGTAAAAATTGGCATTAAAAAAATAGGAGCCTGCTAATATCTATAAAGAGAAGTAATATAGAATCTTCATATAGAGTTAATATCAGATAATCTACACATGCTAAGCTCTTTTCATAACACACAAAATCTATTTTCAGATAGTGTCTTAGTAAAGATATCAACTACTTGATTTTTAGTTTTAACATGCAAAAGATCAATGATTCCTTCTAAACCATGATCTCTAAGAAAGTGATGTTTAATTTCTATATGCTTATTCTTAGAATGATGCACAAGATTTTTAGAGAGATTTATTGCACTTGTATTGTCACATAGTATAGGAATATGATCAAAGTTAAAAAAAATCTTAGAGTTGATGTTTCATCCATAAGATTTGAGCGCAACAGCTAGCAGTTGCTATATATCCTGCTTCAGTTATAGAAATCACTGTGTAATTTTGTTTCTTGCAAGACCAAGAAACAAACCATCCTCCAAGAAATTGGTAGTGATCACTTGTGCTTTTCCTATCAACTTTGTCACCTACATAATCTGCATCATAAAAGCCAACTATGTTAAAAGAATCAGTTTTTGGATGCCATAATCCAAAGTCCATAGTTCTAGAAAGATAGCGAAAGATCCTCTTGGTTGCTTGAAGGTGGCTCTCTTTTGGATTTGATTGAAAACGTGCACAAAGACACAAGCTAAGCATAATATTTGGCCTTGAGCTTGTGAGGTATAGTAGTGATCCAATCATTCGTTTATACTTTGTCTCATTTGTAGCCTTGCCTTCTTCATCCTTATCAAGTTTATTTCTAGACTAAATAGGAGTACCCATTGGTTTGGAATTTTCAAAAAGATATTTCTTAATGAGAACCTTTGTGTATTTGTCTTGACTAATGAAGATTCCTTTTTCTATTTGCCTAATTTGCAACCTAAGAAAGAAAGATTGTTCTTTCATCATACTCAATTCAAACTCCCTCTGCATTAAAGCTGAGAATTCTTCATAGAAGGATTAATTAGTAGCACCAAATATTATGTCATCAACATATATTTGCATTATGAGTAAATCATTCTCCTATTCCTTAATAAATAAGTTTTTATCTACCTTTCCTCTTTTGAAGTTATTCCCAAGAAGAAAGTTACTTAACCTCTCATACCATGCTCGAGTAGCCTGCTTTAGACCATATAGAGCTTTAGTCAACTTCATCAACTAATCAAGATGGTTTTCATCTTCAAACTTGGATGTTTCTTAACAAACACTTGTTCGTTAATATATCCATTTAAGAAGGCACTTTTAACATTCATTTGGAATAATTTAAAATTTATATAGCATGCAAAGGAAAGTAAAATTCTAATCGATTCTAATCTAGCAATAGGCGTATAAGTTTCATCAAAATCAATACCTTCTTGTTGATTATAACCTTGAGCTATAAGTCTAGATTTTTTTTCTTACCACTTTACTATTTTCATTAAGTTTATTTTGAAATACCCAACGAGTTCCAATAATTGACTTGTTTTGTGAATGAGGTTCTAGATTCCAGAATTTTTTTTTGTCAAATTAATTTAGTTCGTCTTTCATAGTTGAAACCCAATTTTCATCAGTAAAATCCTTTTCAATAATCTTTGGTTCTAATTTTGAGATGAGGACAACATAATTTTTTTGAAGGAAGATCTGGTTCTTAGACTTTCATAAGGGTCTCCCAGAATGCACTGATGTGTATCTTGACCTCTCCATTCTCTTGGTGTTCTTCGTTGCATAGGTTCCTGTTGAGAAGAAGGAGCCTGCTCCATCTTGGCTTTAGAGACCTTCTTGATCATGTAATTTTGAAGATACTGTAGGTGTAGTTTGAGTTTGTGATGTAATTTTTGGAACCGAGGGATGCTCTTCATCATCTGAATCGACTGCTATTGTCGAGGGTAGTTCTTCATCAAATACCACATATATTGATTCTTTTATACTCTTTATTCTTTTATTATAAACTCTGAATCCTTTAAGAGTATCACTGTAACCTATAAAATAGCTTCATCTGATCTCGCATCAAAATTTTCAAGGTTGTCGTTTCTATTATTTAATACGAAACACTTACAACCAAACGCTCAAAAGTAAGCAACATTCGGTTTTCTTCCTTTCCACAACTTATAGTCGGTTTTTTAATAATAGGTGTTATAAGGCACCTGTTAAGTATGTAACAGGCAGTTGATAAGGTCTCTGCCCAGTAATCATGAGGTAGACTATTTTCAGACAACATTGTTCTGGCCATATCAACGAGAGTCCTATTCTTTCTCTTAACAATTCCATTATGCTGAGGAGTCATTGGGCATGAAAAATTATGAGTTATACCATTTTCATTATAGAAGTCTTCAATTTTTCTACTATCAAATTCTCCTCCTTGATCACTCTGAATTAATGTAATGCAGTACCCTTTTTCAATCTGAATTTTTCTGCAAAACTTCTCTCAAACTTCTAATGTATGACCCTTATTTGATAGAAAATATGCCTATGTAAACCTAGAATATTCAACCATAATGTTTACAACTGAAGCTTTGAGTCTTAGTAGGACCAAATAAATCCATATGTACAAGTTTAAACGATTGGTTAGTAGAAACAATATTTTAAGAGGGAAGCTACTTCTAATTTGCTTTCCTTTTTAAACAAGCTTTGCAAACCTGATTATTCTAAAACTTCAGGTCAGGTAGTTCTCTTACTAACTTATTTTTGGATAATTTTTATAGAATGCTCATGCTAGCATGTCCAAATCTTCTATGCTAGATAAATGAATCCTTTTCTATTGAAACAAAACACTTTACATTTTGTGAAGACATATATTCCAATTGAGCATAATATATACTATGATTTCTAGGACCAATAAATATAATATTGTCGCTAAGATTATCAATAATTTCATAATGGGATTCATAGAAAGTGACTCTATAACCCTTATCACATAATTGACTTACACTTAACAAGTTATGTTTCAAACCATCAACATAAAGAACATTATCAGTAGAAGCAGAATTGGAGTCACCAATTTTACCAATTCTAGTGACTTTTGCCTTATTTTTGTTGGCAAAGACAACATTGCCTCCATCTTTCCTTTCAATATAGTTGAAATGTGATATTTCACCTGTTATGTGTCTTGAACAACCATTATTAACTATCCATTGATTTTCTCTTATCTTTATTCTGAAGCATATCTGCAGAATGTATTATCTCATTTGAGGTACCCAAATTTTTCTCAGTCTTTTCAGGTTATTAGTTTTACATTTAGGTCTCCAAACTTACATTTGAGATAATTTCTTCATTTTTCAAAAGTTACAGGAATGACTAATATGACCATGTCAACTACAGTAATTGCACAAAATAAATGAATGAGAATTACTGTAATTTTTGTTATTTATCAAGTTCTTGTTATTTTACCTATGACTATTGTTGGATTTAACAAAGAAATTCTTGTATGGCCTAATATTATTTTTTTCATTATATCCTATTCTAACCTTATCAAAAGTACCTTTACCATTCCCAAGTATTGTATCAAGATTGTTCCTTTCATCAACAAAATTGGCAAGATACTTTCTTCGAGAAATGATTTTTTTAGCAAATTTGTTTCTCAAGTTCTAGAGCTTTGACTTTTTCTTCTAATTGTTTTACCTCAATAGAATCATTTTCAAACAATGCATTCTCTAACTAACTTACCTTTTTTTTCCAAGAATTCCTTTTCAGAGACTTTTTGCTTGTTGTCATGTTCAAGAGACATAATTCTAAACAACAAATTCTTATTCTTAGATTCTAGTGATTTAATCTTATTAGTCATAAATGCATCATTATTTATGGACTTCTTAACCTTTTTGAAATACTGTGTAAGGTTCTGATCGGGCATCTCATATATAATATATACCAAATATACACAGCAGAAAATAAAACAAAACTTAAAAAACATATCTACTCATGCATATAGATATAGAAAATAAAAACATGAAATTTAAGATGTTTTCATACCTTTTCAACGATCTCCTTCGTTATTTAATCTTCTCCGTGTCGGGTTGTCGTAAATCATAATGATCAATGTAGACCGTCTCTAATGATAATCCACACAAAGATAGAAAGATGAAACCTCACTAGGAGATGGCTAGAATTCTTTCTTTGTGCTAGCAAAGACAAGAACTCTTGTGAGAGTTAAAGAGAAAAAGAGTGTGTTTGTGAGAAAAGAACCTTTCTTTCACTTGTGTCTTACACAAGATGCACAAAAATCATCTTTATTTTATGCACCATTTGGCCTTCCATAACCCCCATCACTAATGGAGAGTTATGGAAAGTTAATGGAAATAACTAGCATGCATTAATGGAAATTATGGGAAGTTATGACGAAGAATAGAATGCATTAATGGAAGTTTGGGAAGTCAATGGCCAAATTGATAGCCATCAACACTTATTTCTAATTCATTCCATGCATTGTTTTCTACTATGATCACATCGTGATACAATCCTGAAACACTCTCTCATATCTTGAATCACTATTCAAGAATATTTTACTCATCCTTCGGATCTCATATGTCTGTGACCCATTAGGTTCCTGATTATGTTGGCCACTTGAATTAACACTTAATTCAAGTAAGTGAAGAGAGCTATCTAGCAACACGTCATGACCCCTAATTGATTGGAAACTCAATAGTTTAACTATGAACCTTTCCATACGCAATGTTTCCATGCCATTTGTTCTTTCACCATCTATACCCCACATAGTTCAGAGTATGGTCAAAGTGTCAACTCTCATTAGACTGACTATGTCACATCTAGTCCAAGTGATATTAGATCCTGGCTTGAGGATCTCATTACTCTATGTATCATTGAAGACTCTTTTCATGACATATATCTGCTCTAGCCAGAGACTCCCAAGTAATGACCCCGACAAGAAGCTGTGGGTATCATCTCCTTCTATCAGGAGTGGTGAATCCTTTGTTGGCTACTCAGTTACCTCCGAACACCTCAAGTTGTACCCAATCACCACCCTATGAGTAACCCTTGAAAGGCATCGATGAGTGGAGTCAAAGCACAAGATCAGTATTAGAGATATCCTTAAGCACCGTAAGTCAAAAGGATACTTGCACCATTGCTATGATGAGACTATCATTGACACTGAAATAGAATATCCATATGATTGTCTCATAGTAGGTCAATCCAATGTACTTACTACCCTTAGTAAGCATTCACATGTTAACTCTAAACAACTCATGTCTACAACTTATGAGATCTACTGCTTGTTCCAATCAAGAAGTATAACATGTGCTAGTCTATTCAGATTAATGATATCTCATCTCATTAATCCTATGACTAGGGAAAGTTTAGATACTTATATAATTATCCATGATAGGAATCTCATTATCATGATCTCATCATAATTTCCTCCATGCTATGTTTTGTATCAAGGACTTCATTAAATCAATTTAGGATCAACATCAAATTTATAAATGTATAAACATCAAAAATGATTTGTACAATAAGTGCTAAAGGTGATTGCTTTTAGAGCACTTCTCTAACAAACTCCCACTTGCACTAAAGCCAATCTCCCTTATATCTAATACCAAAAGCGTGTACATGTGACACAAAACTCTTTTGGGAAATAGGCTTAGTCAACAGATCAACTATATTTTGATTAGTGGGAACTCTCTCTATCTTAACATCATTTTTACCAATGATTTCTCTAATCAAATGGTAGCACCTTAGTACATGTTTAAACTTCTGATAATACCTTGATTCCTTCAATTGTGCTATAGCTCGGTTGTTGTCACAATACAATTGCACTATGTTAGTGATGCTCAGAAGCACACAAAGTTCCATGATGAACTTTTTGATCCAAACTGCTTCGTTTTCCGCTTCTGAAACTGCAATGTACTCCGCCTTTGTCGTCAAATCTATAACTGTCTCTTTCCAACTAACTACACCACCATTTAGTGTGAATACATATCCAGACTGAGATCTGAAGTCATCCCTATTGGATTGAAAACTGACATCAGTATACCCACTTACCACCAGATCAGCTTCTCCATATACTAAGAATACATCCTTTGTTCTTCTCAAGTACTTAAGGATATTCTTGACGGCCATCCAATAACCATCACCAGTCCGATTGTTATTTGCTTGTAACATTTAGAGTATACGATACATTGGGTCTAGTATATAACATAGCGTACATGATTGATCCTATAACCAAAACATAAGGAATCAAACTTATGCAAGCCCTCTCATCTTGTGTCTTTGGACACGTAAATTTAGTAAGTGTAATCCCGTGTACCATAAGAAGATAACCTCTCTTAGACTGCTCTATGCTAAACCTCTTTAACATCTTGTCTATGTATGTAGACTGGGAAAGACTAAGCAACCTCTTAGAGCTACCTCTATACATCCTAGTCCCCAAAATATAAGTTGCTTCTCTAAGATCTTTCATAGACAAGTTCTTAGCTAACCAAATTTTGATTGATTGCAAAGCAAAGACATCGTTTCCTATTAGCAAGTAATAGGCTCATAATCTTCTATAAGCAATGCGTTGTTAAGTTCACTTATGAGAAAACCATATCTCTCGGAAGCATGACATATCCTACTTGACCCATGAACTTCTTATGTGTAAGAAGATTGAACTATTATTTCATCTTCATGAACAATAGACTCGGGTCTAGGCAGTTGATCTACGTCTGTTTGAGCATCTTGAACTTCCACAAGTTCAATTTTACTCCCACTGTCTTCTCTTAGAAGAAGCTCTTTCTCTAAAAAGATAACATGTTTTGAAACAAACACCTTTTGTTCCGAACATGGTAGAATTAATATCCTATAGTTTCCTTAGGACATCCTACAAATAGACACTTGTTACCTTTAAGCTTATCTGACTAAATCCGCTTCACATAAGCACGACAACCCCAAACTTTCATATGAGAAATATAGGGTTTCTTGTTAGTCCATATCTTATACGGATCAACATCAACTGACATGGATAGGAATCTGTTTAATATATTAACAGAAATTTCGAGCCCATAGCCTTAAAAGAATTTTGGTAAATCCACTAAACCCATCACAGACCTCACCATATCTAACAAGGTTCGGTTTCTTCTCTTAGCCACACCATTGTGTTGTGGCGTGTAAAGTGGAGTCCACTGGTATAATATTCCATTATCCCTAAGATAATCCAAAAACTCGTGGCTTAAGTATTCACCACCTCAATCTAATCAAAGTTATTTAATACTTCTCCCATGTTGTTTCTCAACTTCATTTCTCAATTCTTTGAACCTTTCAAAGGCTTCAGACTTGTATCTCATAAGATACAGATACCCATATCGAGAATGATCATCGATAAAAGTAATGAAGTATACAAAACAACCTTTGGCAATTATAGACATTGGACCACATACATGAATCTATATTAGGTCTAAAAGTCCATTAGCTTGTTCACCCTTTCCCTTAAAGGGTAACTTAATCATCTTTCCTAATAAGTAAGATTTGCATGTGTCATATGATTCATAATCAAATGACCCTAAACTACCACCCTTGTGTAGTTTAGTCATGCGTCTCTCACTTATATGACCAAGGTGGCAATGCCATAAGTAAGACGATTTCACATTATCTCGTTTTATTATTTTGTTATTATTGATATTTAGGACCAGATTAGACATATCCAATATGTAAATACCATTGCACAATGTACCCAAAGCATATAACATTCAATTCAAACAAACTGAACAACCATTGTTACTGAAATTTAAATGGAATCTAGCTTTATTAAGAGTAGAAATGGACATTACATTTTTAGTCAATGCAGGAATATAAAAACAATTGTCCAATTCCAATACAAGCTCACTAGGGAGCGTCAATACATATGTGCCTACAACTAATGCAACAACTCTTGTTCCATTGCCCACTCGTAGGTCTGAATCTCCCTTGTTGAGTTGTCTACTGTTCTTGAGGCCCCACATGTCAGTATAGATGTGTGAGCCACTGTACTAATACCCATATATTGTTATCAGAAACAGTATAAATATCAATAACATAAATACCTAAAGTAAATGGGGAATTAGATGCCTTCTTTTGCTTCAAGGACTCCAAATAGGCCTTGCAGTTTCTCTTTTAGTGGCCATGCTTAACATAATGGAAGCAAGTTCCCTTCGAGGTAGCCTTCTTTGCTTTCATGACACCTCCCTTAGGCCCTACAAACTTCTTCTGCTTTTGTCTCTTTTTTTTAGAACCAGAAGAGTCCATGAGCATCATAACCTTATCCTTGCGGACAGATGGCTTAACTTCCTTAAGCATGTTAACCAGCTCGGGAATTGTGATGGATATATTATTCATCTAACTGTTAAGCACAAATTGTGAGTAACTATTGGTTAAACCTGTTTGAATTAAGTCAATACTTAATTCATGATCCAAAAGAAAACCCAAGGAGGCCAACCGCTCAATGTAGCCATTCATCTTCAGTGCGTACTAAACTGGAAATGTCCCCTCAACCATCTTAGAGTGGAAGAGCAATCGCGAAGTCTCAATCCTTTCAGACCTTTCTTGCTCATCAAAGAACTCCCTAAGATGATAGACTATGGTATGAGCATCTATAGCCTCGTGCTACTTTTGCAACTCCAGTGACATAGTAGCTAGCATAATACAACTAGCCATCTTGTCATCATCGAGATGCTTCCTATACGCCCTCCAATCATCATCAGAAGCATCAGCAATAGGGGGATTGGGAAATGGTTCTTCCAAGATATAACCAAGCTTCTCAAACTTGAGAACTATTCTCAAGTTCCTAAGCCAGTCAAGAAAGTTTGGTCTAGTCAACTTGTTAGCTTCCATCAATGATTTTAAATTCACACTAGTGCTCAAGTGTTGACTCGGGCAATAGCAACCATTTGTCAGAGAGAGAAAAATTAAAATGTACTTAAATGCATGTCTATAAGGACTTTAATATCACAAATTATGGCTCCCACTATTTTTCACAAATTCATAACAATATAAATCTAAGAGAACCCGTAGAGAAATTCTCCTAGTGGGTCGATATCTAATATCCCTAAGAATGACCTTGGGTTTGCCTAGTATGCCACTTTCGTTCAATCGGTAGGTATCGATCATACCAATTGCATCTCTAACGCAACTATCGAATCTTGTGCTATCAATAGTTGATGTGTGCACGCTCATTGGGCTATCAACTCTTGACACGTATATATCTAATGTACACTATCCAACTTTGCCTTTGTCCATATTGACCTTGGGTTTGCCCAACAAACCAACGCTTCTAGTTAAAAATGGCCTATTAATATGGAAATCCTATTTCCATGGTTCAAACATGTCTGTGTAAAGCGGGATTGATTTTACCCGACAACCCTAACTTTAAAAGGACTGTAGTTCTTGCCATATTAAAAGAAGGTATTAGTTTTAATATTCTAAGTGAGGGGTTTGACTAAGGTCTCATCTAACTTAGATGGTCTTAAATATATAACTCATAAATATATATCATGCCATGTAGTTATAGTAACTGTATATATATCATGCCCTGTAGTTAATAGTAACTTAATAGTAACTATATATATATAGTTACTATTAACTACAGGGCATGATATGGACTACCCAATCAAATTGGGCCTAAGCCCATAACCATCCATCATGTCAGCCCACACATTCTCCTAACCACGCATTCTCTAACGCATATATGTAAACACATCATTTTGGTTATGACATCTTATGGATCCTAACATGAAAGGCCCAATCCAACACTTGGATTTACTATCTTTCTTTTACTAACTTGGCTAAAATTACTATTGTATGTTATTTCATTTGGAATTGATATTAATCTAATTAACATGAGTTCCTAATTCCATAAATTAATTCATAAGTATTTTATCTTAAAATAATTATTTGATGTCCAAAATTAAACAACTTCTATTTTTCCACACATGCCAATTTTTCTAGTCTTACTAGAAAATTTATTACTCTACTAAAATTAATTCAAATTTAATTTCTATAATTTTAAAAGTTTCCAGAAAATCAAATCATCATCCCAAGAATCTCTAGGTAGTTTCATGATGATCAAAATAATATAGGGATCACCCAAAAATTACTAATGTCTCCAAAAACACCGATAAGACATCGAAAACTACAAATATAACTTCTAAAAATTTTTCTGGAAGTCAAATTTCAAGAAAATTCATTTACGCATGCGTCAAACATCAAATTAACACATTTTTATCACAACCGAAATATAAACATACAAAATCATCAAACAAAACTTATCCTAGAATTTCTAGAAAATTGGCCAGATTTGGAAAATTATTTGATAAAAATATTAAATTTTTTTAATAATTCTACAATAATTACAGAAGCATAAGCACATCCTAAATATGTTTAAATAATTTTCCAGAATTAAATTTCATGAAAATAATGTGTAACTTCATCAGTTTAGCCAATATACATCACATGCCTGGTAGAAAGACAAATTTCATGCATGTTCTTGTAAATTCAAAATTAAATATTTTAATCACATTAAAATTATTTTCAATCACACTGAATCATTCATTTACATCTTATGAATAGATTGAGGAAAGAAAATCGTGAAAAACATTTTTATATAATTAATTTCGAACAAAACATTACAGGATGCTAAGTTGTCACAACCATTAAAACAGTTTTCACATGTCATGTATTCCACATCTAACAAGGCACAAGATGGCTCTGATACCACTGTAAGGTTCCGATCATGCATCTCATACATAATATAAATCAAATATATGCAGTGAAAAATAAAACGGAACCTAAAAAAAGATTTACTCATGCATATAGATATATAAAACAAAAACATGAAATGTAAGATGTTTACACACCTTTTCGACGATCTCCTACTTTCTTTAATCTTCTCTACATTATGTTGTTGTAAACCATAATGATCAACATACACCGTCTCTAATGAAAGTTCACACGAAGATAGAAGGATGAAACCTCACTAGGAGATGACTAGAATTCTTTCTTTATGCTAGCAAAGACAAGAACTCTTGTGAGACTTAGATAGAAAAAGAGTGTGTGTGAGAGAAAAGAACCTTTCTTTCACTTGTGCTTTACACAAGATGCACGAAAATCATCTCTATTTTTTGCACCATTTGGCCTTCCATAATCCCCATCACTAATGGAGAGTTATGGGAAGTTAATGGTCATGAATAACATGCATTAATGAAAGTTAAGGAAGTTAATGACGAAGAATAGCATGCATTAATGGAAGTTTAGGAAGTTAATGGGTAAATTGGCAGCCAACAATACTTGCTTCTAATCCATTCCATGCAACATTTTCTACCACGATCACATCGCGAAACAATCCCGAAACACTCTCTCATATCTGGAATCACCATTCAAGAATATTTTACTCATCCTTCGGATCTCGTATGTGTTTGACCCATTAGGTTCCTGGTTATGTTGGCCACTTGAATTAACACTTAATTTAAGTAAGTCAAGAGTTGTATCTAGCAATATGTCATGACTCCCAATTTACTCATCCTTCTCTTTTCTTCATTAGCTTCTTTTTGTAGAAGCGGACATATTTTCTAACCATGAAATTGAATTCTTCATCTCCATCTATTTGCAACTCAGTGTCGCTTTCATTGCCATTTGATGGATTTGATTTATCAGCTATTTTTAATGTCGTTCCTCTTCTGTATGACAATCCTTCATCTCACCTAAGCTCGGCTTCATGTGTCATCAAGTTTCCTCTTAACCAGTCTAGTGAAATAGTGTCAAAATCCTTTGTAGTTTGTAGAGTTGTCACCTTAGGTCTCCATTCCTTTGGTAGTGACCTTAAAATCTTTGTTACAAGCTCATCATTGGGATATAACTTTCCCAAGTTCTTTAAGGCTGTGGTGATTTTGTTGAAATGTCTAAAGAATTCATCTATAGTTTCTCCCTGTTTCATGCAAACAGTTTTGTATTGATGCACTAAATGACTTATTCTATGTTTCTTTACCTTTAACTTGGAGTTTGTCCCACATTTCCTTTATTGTAGAGCAGTAGGATATCTTTTTATACTCTTCTAGAGATAGTGCACAAATAAGATAATGTCTTGCTTTGACATTTAGCTATGCGGTTCTTCTATCAGTATCAGTCCACACTTCTGTGTTATCAGTAGCAGGAGGTGTGACTCCAACTTTGATAGCTTGCTAGATTTCGATATCTACAGGTTGAAGATAAATGGTCATTCTCTCTTTCTAATAAAAAAAGTTGTTTCCATTAAAGTAAGGTGGCTTTGAGACAAATTGTCCTTTAAGGCTTCTCAAATTGTTTGCCATGATCTATCACGTGCTATAAAACATAATAAATGTGAAACCTCGCTCTGATACCAAATGATAAAGTAAGAACATGCAAGAGGGGGGTGAATTGTGTGTGACTTAAAAAAAGTTAAGTTACTATCAACTCGTGTAAACGATAAGAACCTGCTAAATTTTAACCAAAAAATCTATAAATAGAAGGAGCCTATTAACATCTAGAAAACAAAGGAGCATGTTAAATATGAAAGGAGCTTGCTAACTTTTAAAAAGTGAAAAAGGCCTGTTAACGTTTAAAAAACAAAGGAGCTTGTTAACGTTTAAAACAAAAGGAGCCTATTAACAAAATAAACCTTTTGCAATATTAAAACAGAATGAGCCTATTCTAAAAGTGAACGAGCCTCTTGTAAATTAAACAGACACAATGTAATGCAAAATTTTAAAAGTTAAGAGAGGTAGAGTGACACATTCTATTTATACTGGTTTGGAATTATAATGAAGCCTCTTTCCAATCCCCGAGTATTTAACTTGAGTATTTCATTATAAAACTCTAAGTAGTAAATTTTCACGAGCCTCGCCAAACTCACAAGTACATATTTTTCAAGGTTCTTCAACCCTCCATACTTGTAGTGATTGACAAACCTCTACAAGCTCTTAACAAAAGTATAAAGGGTTTAACAGTCTCTCCCAAAAGATTGATTTTACTTTCTAAGGCACGAGGAGTTTGATATAGATATGACTTTTAAGAATATTGATGTTACTGAAGTATTTCACAAATTCGTGTGTTTTTCACAAATGCAGTGGCTCTTCCTTAAATAGATGTTTTCTTCAACTAGTCGTTGCTTCTTTTTAATTCTGAACTGACTTTGTATCTAATGAATCTTCGATATCATCTTTGTTGGAATCTTCTAATATTCAGACGTTAAGGGAAAAGTTTTAACAAGAATATCAGAGCTAATTGTTCTAATTGTGTGGTTGGTAAAATTCTTTTGGATATTGTTGAATATTTTCTAATAAAGTAAGTTAATTAAGAAGGTTCCTACAAGAAAGGAAGCATTTATCCTATGATATCATTTCTTTTTAAGAATTATATCATTACCTATATAAGGAAGTAAATCTTATGTGAATTTTGAAATATTATAGAGTTATCGTCAAATCATTAATAATAAACCTTAAGCTAACACTATCTAATATGGAATCCTTAATTTATGTTAATTATTCTTATAGATCCATATTTGTCTTTAATCCCTCAAAATTCTCAAAAGTAGATGAGCTAACTTCTTAACTACTACTTCTTAAGTTAGTTTACTTCTTATTATTGTAGGGGTTTTTAACTAAAATCTTAAGGGATTACTTTGCCTTCGTGGCACTCCTCCTTCTTGCTTGATCTAACTAAAATATGAATGATTTCATCATCCCAGATTGTTTGAGTTAATATATGGATTGTTTTGTTATCTTACATGATTCTCAATATATTTTACGTGCTTAATTAAATTAGCCAATGGACTATCCACTTGACATGCACTACTAATATGACTCCTCCTATCTTATAACATAATGCTTAAGTTATTCTTATGACTCCATTTAAGATATCAGTTTTTTGTATAACTACTTCTACCTAAGTTGCTAATGATGTAACCATACCTATAGTTTGGACACCTACAAACTTTAGTGTCGTAGTCTGACTTGATTTCCATTGATAATTTTTCATGGCCATCTCATCAATTAATTCTAAGTTAGCTTCAAGATTTTTTATTATTCAAAGTTCCTCCAAATGTTGCATTTTCCATTTTTTTTAATTGTGTAGTTTAAACCATTTTAAAAAGTATAAACATAAGCCTATTTTACGATTTTATGGTGTGGAAACATTCTTAATAAGTCCTTTTACCTATCTTATGACTTCTATGTATTTCATTTTCAAAATGTTGGAAGTAAATGATATGATTATTTTATTTAGTATTCTTCACTAGTGAAAAGTTCATGGCCAAAAATTTCTCTAATAAGTTATCCCAATGGTTTTTAAAACTAATTGATGTGACTTCAACCACTACTTGGCCTTATCCCAAAGTGAGAATGAAAGAAATATCAATATAATGGTATCATCAAATGCTGCACTAACCTTGAATGTGTTACATATTTATGAGAAATTAGCAATATATGCTTTAAGATCTTCATTTGGCCACCTATCGAATTGTATAAAATAATGTAACATATATATGATGTGAGTTAATTCTCCAAATTTTGTGATGTAATCACTAGTCTTTGAATGCTCGACTATGTCCCTATTAATAGTGGCTTTAGATATAGTAGCATAATTTTATGGTCAACCTCCATCTTACAGAATTGTTCTCAGATCTGTGGTATCAGAGCGTCAACTCTCACTAGACTAAGTCTAGCCCAAGTGATATCAGTTCTCGTCCTATGACTCATTACTCTATATGTCAATGAGGACACTCTTCATGACATATTCACTCTGGCCAGCCTTTCAAGTAATGATCCCGACAAGAGGCCATGGGTATCTCTTCTGCTAATCCAGAAGTGGTGAATCCTTTATTGGC